>JADRCH010000127.1:3279730-3313285 GCA_019843965.1 Rhynchomys soricoides | reverse complement strand
CCCACCTTCCCTCCCTCCTCCCACCTCCTCCCACCTTCCCTCCCTCCTCCTCCCACTTTCCCTCCCTCCTCCCACCTCTTCCCACTTTCCCTCCCTCCTCCCATCTCCTCCTTCCTTCCCTCCTCCCACCTCCTTTCCTCCAACCCCATCTCCCTTTTTTTTCTGTTCACCACAGACTTTCTAAGAGAGAAAGAAAATCTATGATCTCCCCACAGTGAAGTTCCATGTGCCATGATGAGAGGGAGAGTAAGCACAAGGATTTATTTTAGGGAATTAACTTGAATTTTGTTCAAGTAAAAATGACCATTTAAGAAAACAGTGCCACCTAGGTTTAAAAATCGAACCATTGCACTGTAAAGGTATTGTAAGTGGGCTGGAGAGATGGCTGAAAGGTTAAGAGCTCCTGCTGCTCTTGCAGAGAATACAATGACCACATCAGGTAGCTCAGCTCCACACTGCCCTCTCTGGCCTCTGTAAGTTCTGCATACATGTGGGACACACACACACACAGTGAGCAAGATGCACATACATACACACAAATAAAATAAACCTTACAAAAAAGATATTCTAAGTAATTCTTCCAAAGGGTGATATCAAAGTCATTTAAAGGTTTTTTTTTTTTTTAAACATGTGTACATTAATCTTAAATGAATAGTAGGTGTGTCACCTGCTGATTAGTGCATAGAAGTGTTCCAGGAGAGATAATATAAAAATGGAATCATTAGTCACAAATTTAAATTATTCAAGTCTTGCCAGATAGAATAGAACATAATGGGGGACATAGAAACAGCTTCCGACAGTCACCAAGGTGTGTGTGAGTAGAGACAGTCACATGATGGAAAGAAGGTAAACTAGGAACAGTGATCTCGAGAGGAAGCCTGATGTGATAGTTGGTTTTTGTCACCATGCCGCAAACCTAGACAAAGCTGAGAAGCGTGACTCTTAATTGAGAAGATTGGCCTTAGGTAAGTCTGTGGGGCATTGTCTTAACTGATGATTGATATGGGAGGTCCTAGCCCACTGTGGGCGGTGCCATTCCCCTGGCTGGTAGTCCTTGGAAGCAGACTGAGCAAGCCAGTAAGCAATGCTCCTCCATGGCCTCTGTTTATGCATCTCCCTCCAGGTTCCTGTGTTGAATTCCTGCCTTAATTTCCCTCGTGATGGACTGTGATGTGGAACTATAAGCAGAAGTAAATTCTCTCTTCTCCAAGTTGCTTTTGGTCACAGTGTTTTATCCTAGCAGTAAAAACCTAACTAATCCCGACCTCAAGAGAAGCTGGAAACGGAAGGTCTGCCCCCGTGGGCAATACATGGTCTAATCCTGCAACTCGGGGCACCCGTGAACCTTAGTGATTACAGCCCTCTCATACATTGTCATGAATTATCTGTAAGACAGTGCCATCAAGGACTCTGTGGGAAGGGGAACTAGAGATTGTAGGAGACCTTTCTAGATTGATCTTATTCTGGCTCTCTCTAGTTCCTATCCTTTTGTTACTGAAAAACAAAACAAACCACAAAACCCTGTGATTAGCTGTGTGTACATGTGTGTGAATGTGTGTATGTGTGACTGTATGTGTGCATGTGTGTAAGTGCATGTGTGTGAGTGTATGCGTGTGTATATGTGAGTATATGTATGTGCATGTGTGTGTGTATATGCATGTGAGTATGTGCATGTGTGTGCATGTGTGTAAGTGTATGAATGTGTGTTCATGTGTGTGTATATGTGAGTGTATATATGTGCATGTATATGAGTGTGTGTATGTGCATGTGTGTATGTTTGTGCATGTGTGTGAGTATATATGTGTGTGCATGTGTGTGAGTGTGTGTATGAACATGTGTGAGTGTGTTTGCATATGTGTATTGTATGAGTGTATATGTGTATTGTGAGAGTATGCATATGTGTAATATGCATGTGAGTGTGTGTGAATGTGGTGCATTGGTGTGCAGTGTATGTGTACATGTGAATCTGTTGTATACACACAGCCCAGAAGATGATGTCAGATATTCTATCATTCTCTCAGAACAGGGTCTCACGTGGAGCCTGGAAGCCAAGCAGCCCGTCTCACAGTCTTGGAACTACAGGCAAGTGTATGGCCATGCTTCATTTTTTTTTTTCCTGTGGGTGTTGTGTTCTGATCTCAGGACCTTACATTCAGATAAAAAGCACTCTAACCCACTGAGCCGTCCCTCCAGTCTCTGTAATAGTGAACATAGCACTTGTTAGCAGTCATCTGAAACATTGTGGCTGTCAAACCTGAAGGAGGTCACAGGAGCTCTTGATTTGTATCCAGTTGGTCAAAGGAGAGAGTGAGCCTGAGGATCCCCCAAACTTAAGGCTGGTATCTAAATCAGTGATTGTGTGGGAACTGCCCTTGGTCTTAGTTTGGCAAACTCATTGTGACTGTTTGTCCTTATGGTGGCTGCTGGACTGTATCACTTGAGTCTGTCACACAGTCGGTTCCCGGGCTGGGGGTTAGTAGACTGCAGTCTGTAGACTATCTGCAGAGTGCTGCGGTCACTAACTCGGTAATAAGGCTCTTTCCAAACCAAGTTCTTTCAGAAGTCGACCAGGATCACTTTTGGGCCCCACTGTGGCCCAGACACGGGAAGCTCAGGGTTGCTGAACATGGCTGGTGTGCTTCCTTTCCCCACTTTGGCAGGCCAGCAGATCAGTAGGCAGTTCATTCAGCACAGAAAAGGAAGAAGTAATGTGTTCTGCACAGAAAAGTTACTTTCTTTCTTCCGTAAGAACAACCTGTTTATGGGTGGGTTCCTGAGCACGTGTGTGCATATGTCTGCGGAGAGGCTGGAAGACAACCCCCGGTGTCTGTCCACTGTTGTTTAGAGACTGGATCTCTCACTGGCCAGGCTCTTTCCAAGTGAGTTAGGCTGGCCAGTAAGCCCCAGGAACCACCTGTCTCTGCTTCCTCAGTGAGTACAACTGCTTCTGTTTTGTTAGTTAGTTAGTTAGTTAGTTAGTTTAAAAAACAGTGTCTCACTGTGTAGCTTTCCTTGGCTGGTCTGGAGACCACAGAAACCCACCTGCCTTCAGAGTGCTGGTGAGTGCCGGGATAAAAGATGTCCTCCCTGCCTTCCTCTCCCCACCCTCCCTCCCCCTCTCTGGTCCTCCCCGACCCTCTTTACTCCTCCTCTTCCCGCCCCTTCCCTTTTTCTCCCCACCCTTCCTCTTCCTTCCTCTCCTTCCTCCTTCATAGGATCACATGTGGACCAAGCTGGCCTCTAACTCATTACGTAGTCATGGATGACCTTGGAGTCCTGATCTTCCTGCCTCCACCTCCCAGGTGCTGGATTATAGGCATGCACTACCACACTCCGTTTAGGCATCGCTTGGATCAAAGCCAGGGCTTCAAGCATGCTAGGCAAGCACTCTACCAGTGGAAGTACATATACCCCTACCTGCAGCCTTAGCAGCTTTCTGATCTGATTAAAGCCGAAGACTTTGGCTGAGAGACCAGTGTACAACCTTGAGATTTCCCAAAGGGAGCAAAAGAGTTTCTGGTTTTTAAGTTTTACTTCTCAATGAACTAAAAGTCGACCTCAGAACAAAAACTGGAAAAGCTGCACAAATAAATAAATCCAACAAATCAACTATTTGGGGAAGTTAAACTTTACCTTACAGCAGGTAAAGCTGGGGTGGCCTCTCGTTGAGGGCCAGGGTTGGGAAGATCCACTGTGAAAATTTAACAGCTAACTCATACACAGGGCCCACTGGCTCATGTCTCTACCAAACACCGGGGACAGAGACCTCAGTTTCCCACAGTGAAGTTCCCAGGACTTTCCAAACACACTGAGGAGTCAAAACGACATCCTAAAAGAATTGGCCTGCACACATTATGTTCCTTCTAAGCCACAACAGCAAAGATGCCAGGCTTCCCCAAAGCTCTGTAGAGTACTTAGAGGTTCTGTCCACTCACAGGAAGTTTGTCCCATCAGCCTGTAGCATGGATAGTCTGTCAGTGACTGCAACCGTGTGCATGCATATCTACTCACAAGGATATACACACACACTAAACAAACCTTATAACCTGCCACTCTTTCAGTAAGAAAAACCAAACTTACCTCTGCTGTTCCCTCTCTTTCTCTCCCTCCCCCTGCCCCCAACTCTATCTCTGTCTCAGTCTCTTAGTCTGCCTTCCTGCCTGGTATTCCTAGCACTCAGGGATACTGAGTCCTGGACTCAGTCCACAGCAGGTGTAGGCACGTTGGAGATGTATGGCCAATGCTTTTGTTTCTGAGCCTGTCTTAGAAGGGGAGACATGACCACCCAGGGGTTGTGTCTATCTCTGCCCCTCCTCTCCACCCTACCTCCCACATCTGTTTACCTCTCAGTACAAGGAGGCTGTGAGGGGCTCTTGTACCGCTTACATCCTAAGCCTAGCCAGTAGATGATGCTCCCACTTCCTGACTTACTGGGGCTGTATGGGTAGGCGCCTGTCTCTACAATTTGTCTCAGTTCTGGAAGCTGTGTTAGGCTTCCTATATTTTCAGAAATGTTGGTCATTCTGGGATTTCTGACAGGGTTGAAAGACTACTTAGAGTCTCATGGTCAACTCAGGCTATTTAACATCGAGAGAACAGATTTGAGGGATGATATGGCACCCAATCTCAAGCCAGGACAGAAATCAGGTGTAGAATTATAAGTCTTTTAAGTTAGGATTGATGACAGTGTTCTATTTTATTGACAAAAATGGTGGACTGGGTGTTAGGTCTATCTTGTACTTTATAAATTACAAAATGGTAATAGTTGTGCTCAATTTATATCTGAGATAAAAGAGTCTTTTAAGTGGACAGAAAGGGGGAAGTGTTGTGGACGGCCCTGATGCTGCCTGTACTTTTGATGTTAATTCCACTTTCCCAGGAAGGATTGTCTGGACTGAGGAATGAGTCATGTACTCAGGTGATTTCTCATGAAACCTCCCCAGTGAATAAAGGAACCAATCACTGGGTGAGTAGGCAGGACTTCCGGGTTGGACAGGAAAGAGTGGACGGAAGAAAGAGATAGGGGCTTTTGGACAGGACAAGATGTAGCTGCTATTGTCTCTTGGTTTATATGGCGGCTCAGCTAGGATTCACGGCTGGAGGCTGTAGATTTACTATGGCTTGCAGGATTAGGATTCTGGTTGACGTACCCAGTGATTGAGTCACCACTGTTTCTGAACTAAGTTTGTGTGGCTTTTTCCTTCACGAGGCAGCTCGTCTGGGTTCCAGAGAGAAAGGTACAGCAGCAAAGCATGGGTTTGCCTGATGTGCACCACAAAGGCCATGGGGGTTTTGAAGCATGGGGCTGGCGTGGTAGCGACCTGCCAGTGGGAACTTATCAAGCTGGGTGGAGAAACTTTGGAGCTCTGAGTCAACAAGCTGGCCATTGCCCGCCAGTTCATGTCTGGCCAGCCCACGGGGGAGAGAGTAGGTGGGTATAGCATGGAATGTGCCGATTTTTTAAATATTTCCCTCAATAAGTAGACAGTCGTTAGGAAAGAAAATCCCTTCTTCCAGCTCTCTGGGTGTTTTGCCTACATGTGTATCTGTGTACCATATACACATGGCTAGTACTCTGGAGAGCAGAAGAGGGTTTTAGATCCCTTGGAACTAGAATTGCAAATGGTTGTGAGCCACCATGTGGGTGCTGAGACTTGACTCTGGGCCCTCCAGAAGAGTACCAAGTTCTCTTAACCACTGAGCCGTAGCTCCAGCCTTCCGTCCATTTCTCAAAGGCTCATTCTGGTGTGAAATCCTGGGACGAGCCATGCAAGGGATGCATCTGTGAGATGTGTAAACTTTGCTTTTCACACATAGCACACTCTGGTCCTTTCCTAGAATACATAGGTAAAGCTGGTTTAGTCGTCAGACACATGGCTGGTCCCCTCTTTTTGCTAAGTAATTGCAGTCTCTGGCTCCCTGGAAGGACGGCTCTCATTACAATATACAGAGGAAACAACTTGTTACCAACACACACTGTGTGAGCTACTAGAGACATGCAAGAACAAAATCTCACCATGGGAATTTTGCTTAAAGCAAAGTAGCAATCAGCAAGCAGCATCCCTGCCAACGGTCTCTCTACCTCACAGAGGTTCCTGGAAGCCTCAGACACTGGAGCCTATGAGAAGCTGGCAATATTGTTGGAGCTATGAAGTCACCTGTCATATTGCCAGAACAGTTGGAGCCAGGATTCTCATCTCCACGCCATATAGGACTCCCCAGCTAGCATGTTCCTCTGCATATGTAGAGGATTACAGTTACCGTCTCCTCTAAGGCTGCACAAAATGAGCCTTGAGGGCTAGGGAGACAGCTCAGTGGATGACAGCACTTGCTACACAAGTGTGAGGGCCTGAGTTTAGATGCCAACACATAAAAAATCTTGGCATGACTATGCCTGCACTCACCTGTAACCGTGCTCTGTGAGGGCAGAAGCAGAGGATTGCTGGGGCTTGCTGGCTTCCAGCCTAGCTCCAGGCTTATGGAGTGACCCTGTCTCAATGGGGTAAGGTGGAAAATGACAAATCTGGATATGCACTGTCTTTCTCTACCTCCCCGCACAGGCACATGGGCATTCACACATATGTGTGTGCACACCACACGCACACACCCAAGCACGTGTACTCACACTTGTAAGTAAAACTTCCTCAGACAACATGTGCAGGGGATGAGACACTTCCGACTTGAAGGGTCTTTACGATTCTCATCTGTCAACTCTGACAAAGATAAGTCCCTTGGCATGAAGAGATTGGATCAGAGTGGTCCAGAATATGATAGTTGTCTTAGTCAGTATTCTATTGATGTGAAGAGACACCATGACTGTGGCAACTTTTATCATGGAAAACATTTAATTGGTGCTGGCTTACAGTTCAAGGGTTTAGTCCATTGTCATCCCAGCAGGAAACATGGTGGCATGGAGGCAACATGGTGCTGAGAGGTAGCTGAGAGTTTTATATTTGAATCCGTAGGCAGCAGGAAGAGAGTGCCACACTGGGCCTGGCTTGAGCATCTGTACTGGCTGGTTTTGTGTGTCAACTTGACACAAGCTGAAGTTATCACAGAGAAAGGAGTTTCAGTTGAGAAAATGCCTCCATGAGATGAGATTCAGTGGTAAGGCATTTTCTCAATTAGTGACCACCTTGTGTGTGGTACCATCTGTGGGCTGGTAGTCTTGGGTTCTATAAGAAAGCCAGCTGAGCAAGCCAGGGGAAGCAAGCAAGCCAGTAAGCAGCATCCCTCCATGGCCTCTGCATCAGCTCCTGCTCCTTGACCTGCTTGAGTTCCAGTCCTGACTTCCTCTTGTGATGAACAGCAACGTGGATGTGTAAGCTCAATAAATCCTCTCCTCCCCAACTTGCTTCTTAGTCATGATGTTTGTGGAGGAATAGAAACCCTGACTAAGACAGCATCTGAGAACTCAAAGCCCACCCCCCAGTGACACACTTCTTCCAACAGGGCCACACCTCCTAACAGTGCCACTCCCTGGGAACCTATGGAGACCATTTTTTTTCAAACCACTACAATAGTCTAAACCTTATAACTTGAACTTGAGTCTGAGCCTTATGACCTAGGAGTTCCAGTGCCAAGTGGGCTGTGTCAGCTACTGTTCTCATGGCTGAGATAAAATGGCTGACACGGATTTATTTTGGCTCACAGTTTGAGGGTACAGTCTGTCATGGCAGGGAAGCCTTTGTGGCAGGGGGGTCACATGGCATCCACAGGAACCACAGATTGATTGTGATGGCTAATCTAGCTTGTCAACTCATCTACATCAAGAATCCACTAAAATCCAGACATCTGGGCATACCTGTGAGGAATGTTTCTTGATTGGATCATTTGAGGTCAGAAGACCCACCCTAAGTCTGGGCCACACCTTCTGGTGGCAGCATCTTTTAATGGACATGGTAGAAGGAAGCTTTTGCTTTTTGCCTGCTTGCCTTCACTCTCCCTGGCAAACCCTTCTGTCCTCCTGCTGAGGCCTTCTCACTGGCAGTGGAACAGACTTTTCCAGAATCCAACACAGACCAAAGACCAGCTGAGACACCCAGGCTTGAGGACTGAACAAATACTGGCCTTTCTGTCAAGACAGCCATTGATGGGCTAGCCTGACCACAGGCTGTAAGCCATTCTGATAAAGCCCCTTTTAATGTATGTAGATGCATTCTGTCAGTTCTCTTCCTCTGGAGAACTCAGACCAGCATAGGAATGAACACTGGTGCTCCTCTGGCTTTCTCCTTTTTATCCAATCTGACTTCACTTTCTGTCACTAACCCCAGATAGAGTGTGTCTTCCACCTCAGTTAACTGAATCTAGAAACTCCCTCAGAGGTATGCTCAGAGGCTGGTTTCCATGGTAATTTCACGGTAATACTATCTAGTTCAAAATTAAGCCTCACAGTGGCCAAAGATTTATGTCCCTAGTTTTGGTTTTCTATCTATTTTTGTCACCTGGTTAGACACCAGGGTCTTGCAGAGACAGACTATTGAGACTTCTTAGCTCCTGGAGATACATGCCAAGGCTGCCAGTCAGTAACAAAGACCCCCAAAGAAGCAACACATAATCTTAGGAAAAGATAGGTGTATGCACCCGAGTTCAGGGCTCTCAGAGGCCAGAAAAGGGCATTGAGTTCCCTGTAGCCGAAGTTGTGAGCCACCCGACATGGGTACTGAGAACTAAACTTGGGCCCTCCCCTAGAGCGGCTCATGTCTTCAACTGCTGAGTCAGTTCCCCAGCCTTACAATGCCCGGTCTTGACAGTACCTAGAAGAGCAGAGTATCCAGGAAATTGTGTGTGTGTGTGTGTGTGTGTGTGTACAGGAAGATATGGATCATCAGAAAGGGCTGTAAAACAAACCTAAAGGGGTGCCCAGGACAAAGCATGAGCTATGAAGCCACACATGTCAATTCTTCTCCTCAAACTCCACTAATCACCACAAGATTCAGAGACAATTTCAGAGTCTGGAGTGGGCTGTGAGCTGCATCAACATCAATGGTGTCTGAGTATAGGCAGTGGGAAGGCAAATGGGTCCCTTCTTCCAAGCACTGCACCCAGAGACCACCCATTCCACAGGGAAGGGAGGAGGGGGTTGGAGGGAGAAAGACACAGGCCCCGAGTAGACTCAGGAGCAGATTACCTCCCCAAACATAATCTTTTGGAACTTGAGAAATAGTGGTTAGAAAGATCTAAGGGCTGGAGCCCACTGCCTAGGGGTGACACTCACTCAGTCCTGATGTAGAAAAGGAAGAGGGAGGCGGGCTCTGTGCTAGCCTGAGGTGGCATCCGCAGGGAAACCAAAGCCACCAGGTTCTCCTCCCATTTCCGGCCGTTAGCATATTTTTGGGTATTCATGGTGTAGTTAAATGTCCCATTCTTGCAAAGATTTGAGCCTTGAAGCTTCGTCTTTCTTCTCAGCTGGACCTTAGCCCAAGGTGACCATCACTTAAGGGATTGCATGCCTTAGGGAGCCTGAGTTAGACCTTTCATGTTCAAAGGACATGCTCCATTGAAGACTTGGAATATGGACTTGCTCTGATCTTCACAGCCGTCAGTTTTCACAACCAAAGCAGGCTCCCTCAAAAAGATGACTACATTCTCTTCCCTCTCCCCACCCCCATGCTATCAACTGTTCAAGGGCAGAGGGGGCTTGCCCAGCTTGGCAATGGAGGAGCCATGGCCACACCAGCAGCGTTGGACCCTTGGACTTTAGGGATCATCTTTCCGATAGACAATTCCTCTCAAGGCACCGTTTCCTTGTGAGAAGCAAAGCTGTACCAGCTGAAAATCCTAGCAAGACTTTGGGTTTGGGCTTGTGGTTAAGAAAAGTGATTTTGAAATCTGTATCTTAAATTCCAAATTTGCACAGAGTAGAGCACAAATCCTTTCTGTTGGCTGAGAGAATTATCAGAGGTTAAGCACTGCAGCAGCTCAAGACAGATGACTGGAAGGCAGGGGTGGGTGGGTGGATCTGTGGGTTTGAGGCTAGCCTGGTCTACATAGTGAATTCCAAGCCATCCAGGGCTACGTAGTGAGACCCTGTCCCAAACAGAAGAAAAACAAAACAGAAGGAAACCAGTGTAGCAATCTATGAATGTATAATATATAGTATGTAATATATACTTATATATTTTATATATTATGTATTTATATGATATGCTATATATAATGTTTATACACTATATTTTACAAGTATACACATATATGTGTGTATGTATAAAGATCTCAGGAATAGTCCATTGAACTTGGCTTTCTGCTGTGCAACAAGGGAAATAGGTTTCTCATAGCTGAGTTCATTTAATATATTTAGGATCTTCCCACGGTTTTCTCTCATGTGCAGAGTTAACCTTCACCATGGGAAGGGATTCTTCAGGAAGCTGCAGGGCTTCCGGGTGGGGTTCAGGGAAGCAAAATGGGCAACTCAAGGCTCAGAACCTGAAGCCGATCCCCTCAAGTGTCACCACCTACAGACTCAGAAAGGATAGTTGCATGCTGGGACTGGGACCTTTTTTTCCAGGATGTGATAATTGTTGTCAACTTGGCAGTCTAGATGCAAAGGGCATCTCAGGGAGAACTTGTCCAGATCAGGTTGGCCTGAGGGAAGTCCTGGGCGAGATCGTCTTGATTGTTAGCTGATGAGGGACAAACGACCCTTCTTAGAAGTGGTGGCACCGTTCTCTGGGTTTGGGTCCTGAACCATATACATGTAGAATGAGCCTGGCACTGACAAGCACTCATTCATTCATTCATTCTCTCTCTGCTCTTGACTGTGTCTCTGGCCAGCTGCTTCCAATTCCTGCTGCTGCTTTGACCTCCCCACAATGATGGACTATAACTTGAGACTAGGGGCAGGATAAACCTTTCTCCTGGAAGCAGCTTTCTATCTTCTTTTTTTTAAAAAAATAAAAAATTATTTTTATTTTATGTATGTGAGTACACTGTAGTTGTCTTCAGACACACCAGAAGAGGGCATCGGATCCCGTTACAGATGGTTGTGAGCCACCATGTGGTTGCTGGGGATTGAACTCAGGACCTCTGGAAGAGCAGTCAGTGCTCTTAACCACTGAGCCATCTCTCCAGCCCCCTCCTCTATTTTTCAAATCCCAGCAACAGAAATAAAACTAGGACACACAAACACTTCACTACTACACTTGGCTTCTTCCAGTGGTTGACCTAATGTTCCTGGCTCCATTGGCTTCAAAGGAAACAGCACAGGATGTTCTAAGGACAGCACCAACTGACTGGCTACCATCTGTGGTCTTTATCATCGTCATTGGTACTAATACAAAGTCGAGGTTTATCCACTAGGCCCCTCTCTGACACTGTGGGGTGCGAGTCTGGAATAGGTTCCAGATTCGTCCACAGTCATGGTTGCTTGAAGCCAGCATTCACATGGCACCTACATCAGTTCCTCAGAGCACAATATCTTTAAGTCAAATCTCTGTTCACACATCAAGTGGAGATGTGTGAATTGTGGGTGCTAAAACTCATCACTGCATCACTGGGTCAGAGAGTAGAGAGGCCAGGGACACACCACCACCATTGTCACTATCGCCTCAGCCTATTGCTAGAGAGCTGTTTTCCTCAAGAATGCCAGGGGAGAGCTGCAGGAGGCCTCCAAATAAAACGCCAAGTTCTGAGAATTAGGTCATCCAAAATGGAACTGGAAACCCCCACTCTGAAAGCAGACAGTTTCAGAAACGGTAAAGAGATGACGTGTTCGGGGTGCAGAGCTGGAACGGAGGCTCTTGCACAAGTCAGCCCCTCAGATGTCCCAAGGTCACTGGAATCTTGATGGTGAGCCCTGTGTGTTGCCCCAGCTGTGCCATGGCACCCAGATATTTGTCAAACATGCTGTTGGCTGGTTCTGTGGAGCGTGTTTGGGAGGGTCAATGTTTAAATGTGCAGACTTTGAGCACAGCAGGTTACCTTTGATAATGTGTGGGCTCCATCTAACCAGTCAAAGACTTGATCCTGAAGGAGGATGGAATTCTACCAGTCTTTGAGGTTTAATGGTAAATCTTCTCTGTGCTTCCGGCCCATGGGGTCCTTAGCTGGCATTGGTCTTGCTAAGCCTCCAAAATCACATAGGCTAACTTCTTAAATTCTCTCTCTCCTCTTCTTCTACTAATTCTTTCCCTCCATCTCTCTCACCCTGCACAATACACACACACACACACACACACACACACACATACATACATGCACCTTCATGCATACACACACACTCACACACATGCACACACACACATTCATATACACACTCTCACACACATGCTCACACACATTCACACTCACACACATGCACACACGTGCACACACAAATATACATACACATACACACACGTGCACACACATACATGCACCTTCATGCATACACAAACACATACTCACACACATGCACACACACATTCATACACACACTCTCACACACATGCACACACACATTCATACACACTCACACACATGCACACACAAATACACATACACACACATGCATGCACAAACATATACACACACACACACACACACACACCTTGGTTCGAGCTGGTTCCAGTTCTCTGGAAGCCCTTGACTAATAGATGGCAAATGGATACATTTCTGTCCTTCCTCCTGGCTGTAACCAAATGCCTAAAAGGAGGAACTAAAGGGAGGGGGCTGTCTTAGGTCACAGCTGAGGGCACAGCCCATCAGGAGGAGGAGCCTGTGGTGGTAGGAGTGGATTTCCTGTGGCAGCAGGAGTGTGAAGCTGCTCCTTCACATCTCTGTGGAACAGCACAGCAGGGATCTGATTTTACCGTGTTGTTCATTGCTACAACATCAGGAGCCATTAGAAGCAACTGATGGTTACAAACCCAAGGCCAGCATGGTAGAAACAAACGACCAATGTAGAAAAATGGCTGTACCTTTAACAGAACATGTGACGGAGCAGAGGAGGCCTCCTTATGTTGTTTCAAGAGGAAATAATCTCAGAAGGACAGAAAGAAAATTGTTCCTGCGTGTGCCGATCTCACGTGGCGAGGGGCAGAGAAGTGGGTTTTCTCAGATGGGTCTGATGAGGGATTGTCTGGCAGGAAAGTTGAACCTGAGCTCAAGGGGTGGTAATGGCCAAGAGAGGGGGATGACTTGGAAGGGGCAGGGAGGTTAAAGATACTTTCCCAGCCTCAGTTAATGTTGTGTGAAGGTGTTTGAGGCTCACAACACACAGAGAGAGAGAGAGAGAGAGAGAGAGAGAGAGAGAGGGCGAGAGGGCGAGAGGGCGAGAGGGCGAGAGAGAGCCCAAAGACAAACAAAAGAATCATGAGGCAAGTTCCTCCAGGGAGTGAGCAATCCACACAGGGTTACACACCTGCCCCCGGAAGCTGAGAAAGGAGGAACTCTGGCAGCAGGGGATGGGGCGTCTACCTGAGGGCACAAGGTTGTACACTAGGAGAGCATGTACCATCTGCTCCCTCTGCCTGGCTCTCCACACCCTCCTGGGTCTCCTCTCTTTCTTTGTCTCACTAATGGGTCACGATCTACTTTGGATGTGACTGGCTCTTTCAGCAGAAATGGCTGTGTGCTTCCTCTCTGTCTGACAAGGTTTGAAGGCAGCCAACCTCCTCCTGCCTTGAAGAAAGAAGAGCCAGTATTTGGGGCAGCTTTTTGAGGATGATGTGGGTTTGAATGAGAATGATTCCCATAGGCTCATAGGTTTGATGCTTAGTCACCAGGGAGTGGGGCTCTTTGTTAGGATTAGAAAAATTGGGAGGCGTGGCCTTGGAGGAAGAGTGGCACTGGGAGTGGGCTTTGAGGGTTCCAAAAGCTCACACCTGGCCCGGCATCTTTGTCACCCCGTCTGTTTCTCTCTGTCTCCACCCCGACTCCTGCCTGTGGATCAGGGTGCAGCTGCTCCAGCCCCATGTATGTGGCCATGTGTGATCATAACGGATCATGCGTGAGAGTGGAAACAGGGTAACAGGTAGGCTGATGACAGCATCTGCTCCCAACTCATGTGTTGGGTGAGAGGAGGGAGGGAAAGCAGCATCAGCATCAGCAGCTGCTGCTGCAGCAGCAACGGTGAGCACATCCCCAATTAAATGCTTTCTCTTATAAGAATTGCTTGGCAGGGTGTGTCTCTTCACAGCAGTAAAGCAGTGAACAAAGCAAATTGTGAGAGAGCCAACACAGAAACAAGAGAGACCCAAAGCAGAAACAAGAGAGAGCCGATGCAGACTTGAAAACAGACTGTTGCATGGGAGCTGGCATGGAGTGGGGGCTGGGGTATAGAAGGCTGCCAGCTGGGTGCCAGGCTGGGGACCAAGACCCTCACCTCAGTTTGTAGCAGTGGCTGAGGATGTCTCTTCATGAGAGACAGTACAGAATTAGCCAGAGATCTCCCAGATTCACATTCATACCAGACCAGAAGACACCTAGACAGATATATTCTGGAATCTGAACGGGATGGTCTTGATACCAAAGGAGGCAGCCTGCTCCTCTGGGGTCGCCAGATAACAATACCAGTTCCCAGCTCAGCAGGCACAGGTTAATCTGCAGGGTGCATCCAGGTGGGAAACGGTCACTAAACTCGTGGTGACTTCATCTCCTCGAATCGAATCCTGTGAGTCCATGATGACTCAGGTACAGGCCTGTGAGAGTCTGCGTTCTGTCACTGTGACAGATGGCCAAAGGTAGAGAGGGGTATTTAGCTCATAGTTTCAGGGAACACAGATTGTTGTCCCTTGGTCCCATTGCTTTAGGGGCAAGTTGAGTATCATGATAGAGACATACTGGGGGAGGGGGGGAGAAAGTGTGTGTGTGAAACTGTGTGTGTGTGTGTGTGTGTGTGTGTGTGTGTATGAGAGAGAGAGAGAGAGAGAGAGAGAGAGAGAGAGAGAGAGAGAGAAAGAGAGAGAGAGCAAGCACATGCGCAGTCATGGGGCATAAGATACAGTCCCTGGAAACACACCTCAAAGTTCTAAGGACTTACCCCTCCTCTAAGCTTTCCCTCTAAGTTTCCACCCCCTCTCAACAATGGTCTTCTGAACTGTGCATACCAATGGGGTCATCCATTGATGGGGTCATCCATTGATGGGGCCAAAGCCCTAAGACAATCATTTCCCAAAAGTCACCAGCCAGCACTGAGCTCTTGACACACGGCCTTTGGGGCCCGTCCAGCTCCATCTGCCTAGAGCTGTTCCTGCAGACTCCCTTCAAGATCCTCTTCACAACATCCCTGTCTGCAGAAACCCTGTGCAGGTACAACCAAACCTGATCAACCCACCCCGACTCCAACGCTATGTATCAGTTCCTCTTCTCATTGCTGTGATAGAACACCTAGAAAAGCACTGGAGAGGAAGGGAGGGAGGGAGGGAGGGAGTCAGGAGTCAAGGAGAGAGGGAGGAGGGAGAAGGAATGGAGGAGGGAGGGAGGAGGGGGGAAGGGAGGGAAGAGGAATGGAAGAAGGGAAGGGGAGGACGGGAGGAGGGAGGGAGGAGGGAAAGAGGGAGGAGGGAGGGAGGAGGGAGGGAGGGCTGGAGTATTTGGCTCACAATTTGAGAGTGTAGTCCATCAAAGATGGGGGAGTCATGGAGGTAGAAGCATGAGGTAGGTGGTCACATGGTCTCCTGGTTAGATTTTATGATAAACATTATGATTCCAAGCAACGTGAAGAGGAAGGTTTTAGTGACTGTCATGTTCTGGGTCATCATCTATCACTAAAGGAGGGCAGGGCAGGAACTGAAGTGGACAAGAAGATATGCTGCTTACTGACTTGCTCCCCAGGCTTGCTCAGTCTGCTTTTTTATAGAACCCAGAACCTCCGGTCCAGGGGTAGCACCACCCACAGTGGGATGGGTCCACCTCCATCAATCACTAATAAAACAAACAAACAAATGCCACAGAGACTTGCCTACTGACTAGTCGTATGGGGCATTTTCTCAATTGAAGCTCTCTCTCCCCAGATGAGCCTTGCTTATGTTGTTGACAAAAACTCAGGAGCACGCATGGCACACACACCCAATCAGGATGCAAAGAGAGACAGATGCTGGTGCTCAGCTCTCATCTCCTTTCACTGTGATCAGACCCCAGCCCATCCACACTTAGGGTGCATTGCTGCTCCCCAGTTAAGCTAATCTTAGAAACACCCTTAGGGACGAGCTTTCTCTATTTTCCGAGTCTCAATTCTGCTGACGATCACCATCAGCCATTTCGTTTCTGTATATCTCTCTGTAACACATGTCACTCCCTGCACTCTGTACGTTGGCTCAGCTTTGATTCTCTTTATAAGTTAGAATGTATTTGTATACCTTGCCCTTTCTGTTACATGCAGACACTCAGTAATGAAGGGCATGAGTGGGCTGTCCAGATGTTACTCCACCACGAACATCTCAAGTGGTTTTATTTCAAGCAGGCGAGGCATTATCCCAGCCCAGTGTTTAGCTTCTTTGAGAACCAGAGTATCCTACTAAAACATTATGCTACTACTGAAAACAAACAAACAAACAAACAAAAAACCAAAAAGTTAGAGAGAGAGAGAGAGAGAGAGAGAGAGAGAATGGTCCAGAGCCTGGCTTCTATGCTGGACTGCTCCACCAATTGATTTCTTGTCAAGGATTTGTCTCTGTGTAGCTGTCAGCATTCCAGAGCATCAACCATTCTCTCTGCCTATCATGATGCACAAGCCAGGAGATAGTCGGCCCCAGAGCGTTTGTTCTTGCCCTATTTCCTTCTTTCATTAAATCATGACTTGGATCTTTTCTTCTTAGGTTTAGAGAAATACAAGAATAATGTGAAACAAGCTCAGAATAAAGAGTATACAGAGAAGAGTGAGGGGTGGAGTGCCTCAGTGAGGAAAGGTGCCTGCCTGATGACCTGACTTCGATCCCTGAGGCTCACGTGGGGGAAGGAGAAAATCAACTCACACAAGGTGTCCTCTGACCTCACATACCCTGTATCATGTGCTCGTGTGCATGTGTGCATTCACGTGTGTGCACACACTCAAATACACAATAATAATGTTAAGTTTTTAAAATCGCTCCAGAGCGTTGGCTCCTCCTCAGATGCATCTTTGGCTCCTCCCATGGTGTCAGTTTGTTCTTTTCTCACGGGGCTGGAACAAGAACACCTTCATGTGGTTGGGTACCCTCTTCTGTTAACATACCTACGTTTCAAGCTTGCTCTTTGATGGTCTTTGCATATTTTTCTTAATAATCCATAGTTCTTTATATCCCAGATACAAGGCCTCCATCAGAACTTCCAAATAGTTTCTTGAACCCAGTAGTATCTGTTTTCCTTCTCTTTTTTAATGACCAAAATTCATATAGTAAAAGAGACTGATTTTAATCCTTTATTGTGTGTGTATACATGGGATGTGAGTGCAGTGCCTGCAGAGGCCAGAAGGGGGCGAGGATCCCCTGGAGCCCAAGTCACAGGTGCTGTGAGCCACCACATGGGTGCTGGAACTAAGTAAACTGAGGTCCTGTGCACCTAGCCACGGAGCCATCTCTTCATCACCAGAGTTCATAATTTTGAGTATCGTTTATAGAATCTCTTCCTTTGTGGTCAGTCTGAGGTTTTTGTCTCTTGTTTAATTTAAGATTATAAATACAGGAGCTGGAGAGGTGGCTCAGCGGTTAAGAGCACTGACTGCTCTTCCAGAGGTCCTGAGTTCAACTCCCAGCAGCCATATGGTGGCTCCCAACCATCTGTAATGGGATCTGATGCCCTCTTCTGGTGTGTCTGGAGATAGTGACAGTGTACTTGTATACATTAAATAAGTAAAATTTAAATATAAATTCCTACTCCAAAAAGTAATTATTTAGAAAATAATTTTTAAAAATGGCCTTTAATAAAATTTACCTGGAAACTCTCTAACCCCTCTTTTGATCCTAATGGAAACTAAAATGGAAACTTTGTCTGTTTTGTTTTGTGAAAACAGGGTTTTGCTAGTAGTTCTGGCTATCCTGGGACTCATTATGTAGATCAGGCTGGATTAGAACTCACAGAGATCTGCCTGCCTCTGCCTGTTCTTCTGCGTGCTGGAACTAAAGGTGTACACCACCATGCCCAGCTTAAATCATCCCAGGCTGGCCTTGAATTCCTCATCCTCCCGCCTCTGTGTCTTCAGCATATCTTATGCAGCTGCATGACCAGAGCTGGTGAAACATTTTCTTAGGACCTCAAAAGTGTCATGAATTCAGATACTGTGCCTGAGGGCCCTGCCACGGAGCTCTCCTCCAGGGACTTCCTTCCTTCCTTCCTTCCCTCCTTCCTTCTTCTCTTCCTTCTATCACAAAGTCTGTGGTGCCATTTACCATTTCCTAGACTGTTGTCCCATTTCCAGCACTGGCACGTGTAAGGCTTGGTATTGGAGCTCTCTGATGGCTGGGCTGTCTACACACACACACACACACACACACACACACACACACTCGGTGGGAGGGCCCAGATTGCCATGATTGATTGTCCAGCACTGGCCTAAAGAGATGGCTCAGTGGTTAAGAGCATTTGCTGCGCTTACAGAGGACCTGGGTCTGGTTCTCAGCACCCACATGGAGGCTCACTGCTGCCTACAACTCCAGCTCCAGACAATCCGATGCCCTCTTCTGGCCCCCACAGGTACTGCATGCACAGACATATGCTGCACATACATGCATACACACAAGCAAAACACATTCAGACAAAACTAAAAACAAACAAATACCTAAATATCCCAGCACCCTGCCCCACTTCTGGGACCTAACAAATGAGCTTCTGGTCTCTCATGGAGGCAGCTTCTTGAGGATGTACTTTTCTCGGTTTTGTTTGTTTGATGTCTTATTCTGTTTGCTTTCTCCACCCAAGCAGTATTTCCTAGGACACCCCTCCCCCAAATAAACCATTCCTATCCAAATCCTTGTCTCTGAGCCCCTGCTGGGACAGCCCACTCTGAAGCTCACTCGTATCTGGAGACAAGGAAAGAAAGCTTATAGTACCAACCCGAAGGGTGACGTCTCCAGTCTGCACAGAGAGAAGGGTAAAGGCCAGGTTTTCCCTTTGCAGTTGCTTGCACACGCGTGTGAAGGTCAGAGGACAGACCCTGAGGTCATCCTTAGGAGAACTAACCACTAGCTTTGAATGGGCCTGGAGCTCACCACTTTGAGCCTGACAGCCCCTCTCTGCCTCCTCATCACCGGGGGCAGGAGCATGCACCACCACACCTGACATTTTGCATGGGCTCTGGGGATTGAACTCTGACCCTTACACTTGAAAAGTAAGTGCTTTCTCTCCTGAGCCCCTGGCCACCCAAGCACAAGGCCATGATTTTCTTTGATTTTCTCTCTTTCTTTTTCAACATAATGTTATTGGTTATTTGTGAATTTCACAAAATTCACCACAATCACACTCACTTCACAGTCTTCCCAGGTCCACGCCCCACCCTTGTGAGCCCCCCCACCCCCCACCACCAAAAAGAAGAAAAAGAACACAGCAAGTCCAACTTGTGTTGCCCAAACACTCACTGGAGCATGGTCAAATTCACAGTGGCCAACCCCTTAGGAGAACTGAGTCCTTCCCCACCCCCACTTCCCCCAGAAGCCATCGACCGTGGAGAGCTACACTGCGGCATCCCTAACATTTGCTGTTCTTGTTCTTGTTTTATTTTGTTTTGTTGAGGCAGGGTTTCTCTGTGTCACAGAGCCCTGGCTATCCTGAATTCACTTTGTAGACCGGGCTGGCCTCCAACTCACAGAGATTCACCTGCCTCTGCCCACTGAGTGCTGGGATTAAGGACATTCACCACCATACTTAGCACCTGTTATATTTTTAAAGAATTCTCTTCAGTGGCTTCCTGTCTAGACTGTTTCTTTTTTTGTGGGTGGGGAGAGGTTGTCACAGAGGCCTTCGAGGTTTCTCATTCTCAACAGTGAGTCTGCAGTCATTGAAACCAGTGACAAGAAGCTCCCTTGCTGTTTATAGGCAGCAGCGGCATGATCTTCCACAAGGCTTCTGGAGACAGAATTGACCATGGACATTCACATGGCCTCTGGAAGCAACCCAGGCTGAGACTTTGTAGGCATCTAGATTTTCCTGATCTACTTTAATAAGGGTTCAACCTCTCCTCTCGCCCACCACCCACCAGAGGTAGTGGAAGAGAAAAGCTATTAGGACACAGGGGAAGTAGACCTGCCTAGAAACAGCTCTTTGGGGACGAGTCCATCTTTGTTGTCAAGATGTCAGCAGTTCAGTCCGGTAGCAAACGCCAAATATGAATCAGCAGCTGCAGTCCTGTCTTCTCAGTAGACACTACACATGAACCAACAAGGGCAGTTCAATCCAGAGGCCGAAAGACTCGCCAACCGGCCAGGGTCTGTGGAAGTGGCAAAGAGCCTCACGAGAAGTTCTTTGGTGAGTTTCTCTCTAAGGTGTCACCACAAGCGGAGCTCAGCAACACAATGAAAGGTGAACCAATACATACGCGTCGCTAGCAAAGAATGTCGAGGTGAAGCAAAGCAAACCAAAGCTCCAGCTCCCACTGTCTGTGGGCTACACTCGTTCTTTCTCGTGTCTGCTTCAGCAAAACATCCTTTCACTGTGTGCCTCAGCGAAACATCATTTGACATAGTTAGCTTTCCAAAGACACCAGAAGTTTCCACTTCAGAACTTAGCATGGTCTCTGATGGCAGTACAGATCATGGATGCCATCATGGACCTCGGTGGCAGCACAGGTCACAAACACTAACGTGGCCCCTGGTGGCAGCATGGCCCATTGACATCAACATGGCTTCAGGCAGCAGCCCAGACCATAGACATCCAAGCAAAGCTATAATTTCTAATAGAGATGCCCTTGATTCAGAGGGATTCTTGGCTTTGAGTATCCCATACATACTGTTTTGAGAATATTATTTCAGAGACTTCCTGGTCATCGGACATGTTTAACCTGAGCATCTTCTCTGGTTTCGATTCCACGTGAGGACTTGAGCTCTGAGCCCGGGGTGACGGGCTGCTTCATCCCATCAAAGCTGTTCCGTCTGGCTTGGTGGAGCCTCTTGATTTCTATGAACCAGCAGCATCAGGGTAGAGCTGTGATAATACAAAGGCTTAGGAAGACTGACTTCTATCAATCATCCAGCTTGTGTTTTCGTTTGCTCTAATGTGGTGGACCTGGCCGTCGGGGGCAGAGGGCTCCTGCCGGCCCCTCAGAATGAAAATGTAAAGGGATAGGTATTTTTAGAAAAATCACTTTTCTGTAGCACACCCGGAGTTCTTTTAGAGATATTTTAGCTCCCCAAACTTCAAAAGGTTGGGGTTTGTTTTGTGACCCAGGCTAGAGTGCTGGGACATTGGGGAGGAAGAATCCTGGAGAGTGAGAGTCACACCTATCTCTAACATTTATTTATTTATTTTACGTGTGTGTCTGTGTGTGTGTGTGTGTGTGTGTGTGTGTGTGTGTGTGTGTAGCAATGTGTCCAAGGATAATTGGTGGGCATGTTCCGCTCTCTCCACCATGCAGGTGCCCAGGGATGGAACTCCGGAAGACAGGTTTGGCAGGCAGCGCCTCCGCCCCACCTCGACTCCGCCCACCTCGACTCCGCCCACCCCGATCCCGCCCACCTCGCAATCCCACTAGCCCTCACCGCATACATTTTCACTGTAAAGTCATCAGGGGAGCTTTGCAGTGAATGTGTTGAGTTCTCCCCTTAGAAAAGGTCCTCTGGTTCTGCCCACACTAAGACATGTCCTTTGAGGGGTCAGATAAAAACCAGCTCGATGGCCAGGCATGATGACTCATGCTTTTCAACCGAACCAAACCAACCCCCTACCACAGACAAGCAAGCAAAGCCAGCTTGTGAAATAGCAAATGAGCTCTCAGTAGGGAGATACCACGATTTGACCCCTCATCCCTCCCACACACCCACGACCTTTGACCCTCAGTCCACTCATACACCCATGAAATTGAGCAAGGAAGTCACAGGAAGATTGTCAGGAGCTGGCCTCAAGATTCTTGAGTTCTGTCTCGTTTGCTTCTGAGAGCACAAACACGGAGAGGGAGAGTTTTTTGTGTGTATTTTATAGTGTTTTCCTGTTTGAGAGAATGTTGTTTCCAGGCCAGGACCTTCCTTCTCTACCTCAGGGAGGGAGAGGGTAACGGCATTAAATTTATCAAGGCAGTTGGGTGGTTTCCCTGGGACCTCCCAGAATGATGTGCAACCTGTTGCCACTCTGGGGAACGTAGGAGGGAAAATCAGGTCACACCGTTGAGAGTGTGGCACTTGCCCCAAGGCAGAGGGCTGGTTTGGGTGGAGGTGAGCCCTGCAGAAGAGAGGACCTGTGACAGAGAGCTGGGTCTCCCAGAGCTGAGGCAAAAGCTTAAACACACTGGGAGGGGTCAGTGTGTCCCAGTGGAGGACCCACAGAGCATCCTGAGAAGCACAGACAGACGCCAGGAGGGACAAACACGACCCTGCTCACAACCAAGCTAGCTTGTTTCCCGTTCCCTGCCTGGTCTTCCACAGCCAGTGACTGTGTGGTTGAGTCCTAGGGCAAGAAGAACCCTTTGGCAGGGTCCAATAATGTCACAGACTTAGCTCCTGGCAGCAGGGCTGATCCTGAGCCCATTAAGAATGTGCAGGCAGAGTGGTTTAAATCCTGGCGGGAGTCTCCTGGGAGGAAGTCACATCCCTGTGGGCAGGAGATCTTCCTAAGAGTTAAAATACAAAATGCTTAGACAAGGGGCAGCTTTCGAGGGCTCCCCCAGAGCCCATGCCCCCTATCTGCATCCCACAGGGCTCTCCTAACCTTCCCACCTGCTTTTCCCCACAGTGGTTCACAGGGGTCCAGATGAGGGAGTGACACCTGTTTTCTGTTTTATCATGTCTGATAAAGTCTATTTTTAATGATCTGAGTCTAACACATGCCCTACAGCCCCAATTCACTCCAATAAACTCATAGGGTGGCTTCCTTTCTATTTCCAGAATAAGTTGTGTATCAGTCTGAGACGGCCGTATGTACAGACAGATCATGCAGTTTCCTGCTTCACCCAGGGTCTGCAGGACTCCTCAAAACGAGTCAAAAGCTGCTTATAAAATGGAGTCTCCTGAGGCAAGGCACAGACTGAAGAACCACTGCGTTATACAGTCTGGAGCCATTGAGAGTAGGACATGGCTTGATTTCAACAGAGGCTCTCCTCTGCCCCCACTTAGCCACATGCTACCTGCTGCCGGTGATGGGGGAGGTGTGTGCTCCACAGGCTAGGAAAGGGCCTGCCATGGTTTCCAGGACTCAGCCGGTGGGGGGGGGGGGGGCAACAGTCTCCATTAGACCACCCACTCTCACCCCCTCCCTCAGTGAGCATGCCTGAGCAGGTGTGCCCAAAGATTTAAATTCTCAAAGAATGAAGAAGCCTGGATATAGAATGCTAGCTCAACCCAGCTCCCAGGCCCCAGGCTATGTGGTACTTTCCCAGTGATCGGCAGAAGGACTCTTTGTTTTCCCTTTGAACACAGAGGACTCTGTTGAGGACCCTAGATGGAGAACAGGAAACCTGGCCCGGTCTTTGCCAGCACAGTCTGTGTGAAGAGAGGACTGCGGAGTAGGGCACGGCCGGCCTTAATATCTCAGCCAGGGAAGCCAGTGATGGACATCAGCTCCCATAAGCACCATACTGAAAACCCTCCCTTGGGTTGGATGGCACTTGGATCCTCTGTGCCTCCTTACTGCCCCCCAGTCCTCCTGGTGTGACTATCCAGGCAGCAGCAAGGATATTCTAAAGACATCTGTGTCCTTCCTTTTGACTATCAGACTATTGAGACAAGAAAGTGGAATTTCCCCCAACAATCTCATGTTTGGCCCAGAAAAAGGCTGAAGCCTCTTTACAGCCAGAGGAGCGCTTGTACCCCAGGAAGATCACACACACCGGACAGCGACAGCGTGTCAGGCCACCTTGCCGGGGAGAGGCCTGAGTCCAGACAGACTTGACAGTCAGACTTGACAGGATTGGCTCACTACCCTGCCTCATTTACTCTATTTAAACCTAAACTTCAGGTCGGAACCCCACAAATAGACTTGGGGGAATCCCTGAACTTCTCTGTTCCTCTCCCCAATGTGGTTACACTGAATAAATCTTCCTTCCTGCTTTTTACCACTGGTTTTGGAGCTGGTGTACATTGGCCTGCTGAGGATGGGTGGCTAGCTTGTCAAGGCTGCTGAGGCCCAGGCTCACAGGTCCAGGAACACCGGCAGCCTGGAACTTTTCTGCTCCACAAGCAAGCCTCATTGCTAAGGCAGAGCCTGCTGTTGTCGCTCTCTTCTCAAGGAAGCCATTGTTGATCCACTGTCCAAGGAGGCCACAATCCTGTGTTGTCACTACCTAACCATGCAGCCCCCCAAAATCTCCTCCTGCCGAGGGCACCCTGCCATAGCCTCTCTGAAATGCAAGTCTCCTGAGAGCACGCAGCCCCTGACACCTTCCTCACAGCTGTCACTGACAAGCAGAATGGGGGTACACCAGGAACAGGGGCTATCTGGGAGGGACAGCCGGCACAGAAGCTGGCCACACGCCACAGTTGCTGGAAGCTGAGCCTGTATTCACTGAAACATGAGGGCTGGAAATGCCTGGGAGACAGCTGGGATGCCTGGCTGGACTCAAGGGAGAATTTGAGCCTGGGATATATATTTCAGAGTCTTTCTCATAGAGCTAAGAACCAAAGCACTGGGTGTGTCCAGAAGGGAGCAAAGTCAGAGCCTCAGGCAACAGCCACAGCCACACCCACCCGATGCCAGCTCCCACCAGCTTCTGATTGCTCCCCTCTTGCCTCAAGGACAGTTCTGTAGAACTTCCACCCAGGGTCCTCCCAAGGCTTCCTGGTCCTCCCAGCAGCTGCTGTCGAGAGGCTCTGCTCTGCTCTGCATAAGGGGGGGCCATCTGCAGGGTGAGTGCAGAATTTACAATGGACATGAGTGCACTAGACAGGGGCTTAGATCAAAGAGGGCGCCGAGTTTGTGAAGTCCTTTCATCTTCTCTGATGAAAGGTGATACAGAAACGTGAAGTTAGGATGATTCTTTCACTGGGTTCCGGACAGAGCTGGACCAGGGCTCACCCACATGGCCAAGCTAGATGCCCCGTGTGGATGGCTCTATAACACACAGACAGGCCAGGCACACCGTCTAATACTCTGGTATGTGTTGGTCAGTTACATCATCTAATTGACCTTTATGGTCAAGGAGACCCTACAAAGAACCATGGGCTTGAATTCCTATAGAGGTAGAATGAAATGTATTTTGTTAATATATGTAGAAAAAGCCATGAGGTTGGCAAAGTAAGGATGTGTGAGTCTGTCGGCGCCTCTCCAGAGAGAACCGAGAGAGACGCCACCCTTAGAATAAAATGCTTGCTTCACTTCACAGGCATCAGTAGGAAAATTAACAAGGCCCCTCGTTCTGTTCCATAATTCATTCTCTTTGTTTTAGACATTGAGCTAAGCTGGTGACTTGAAACCACGAGGAAGCTTTTAAATCCAGATCTGGGCCTGGCAGTTTTTGCCTTCCCAGTGACTTCTCCCATCATTAGGGAGATGGACATCATGCCAGCTTGTCATTCAAATTCCCTTCCAATTTAACTCTGTGTCCTTCACGGCCCCCGCTGTTACCTTGCAGGGGATGATGCTGGTTTTTGGGTTTGCCGCCCTCCATTCTGGAATTGCACTTGTGGCTGGATTTAGAGGTCCTTGGCTTAGGGCTAAGACAAGACATGGGACTCCAATCGGAGATGGAGAGCGGTCTGTTTCCCTGTGTTTACCTGACCTGTAGACAGGGGACCAGCTGCAGGGGACCTTCCTGCTTTCTGCCGCTGGGAAAAGGGGAAGGCCACAGGAAGGTGACAGCTGAGGGTCCCACAGTGGGTCCCCAGGGTGGGTCACTCACTGGGCTGTCAATGCAGCTGTTGCTTGCTTGGGTTGGGTCCTTGTGCTAATTTGGACGCTGGCATCCTGGTGACAGCAGCAGCAGAGAGGGCAGGGAGATAAGGAGAGAGGGAACCTTGAAAAGGCTCCAAATGATAGCTGGCTTGCTTGTGACATGGTACGCCCTCCCCCAGCCACCACTCTCTACCCTCAGAGGAATGTCGATAGGCGAGCTGACTACGTTTTTCCAGTGAGATGTGGCAACAGACCCTACAGAATAATGCTGGTGGTTTCTAGAGCAGAAGACCTAGCCCAAGGCTGCTGTCCATTCCGTGTAGCAGTCTCCTTCCCTGTTCCTGTTTTCATTCCAGAAGAGAGAGAAGACTTCTCGTTGCAGCCAGCGAGAAGAAATACAACCCAGAGGTGCAGATCTGTAAAGAGAGTGTCATGTTTAAATAGGTCAGATGCTTAGGTTCGACAGCTTTGCCTTGATCTACTAGCCCCATAGCTAAAGCTCAAAACCTGGTTACAGCTCCTGGGGTGTCACCACCAGGGCCCCACCCACACCACCAGGGCCCCACCCACACCACCAGGTCCCTCTTTCGGGATGGAAGGACGGTTCTCCTTCACCACTTCGCACTCTACTCATCTAGAGACACTAAGCACATTTTATAAGTGTAAGTCATTGTTTAGGAGTGAGTCAGGGTCACACCCTCTGACCATGAAGCCATGATACCTGAGATTCTGCAAAGTTCCATGGATCCCAAGAATCCCCCATGAAGATGCCCCCCTTAGTCAAATGTTGCTACAGACTATAGGCAGAAAGTGTGGGGACAGGTTAGCTCCATATATAGCATCTGCTTAACTGCCAGCCACAGAAGAGACAGCTGTCCCCCCTGCCCCTAACCCCCACTGAGCAGCCCAGGATTGATATGGCAAACCCAGATCTAATTACCCAGCACCTGCCAGGGCAGAGAGGTAAGGTAAAGTGCTCAGGAGCATTTCTGCAGAAGGAAGGATCACACCGCATAGAACTTCCAGCAACTAAGGTCACTTGCTCCCTAAACCAAGAGCACGCGCTGCAGGTCAGCCAGCACCAAATAGGGTTTCTTGGAGAAAAGCTGTGACTTCAGTCTCTGCTGGAAACGAAGGTGACAGTACAGTCAGAGGCCAGTCTGTTCTCAAGAGGACAGAGGCCACTGTGGTAGAGGGGAAGGGTCAATGACAAGAGACGTTTCCAACAGGAAAAACACAGTGCTGAGCAAAAGCTTTGGATATTTGCTCTGGTCCCTTCCCTGGCAACAAACCTTTCAGAGCTTCTGTTTTTTAAATTTAATCTTTTCTTCGTGTGTGTGTGTGTGTGTGTGTGTGTGTGTGTGCCTTCCTGTGTGTTTGCTCACCATGTGTTTGCAGTGAACATTCTGGTGCCAGAAGAGGGCGCTAGATCTTGAGAACTTGAGTTACAGACAGCTGTGAGCTGCCATGTGGGTGCTGGGAATTGAACCCCGATCCTCTGCAAGAGCAGCAGGTGCTCTTAACCACGGAGCCATTTCTGCAGCCCCAGAGCGTCTGGTTTTTGTAAGAGGATAGAGTGAAGGTTTCTTCAAACTTTTTAAATTTATTACTGAGATTTCCATGAAACACTCCATCTAAGGCTGTGGTTTAATGCAAAGTGTTGGCTATAGAATGTTCCAGGGGTCTTGCTGCTCATTCATTAAAAACCAAAACCAAAACAAACCAACCAACCAACCAACCAACCAACCACCACCAACAAAACCAAACAAACAATATTTGGAAGTAGTATCCTGGCATGAGCTCTCAAAGTGTCAGAGACAGAGAGAGAGAATGGACTAGTTTTGTCTTGTTTTAGTACAATTTGAAGAAAATTCAGAATCGCATACCCAAGGATAAATTTCATCCGTTATATATTTAAATAAACCAAAAAAAAAATATTTTTTTTACCAGTATTCTCCAATATTAATGAGGTCAAACTCTCGACTGAATGAACTTTGCTCCTACACCAGGAAACAAAGAAAAGAAACCAGCATGAGGGTAGTGTGTGCACACACTGTGGTGGGGGTGGTCTCTGGGCACACCCATGGTCTGCACAGTGTGAGGGTGGTGAGTGGGCACATCCATGCTGGAGTGCTCACCCCCTCTTGCTGTCATGCTTGACTTCATGAAAAGTCACTACCTCTTATGACCTCACTCTCTTTGCACCCGGCTGTGGGGTTGTGGAGTCCAGTGGGATGCTGGGAGATGTGATATTTCTGCTCCTCCGATTTCCATGACAACCTGGCCAGGCTGGCCTGCTGGAGGGGAGGACACTGGACATGGAAGCAGAGTTAAGTCAGCTAGATTGTCCTGGCCCAAACCAGCCAACTGTTAGACAATTAGCAGCTATAGAATTGAGGCCTGAGATGAAACCGTTACACTACTTAGCCTACGATGCCAAGATTCAGACACACAGCAAGGAGATGTTTATTGTCAAAGCTACTGTGTTCTGAGGTCATGTATTATGGGTCATACCTCAAGACCAAGGAAAGAAGTCACTTCAAGGCGGTGGGAAACACCGTGTGTGCTCTGAGTGTGAACTTTCCCCATGGACCCATGTGTTAGTGGTGTTATTTTGGAAGGTGGCTGAGTCTTTAGGTTGTAGAACCCTGAAGGAGCAAGCAGGTCACTGGAGAGTGAACGTTAAGGATTCTTAGCCTGGTCCTGCCTCCTGTCCTGTTTGCCTCCTGACTGTGGATACAACATGACCAGCCAGACCCCACGCCTGCTGCCATGCCTCGCCCACCCAGATGACCATATTTCCTCAAACGGTGGGACAGAGTAAACCCTTCCTCTCTTCTGATGCTCCTCAGGCATTTGGTCTCAGCCAGGAGAAAAAGCAGTTAACTCAGTGTGGTAGCAGGAAAAAATCTCCTGGGGGTAGCCTGGTCTTGTCTTGTTTTTAAGGGGAAATTATTGAGAAATACTACATGGGAAGATAAAAGCATCCAGGAAGGAGCTGTTTTGTGATTGGTTCAAGAATCTGTCTAATAAGAATATGAATCTTTGAATTTAAATCTGCACATGGATGATCTCAGGTTGCTAAAATAACCATAATATGAGCAGGGTAGCGTTGAGCCAGGCTGTGGTGGTGGCAGTGGTGGCCCAGGCTTTAATCCCAGCACTCTGGAGGCAGAGACAGGCGGATTTCTGAGTTCGAGGCCAGCTTGGTCTACAGAGGGAGATACAGGACGGCCAGGGCTACACAGAGAAACCTTGTCTAGAAAAACAAACAAACAAACAAGACAAAACTAATGGGATAGTGTTATTGTGGCTCTATGTGGTATATACATACATGGTGTATACATACATGGTATATACATACATGGTACATACATACATGGTATACATACATACATGGTATATACATACATGGTACATACATACATGGTATACATACATACATGGTATATACATACATGGTACATACATACATGGTACACATACATACATGGTATATACATACATGGTATATATATACATGGTACACATACATACATGGTATATACATACATGGTATTTACATACATGGTACATACATATATGGTATACATACATACATGGTATATATACATACATGGTATACATACATACATGGTAGATACATACATACATGGTACGTACATACATGGTACATACAGACATGGTATACATGCATACATGGTATATGCATACATACATGGTATATACATACATGGTACATACATACATGATACACACATACATGGTACATACATACATGATATATACATACATGATATACATGCATACGTGGTATACATACATACATGGTATATACATACATGGTACATACATACATGGTACACATACATACATGGTATATACATACATGGTATACATACATGGTATATTCCTACATGGTATAAATACATACATGCATATCTGCAGATATACGCGTGCACAAAGTTGCATGTGTAGGCATATAGACTCAGGAATATTCAGTGTATCCAATTCCCGCTGTTGTAACTTGGATAGGTTGGTAAGGTGGTGAGCCAAGACCCACTACACAGGACCTCCGATCTGCCCAAGACTGGACCACACAATCTATTCATAGTGTGACCTCTCTGCTCTTAGCTCAATCCGGAGCTGTACAAATAAGAGGCAGGAAGATTTCTCAGAGGGGAGGAGTTTATAGACAGGAAGCTAGTAGTTTGTGTCTGTGGGGAAAGCTGGGAATGATTTCAGAGCCACATGACTGGGGAGAGAAAAGGTTGGTTAGGAGCAGCCTTGATAGGTCAGACTGTAGATGCTGGGACAGACTGGAGGATCTGTTACATCCACAGCATGTAGTTCTTTCCAAGGAAACCAAGTCCCCTCCTGCCCACAACCTCTGCAGGGCTGAATATAGGAATTTTGTGTGCGGTTTTCAAAGACATTGTTTAAAACAGCAGCAACAACAATACTGTGCACTGACGTTTGATGAACCCCGAGTTTCCAGCATTTCTCACATCTACAAAATCATCAATAGTTGCTACAATGTCCGGGGAGACAGAATCTCTGAACTTTAAGTATCAGACACAGATAGCTTTAGTGTTTAGCACCCCTGTTCAGTCATGAGAACTTAGTCAATCTAGGATGGGATGAGGTCCTTCATTCTAGGGGAGATCCCAAAGCAGAGACAGGCCCTGGCTTCTCCTGCCAGAGATGAATCGATGGATAGGAAACCAGGGGTGACCACTGGACCCCAGTCAGCACAGTCTCCATAGTTTCAAACTAGCTTGTATACAGTATGTTTAAGCTAGGATTTAACTGGGAATTTACAATGTGTGTTTAAAGATAACCTTCTGGAAACTGTTTTAGTGGCCCTTAACCAGTGGCTGAAAGTCAGAGAGCTGTGGAAAGGTGGCTCAGGGGACCCGCTGGAGGGGACAGGGTCTTTCTCAATCTGGACATCACCTTTGCTCCTGGGTAGTGTTCTGCTTGGGATGCTTTCCTCTCTCTATTCTTTCATTTATTATTTGGTATTCGTTAGGGTCTCATGCACCCCAGGCTGCCCTTGAATTTACCACATAGCCAAAGATAACCTTGAATTCCTAATCCTTCTGCCTCTGCCTCCCACGGGCTAGGACTGTTGGCATCAAGAACTGGCTTTACAGTCAGGAACCGGCTTTAAGGTTGCAGATCGCCTCCGAATCCAGTGATGATAGTGACGTCACCCATAGGGGACAGGGACCCATGCATCTGCTGTCATGGCAATCGCCATACATTCCCAGAGTCAACCTGGCTCAAGTCCCACCCCTACTTGTGAGTGGTTGAGTCACAGATAAAAGGCAGACCCCTCCTGACCTACGCCCTCTTTTCTTTTTCCTCCTTTGTCTTCATTGCCACCTTTTGATCCCTTCCCCCACAATAAACCTCCCACGTGGAACTGTACTGGCCTGGTGTGGTCTGTCCCGTGAGAGTCGCTATTATAACGTAACAAGGACTACAGACATGAGCCACCACACACAGTTTATGCATTGCTGAGAATCGAACCCTGGGCTTCAAGCATGCTAGGTAACTTTATATTACAAGTGGAATTCATTTGCTGAAAATGCTAACCCCATACCCCTGAGAAGGACTACTGTTACAGGGTACAGGCTTGTGTGAGGGTGAAGGTGGTTTCAGCGCCAGCCATTAGTCAGGGGGTAGATCTACATTCCACAGAGCCGAGTCAGAGCCCTTGCTTAAGAGAACTCCTGGCCCTTGGCCTGCGCTCCTACTTCCCCGCTCAGCTCATGATCCCACCCCACATCCCGCAGTCACAAGGCCAGGCTTCTAGAAAAGCCTCCCTCCCCCATGTTTTATCTGGCAGAACGCTGGGACAATAACTGGATTGGCTTCAACTGACCAGGAAACCAAAGCCCTACAGAAAGACGCCTCCTGAGTCCTGCCAAACTTCGTGTTCCCTGCCAGTCCGGGACTGGCTGGACAAACAGCCCTGCAGCGTTTGTGAGGAGAGCGAATTTGCTGTGTGGAGCCACAGAATGGAAGTTATGTACTTTCGGGGAAACAGTACAAGCAGGCACAGGCTCGGTTTCCATTCTGTGGCTTCTGAAAGGGCTTCACCTCCTGGGGGGAAGGGAGTGGGTTCTGGGGCAGCAAGGGCGTTGCCTCTGTGGCTTTTCTAAAGCAGTATGTGTGTGCTTGTCAAAACATACCTTTCCTGCGGACTTTGAAGACAGGGTCTGTCTGCCTGCCAGAAAGGGGAAGAGAGAAAATTCCACTGTGCAGCCCCTTTGGCCTGTGCACAGGCAGGATCCTCTCCCACAAAGGCATTCCTTCACAGTTGCAAAACCAGCTTCCCCAGAGACTTCCCACCGCCGCTGCACGTTGACTGGGGCTGTAAAGGTGGAGAGCTGGCAAGGGGTGTTTTCTCCATGGCGAAGCAGAACGGTCAATAAAGCTTTGCTTGGTGGGGGACCAGGGCCCCAGGCTCAGGGAATTGTGAAGAAAGTGTCCGTTAAAAACTCTTCCTTTCTGCAACCGCGATCATCCCCTTCACCTGAAGCCGACAGCTGTAACCCCTCGGATAGGTGCAGGGAAACCCCGCATTGGGAGATAACCAGGGCCTGTACCTGTGGCAGAGCTTTCAAACCCCAACATGGGATCGAATCAGTGGATTGTGTGTCCATACCTCCCTCACTTAGAAGTTTGATCTGGGTTCAGCCTCTCCCTGGAGTCACAAGAGGACTTCCATTCAAAGCAAAGTTCCAGTCAGGTGGAACCCTGTCTACAGTAAACAGCACAGACATTCCCTCCCACCACCCAGTGGCCCCATTTCCTTGCTGGCTCCAGATTCTCAGCTCATAATTAGGGCTGAGGGTGAGGGAGGCATCAGTCAAGTATTTGCTGTGCAGGCCTGAAGGTCTGAGTTCAGCCTCTAAAAACCAGGCATGGAAGTGAACATCTGAATTCCCAGAGCTAGAGGTCAGGCATGGAGGTGAACATCTGTAATCCCAGAGCTAGAGATCAGATGTGGAGATGAACATCTATAATACTAGTGCTAGATAGAGGTCAGGCATGGAAGTGAACATCTGTAATCCTGGCGCTGGAGAGGAGGGGCTGACACAGGAGGATTCCAGGACCCTCCTGGCCAGCCAGTCTTGCTGAAATTGGTGAACTTCCAGTTCAAAGAGAGACCTTTTCTCAAAAAGTAAAGATGGATGTCAGTTGAGAAAGACATTTGGGGTGCTGATCTCTGGTGTTCATGCATACATATGCATACACACATGCAACCGAGCACACACGTGTACACACACACACTCAGGAAATAAAAAAGAAAAAGTGCTTTGATTAATATCTAATTGATTGTACATTCACATAGCCTTCATTAGAGGGCTTGAAACATGACCCCCTGAAATAGCTAAATGCACCCTTCCTTTTGTGTCCAATCTATTTGTTTAGTAGTAAATTTTCCCCTTATAACCATCATAAAGTTGAACTACTTCAGCCGCAGCGGCCTGACACATCCGTGGTGAATTCAAAGGAAGTCGCTATTTTCTGAGGTCAACTTTATTTTTTTCCCAAGTAGAAGTTAAGTGCTACCCAGAATCCAGCCTTCAAGTATGGTGTCTGTTTGACACCCTGTGTCTGCCCACATTCTACGGGGACCTCAGGAAGCTACAGAAACAATGTAACAAGGATAGGTGA
>JADRCH010000127.1:3255931-3279720 GCA_019843965.1 Rhynchomys soricoides | reverse complement strand
ACGGGGACCTCAGGAAGCTACAGAAACAATGTAACAAGGATAGGTGAGCCCACTTAGAGAAATAATATCTGCTCAGAAGTCTGAACTGTTTTCTGGGGCAGAGGCCCGGCAATACGTAAAAGCTGGTTTTCTGTCGCACTTTTAAAGATTGATTTATTTGTGTGTATATCTGCATGAGATTATGTATAATATCTGAATTCGGTGTCCTCAGTGTTAAGATTACAGGCAATTGTGAGCCACCTGATGTCGATGCTGGGAACCAAACCCAAATCCTCTGGAAGAGAAGTAAGTGCTCTAACCCTGAGCCATCCCCAGCCTGCTACATAGATTTTACTGTTAAAAAATTAATTGAACTGTTTTTTCTCTTCCTTCCTTCCTTCCTTCCTTCCTTCCCCCCCTCTTCTCTCTCTCTCTTTTTGTTGGCATTTTGCCTGCATGCATATCTGTGTGTAGGGCTTGAATCCTACAGTTACAGAGCTGGATGCTGGGAATTAAACCTGGGTCCTCTCCAGCCCCCAATCAAACTGATTTTCTGTGCCTTGTTCTCTTGTTATTCTGGAAAGGTGGCTCAGCAGTTAAGAGCACTGACCACTCTTGTAGAGGACTTTGGCCTGGTTCCCAGTGCCCACATGTGACTCATAATCACCTTTAACTCCAGTTCCAGGGGATCCAATGTCATCTTCTGGTGTCCACAGGAACCAGGCACATATGTGATGCACATATCTGTGCAGGCAAAACACTTACTTACAACATAAAATTAAAAAAAAAATCTTTAAAGGGAATGGCTAGCCCCTGAGTCCTAAGGCTTTCAATTGCCTAGTTCAGAGTCTGGGACAAGGAAAAGCACCCAAAGTTATAGAATTGGTGAGCAGTAGTCCTGCGACTCAACTCTGACCTAGGATGCTGTCCCACTTTCTGTTGCTGTGATCAAACACTCTGATCAAAAGCAACTTGGGGAGGAAAGGGTTTATTTGGTTTACACTTCCAGGTCACAGACTGTTATTGGAGAGAAGTCGAGGCAGGAACTTAAGCAGAAACCTTGGAGAGATGCTGCTGGCTAGCTCCCTCTAAACTTCATGCTCAGCTAACTTTCTTATACAGCCCAGGACCACCTGCCTACTGCTGCTCACAGTGGGCAGAGCCCTCCCCTATCGACACTATCCCTTACAGACATGCCCAGTGGCCAGTCTTATCTGGGAAACCTGTCAATGGAGACTCCCTTCTCAGGTGACTTGAGGATATGGTCAGTTGACAGTTAAAGCTACCTAGGACTTGTAAATGTTAGCATGCCTGTTTATTACCATGGCTTCAGTGTAAGGCAGATTCTGACTCAGGAGTGAGGTCCTCCCTCTTAGCAAGGTCTTTCCCAAGGGGGCATCAATGCTGTCAGTTAAGGCTCACAGTGAAAAGCAGACGTCCTGCTGATTTAACAACTAAATGGTTTCAGGTATTATAGCAGAGAAAGAAGGCTTCCCTATGACACTGTGGAGGCTTGGGTCCAAGGACAACATAGGAAGGACTGTGCAGAGAGGGTCCTTTGATTCTGCCGTTCCAGTTCCTTTGTGTCTGTGCTTGTACGGGTGGATGTGGGTGCATGTGTGTGTGTGTGTGTCTGTATGGGTAGGTGTGGGTGATGTGCATGTGTGTGTGCTTGTGTGTGGAGGCCAAAGGTCAACCTCAAGGTCATTCCTCAGGCACTCTCCACCTAGTGTTTTGAGATAGGTCATCTCTCTGACCTGGGGCTCACCAAGTAGGCGGGGCTGGCCAGCTAGGCCCAGGGACCTGCCTGTCCCCACCTCGGCAGCACTGGGATTATAAGCACCTGCCACAGCAGCCAGCTTCCCTGTGTGCCCTGAGGACTGGATGGGCTCCACATGCTTGTATGGTGAGCACTGCCCAGACTGAGCTCCTGTCTCCAGCACCTCCCACCCCCTATCCCTTGCCTCTTTTCCTCTTTCCTTCTTCACCCCAGAGAACCTGCTTCCAGAACAGATTGTACTCTAGTTCATGCCCTGATTCTTGACTGCATTTCTCACTCTGAAAGATTCCAGTTTGACAGTAGCAGATGAGATAAGCCCTGTGTCTTCAAACTGTGTTTCTTGGATCTTTCTAAATAAATTCCCATTATTAAGTCTGCTGAGGAAGTGCTTCTGCTGGTCCCCAGTAATTGCAATAGAAGCTGATATCATTCAAAACCCAGAGGTCTCTTGGGGGATGATCCTTCCTGGTTTTGCTGAGGTGCCTCACTCAAAGAACCAATGCTTTGCATGTGTTCCTGAGGAAGAAGTTCAAGAGACAGGGGCCATGAGTCGAGCAAGAGAAGGACCACCACCCCACGCTGGGCAAGGAAACCAGAGGGCTGCAATGAAGCATGCACCATAGCCTTGGAGGAGCATTTCCTGTGCTGATCATAGAGAGCTGCCATCTCTTACGAAAGTCTACATAACACCATCTCTGATTTACAGCCACCCACCATTACCTCCCTGTGGCGTGCTCACTATCTCAGTCTATTTTACATTTCTATAGCATAATACCCGAGGCTGGACAATTTGTACCATAGTGGAGAAACAGCATAGGAAACAACTCCTGCAGGAGGAGGCAAGGGTGGCCTTCCTGTACAGCAATCCACACACAGTACTAATTCAGAGCCAGACCCTTTCTCCTCCCCACGACAGCGTTAATCTAGTCATGAGGATGGTTCTCCTGTGCCAGCTCCTTCCCCCTGCAATGAGAAGGTTCCACTTGCTTCATACTGGGAACCAAGGCACCAGCAGTGAACTACTGGGGAGTGTATTAGTCAGGGTTCTCTAGAGTCACAGAACTTACGGGTAGTCTCTATATAGTAAGGGAATTTGTTGATGACTTACAGTCTGTAGTCAAATTCCCCAACAATGGTCAGCAGCAGCTGTGAATGAAAATCCGAGGATCTAGCAGTTTCTTAGTCCCACAAGGCAGGCAGGTGAAAAGTGAATCTTCCTTCTTCCAATGTCCTTATGTAGGTCTCCAGCAGAAGGTGTGGCCCAGATCAGAGGTGTGTACCACCACGCCTGGATCTAGGACTTGTTTTGTCCCAGGCTGACTTTGAACTCAGAGATCTCCTTGCCTCAGTCTCCTGGGATTAAGGGTGTGCACTACTTTGCCTGGGCCTAAGCTTTTCATGACCACTATGCCTCAAGATCTCCATGCCAAGATCCAGGTCAGAAACTTGTATCTCCCAGCCGCAAGATCAAGATCACAAGTGAGCCTTCTAATTCTGGATTATACTTCACTCCAGATATAGTCAAGTTGACAATCAGGAGCAGCCACTACAGGGAGCTAACACTGCTATTCAACTTTATAGGCACTGCTTTAAGTTGATCACTACTGAGCAGATCATAACAAAAGAGAACCAATGAGCTAAGCCTAATATGACTAAAACAAATGGATATGGTGATGCTATGCCAGTCAGCACGAAGTCAAAAGAAATAAAGAAAAACTAAGCAGTTAGTCCCAACCTTTTCCACGTTCTTCTGCAAACCAGTTTCAAAGACCCAAGAACAGCACAATCAGAGTCATTCCCATGAGGCCCTACTTCTCAGCACCGACTGTGTCACTCTGCCCATTGTGAGAAAACACTCAGACAAACTCAGCCTACCCATCACAACAGCCCATGCATGGAATCAGGTGCGGGCCCAGCAACGGGTGGATGGGTTTTAAAGACGGTGGACCTCCACGGTGAAACTATTGTTCAGCCATAAAGAACAACCTGCCACTTGCCAGGAAATGGATGGAACTGTTGATGACAACGCTTGCTGATGGAACAGAGCTGGGTGGTGGTGGTACACACTTTTAATCCCTGCACTTGGGAGGCAGAGGCAGGTCGATCTCTGTGAGTTCCAGGCCAGCCTGGTCTAAAGAGCAATTGCCAGATGAGCCAGGGCTGTTATACAGAGAAACCCCGTCTTAACAAACAATCAGCTCTCCCCATTCCCCACTGAGAGCAATAAATCATTCTCAGAAAAGCATCACATGTATAAGAAGATAGGAGCAGGGGTGGGGGGACACAGTGAGGCATAAATGATCAGTGGATGCCATAGGCAGGTGGTGCAACACGGAGTCTATTGTTTTGCCTAATAAGTATAACACACACACACACACACACACACACACACACACATATATATATATATGAAAGAGTCATGGCCTAGTTAGAGGTTATGTGGTGTGGTGATGCCCTTTGAGAGAGACTGACACGGTGCATGTCTGGCTCCTCCTCGTCCTCCAGCTTGTGTCTTATCTTCTGATCCCTGTTCCTGCCCACAGTCCTGCCACAGTGTCATCAGCCACTAGAATCAGAACCAGGGGAGCCTTCCCCCTTCTGGACTTTCAGCCTCCAGAACTATTAGCTAAATAAACTCTTGTTCTTTATTGTGACCCAGTTTCAGACATACTGCAACAGCAAAACTAGACAAATACTCCTGTCTATACCCCTCCCTTACCTATCTATGCCTCCCCCAGCCGTCTAAAACCTCCCCGTCTGTCTAGGCCCCTCCCCCAGCCGTCTAGGCCCCTCCCCCAGCCGTCTAGGCCCCTCCCCCAGCCGTCTGTGCCATTCCCCCAGCAGTCTATGTCCCTCTCCAAGCCTTACATGCTTTGATCATTCACACTCGTGTTTCTGCTGTGTCAACAAGTCCAGAAAAATGTGATCGACACTGAGCCAAAGGATGGGCAGAGTCAGCCCAGTTATCCCAGCAGAGGCCCCAGCTCAAGATGGGCAAAGTCAGCTGCCATCAACCTCCTAGCTGACCACAAGATCATGAGAGCCAAGACGAGTTGAACCAGGCCAAGACCAAAGAAAGGCCCAATTGAGGCTCTCTGGCATGCTCGTGTAATTCCAGGGTATACTAGTCTAAAAATAAACAGCTATGGAAATGTGCCATTCCGAACAGAACTTCCACATTTACACATAAGACAACTTATGTTACAAGTTACATGTGAGCCAAGACTAACATCTCGTGTTACACACATGGACATGCATACATATGTGCACACATAACATACGTGTTCCTCGGTTTTTGATGAGTTAAGTTCTGATAAACTGATTTTAAATTGTAAAGATCTTAAGTCAAAATGCATTCGGTGAGACAAGGTAGTCTGCAAAGTTGCTTACTGTGCATATGTGAGGATTGAGTCTGATTCTCAGAACCAACCAGAAACAGGATGTGGAGATGCAGGCTGGGAATCCACACCCAGGAGGCTGGAGAGAGGAGGGTTCCCGGAGCTCAGTGTCCTCTCAGCCTAGAGTAATTGGTGAGCCCCAGGTCAATTCGAGACCCTGTCTCAAACAGGAAGGTGGAAACAGATTAATGAAGACACCTAGGACAGAGTGCTGGCCTCTCCAAACATGTACACATGCACATGTACACATGCACATGCGCACATACACATTCACACATGCACACACAGAGGCACACACGCTCACACACATGCACACATACATGCACACTCACAAGGCACACATACATGCACACACACACACTCAAACACAAACACAGGCACACAGTGTGTTCAGTAGCTTCTAAGCATAATGAATTACCAAGACAGAGCACTGTAGAGTTCTGGTATCTTCTGGTATCTTCCTCTCATGGTTACATGACTGGTTGAAAGTTGTAGTCTCAATGTGTCAGAGACTCTGGGATCACAAGGTCACAGGGCTGACTCTGGACACTGAAGTGCATGGCTGTCACTTCATCCCCAAGCTGAGAACTCCTGAGCTGAACCCTTATAGGTTATAATAATCTGTAAGTCAATCTGGTCATGAATAAAAGGCCAGGGACAGATGGCTCCCTCTCTGCCTCTCACTTGCCATGATTTATCCTGTGCCTAGCACAGAGTGGGGCTTTCCATTGAGGGAGGCTGAATAGATAGATCTTCCCCATCTGTCTTTAGAGTATACAATGGTCTCTGGCCCCAGACTGAAATCAACTCTAAATAAAATAATTCCTTCCCAGACCTGGAATGACTGGTGAGGACCAGAAAGTGCCTAGTTCACTGCCCACAAAGCCAGGCCTCTCTGACCTCTGACCTCTCTCAGGTGCACATACCTGCCTTCAGTGATGGTGGCTCACAGCAGAGTTGGGCAGGGTCCTGTGAGAAACAACAGTCCTCGTTCCATAGTAAGAGCACTGGGGACTTGAGAAGCCACGTGAAGCTGTTTATTTTATGACCTTGAGAAGCGGGTTGCAGGCCTAGAACATCCTCCCCTGATTCCCTCATTAACCCTGTTTCTGGGCCCTAGCTGCTTTCCTCCTAGCTTAGGTTTTTTCTTTCCCCAAGAAAACCATGCTTGCGTTCATCTGCATTTTGCATTCTGTTATCAGGAGCATGACCTTGTGGCAAGGTTGGCTGTCGGCAATTTTCTGCTCTAAGCTTCTAGCATAGGTTATGGGGTGAGGGTTAGTAAGTCAGCAGTTAGCAGGTCTACAGTTCCCCGTTCATCTGGACCTGGACCTGAGCTGGCTCAAGATGCCTTTGAAAATCTGTGGATGGAGAAACAGCTTGGGGTTAAGGCTGCTCTTCCAGAGGAATTGGTTCAATTTCCAGCATCCGCGTAGTAGCTCACAACTGTCTTTAACTCCAGTTCCAGGGGACCCTACGACTTCTTCTGGCCTCTAGAGGCACCAGGCTTGCATGTGGTATATAGACATACATAGAAATTTACACATACACACAGGCAAAAGATTCATACACATAAAAAATTCTCATTAAAAAAAAAAAAAACAAAAAACCCAGTTTTTGCTTCTCACACTCCCTTCTCTTACAGAGAGTGTGTGGGTTCCACATCCGTAACTGTGGGTTCCATGTCCGTAACTGTGGGGTCCACGTCAGTAACTGTGGGGTCCACGTCTGTAACTCAGTCTCTACACTGTTTGTCTGCATGGGAAACAATGGCCTCAGCCAAACCAGCTTCTTAGCCCACACTGCCCAATATGGCTTCCTTGCCTAGATAGTCATTTAGATGAAACTCATTACAATCAAATAACATGAAAAACCCAGTCACTAAGGGAGCATGCTCTAACTGTTCACCAGCATCTCCAGAACAGAAGGGAGGAAGTTTCCATCTCAGGGAGTTCTGCTGGGGACTATACACTACTCCATCCCTAGACCTTTCCCTGGTCACTTCAGCCCCTCCTATTAGACTGTCTTGTTTTCTGACCCCCAGTTACTGTTACCCTTTCTCCTCGGGTCTCCTCTCCCTTTCACTCATGACAGCAGGGCATCTTTTCCTAGGTGTCAGTATTTCTTCCTGCAGAGCACACTCAGTGGCGGGGGAAGGAAGCAGTTTGGCAGCCAGAGTGCCTGTCTAGCATGCACGAAGCCTCATCTCTTCCATTGCTAGCTCTGCATAAGCCAGGTGCAGTGGCATGCATATCCCACACCCAGGAAGTGGAAGCAGGAGGGTTGGCAAAAACTCAGAGCCATCCTCAGCTACAGAGTGTGTTTGGAGATAGCCTATGCTATATAAGATCCTGTCTCAAAACAAAACAACAAAACTCTACATTTAGATAAAAGCCCCACTTCAACTACACAGAAGTATGTAAGACATAATTCCACAGACTTCATAGGGGTGGAGAGTGGGATATCCTTACTTTTGCAGTGTAACCTGTCTGGACTGTATTGGAAATGGCTGTGAGCCCACAGTTTCTAGCAGCTTCAGGAACACAGAGAAAGACATAGGTTGTAATAAACCCTTGCTGAGAGCTGGATTCTACTCTGTGCCAAGCTGGGATGCATTTAAAAACTGCCAGTGGTAAAGCTGAGCTCCTGTAACTGAACATTACATGACTACCTAGCCCTGGAGTGATCAAGAAAGGCCTACTTGCTAAAGATGGGCCACTGCTGTTTAAGAATCTGTATCACGATTGGCTTTCAAATCGGAGAAAGATCATCTCGACATCTCCCTCTGCCTTTTGGAATCCCTGCTCATCTCTAAGCAAATAGCACACATCTGCAGATCCAAAGCGGATTGAAAATTCTAGGCGCCCGGAGGAGCTGTGCTTCGGAGGTTCCTGGAAGTGAAAGAAAGAGGCAAGGATGTCTTTGGATTCTGTTCTCCAGATGAAACCAAAAACAAAGATCTCAGGATAAGCACTGTACGTGTGTGTGTGTGTGTGTGTGTGTGTGTGTGTGATTCAAGGAAACCCCAGTACAGAAAGAGAAGAGAAGGCATCCAGTATGCAAGGTACCAAGAGACAGCTACCAGCCATAGTCAGCTGTGGTCAAGCAGCCCCGAGCCTCTGGGAGATGGCTGTGGGTCCAGAGCTGCTCAAGCTGATCTGGTGATTTTTCTCCAACTAAAGCTTCTCTTTGGACAGCCACTAGCCAGGATGCCCTTATGGATGTGAGGGAAAGGGAAGAACTGCATGGAGTGGGGAGGGATGGTGTCTAGGGTGTTACTGCTGTGAACAGACACCAATGCAAGTCTTATAAAGGACAACATTTAATTGGGGCAGGCTTACAAGTTCAGAGGTTCAGTCCATTATTACCAAGGCAGGAGCATGTCAGTGTCTAGGCAGGCATGGTGTAGGAGCTGAGAGTTCTACTCCTTTATCTGAAGGCTGCTAGCAGAATACAGACGTCCAGGCAGCTGGGGCTAGAGTATTAAAGCCCACACCCACAGTGACATACCTACTCCAACAAGGCCACACCTACACTAACAAGGCCACACCTCCTAATAGTGTCACTCCCTAGCCCAAGCATATACAAACCATCACAGATGAGGCTTGGGGGCCTTGGTGTCTCCTCCTGCCATTGTACACACCAGTTTACCCTGGTCCTACCCAGAGAGCAGAGCTGAGTTCACAGAACCTCCACAATTAGGGAGCGGCAAGTTGAGAATGAGGATAGCCCCTCCCCACTGTAACATCTACCCAAATCCTGTGGCACTGAAGAGTCTGGGCTCTTCCCAGAGCCATCCTCTCCAGCTCTTCCTGAAGCATGGATTAAGCTAGGCAGGTGGCCACACTGCTTATAAGGACAGTTGCCTACTAGTGGCTGTGCTGTAGTCCCAGGCCAGCTCTGACTGGCTTGCTTGCTTCTGGAGGTCCTTGGGGACCATCTTATTCAATGAGCTCCCGGGAAACCCTGGCCTTGAAGGGCTCTGATGCAAGATTTATAAAAATAGAACCGATTTTCTGCAGTGATTACAGAGGAGTAGAAACAATTTTCAAGGACCCTTGTGTTCAGTGGTTTACCTGGAGACTCCTCTTCTGGGAAAGGAGAGAAAAATCCACGCAGTGGTCACACAGTGTGGTCGGGCAGAGGAGGAGGGGGTGGGCGGGGGCTGCAGGTTCAGGAGCAGGGAAGCCTGCTGGCTTCAAGGAAGGCCTCCCCCACCCAGCCTTCTAGCCCAAGGACAGAGAATGGGCTGTTTGCTTTTTTTTTCTTTCTTCTCTTTCCCTGAGGCTACAATGTAACAATGTGGCCGAAGGTAACTTCAAGAGGAGTTTACTTTTGGTTACAGTTTCAAGGGTTCAGCTCCTTCCTCGCGGAGAATGTGGACAGCAGGCACCTTCCCGGTGACCACCGCCTAAATGTTCCATAACCTCCCCAAACTGCCACCAAGTGGGAACTGAGTATTCAAATGCCTGAGCCTGAAGAGGGCATCAACCCTCCCCAGAGGCTGGGGAAGACAGGAAGTAGAGGCTGGCCGTGAGATAGGTAACATTGGGACAGTTCGCCTGAGAACCGGAAAGGGAGATGAGCTAAGCAGTAGGTGAATCCGCCCTTTAGGTTGAAGGAGGAGGAGCATCCTGATGGGAATTCTACAAAAGAGAAACCAAATGACAAAGAACTGAGAACCACTGGGAAGGTGCGGGAGGCGGATGCGTATTTGGGAGATTTTTGTGATTAGGGTGAGTTTCCTTATGGGTGGTTTCTGTGTTTCATTCACGTGGTGTGAGGAAGGTACCCCAGATTGGCCAGGGTACAGTTCCAGGAGGAGAGTGGGAAGTGCTGTGCATACAAATAGGAGCCACGCCAGCGATACCCAGAGACATGCAAATTAGGATCATGCAAATAAGGCGATTCCTGGTCAGAATCTTGTCACAGGGTGGCAGGCTGCAGCTCTGTGCTAGCAGTTTGGGATCCTGGGATAAACTAATGGAGGCTCCACTTCTTGGTCTCTCAGCAAAGGCCTTCCCTCTATACACAGCACTTTCCTGGGTAAAGACTCAAGGGAGCATTCTGGTACTGAGATAGGAAAGCTTGCGTGAAGGGCAGGTGTTGGGGAGTTCTCTCTCTCTCTCTCTCTCTCTCTCTCTCTCTCTCTCTCTCACACACACACACACACACACACACACACCCCTTATAGGAGCTGCCTAGCCAGCAGAGGTAAACCCTGACTGCATAGCTCAATAGGGTGGAATCTGGCTGAGGTATCTGACTGAGGAACGTCTTCTTAGGCTGGGAGATGACTCAGCCAACACACTGCTAGCCTTGCAAGCACACAGCCCCAACTTTGATCCCTACAATACCAGAATTTTGCAATATACAAAAGCCAGGTATGGTGGCACATGCTTGCGATCTCAGTGCTGGAGAAGCAGAGCTAGGTGAATTCCTGGGGCTCGATAGCCAACTCAAGCGGCTAGCAACTAAGCCTCTTGGCCAAACTATCTTAAAAAAAACTAGATGGTGCCTGAGGAATGACACTCAAGAGCAACCTCTGGCACATGCATCTGCTACACACACATGCACACACACATACATACACACAACACATACAAACACATATATACATACTCACATGTGCACTCACACACACATACAAACACATATATACATACGTATCGTAGATGCACACACACTCTCACACATGTATAAACACATATATACATACATACATACGTATACACATACACACATCAACACACAGAGACACAGAGAGACAGAGACAGAGAGGAGGAGACAGAGGAGGGAGGAGAGAGAAGAGAGAAACTTTTCATAAACAATCCCAGCAGGAATAAGGGTCACAAAAAATGAGATCTACAAATTAAATCATGGTACTTACCCCGTCCCTTCCTCTCACCCAGCACCCGAGCTTCCTAAATGGACTCTGCAGATTTCTGCCCAGCATTTAGACAGCAAAGTGAATCTGGGTTCACTCCCCAGGAGGCTGCTGCTCAGTGTATCACCCATGTACCTGTCCCTGTGGAAAAACATCAGGGGCCACTACCAGACTAGCATTGGCCTTTCCTGTATGGAAGGTGTTTGCAACCCCAGGGAGTTCAGTTGTTTGAACCTCCTGGGTTACCATCCATACACATCAAGTTCACACCACTTCCTATTTGAGGCAACAGTCAGCCACAGTCACTCAGAGCTGTCTTGCTTGACTCAGCCCACCCACATCTATCCATCACTCTCCCTTACCCAATGGAGCAACACCAGACAAATGAGGGCTGTCATTCTGTCTTGCCTCCCTTTGTCCCCACGGATACTGCCTAAGCCCAGTCTCATGGCCTCTTGTCAATCTGTGACAGCAGACTACCCCTGGGACATCTTGGCAGACTTGCACATCGGCCTCCTCTGCAGGGGCTCTGTTCACATCCTGTCATCCCAGTAAATTAGACCTGCATGCCTCCTTCCTTTCTACCTACAATATGCTTCTAGCCTTCCCACCCTTCCCTGACCTGCCTGGAGAACTAAGATTCCAATAATTCAATCGCATAATTCCATTAATTCAAGTTCTCTGTCTTCTTTGGGGCCCTGGATGGTAACCCAGCAACAGAATGAGTCTGACTCACTTACCTGTGAAATTTGTACCTTCATCGCTGCACTGTGGAGCAAGCAAACCTTACCCGAGTTTGTCATCCCCACTGACTCTGAGGTTCTTGAAGCCAGAAGCTCTGATTCAGTTGTCCCCTGCGTCTAGCACTGAGGACAGGCCATAGGTAAAGTCTTGGAAATGTACTTGCTAGCTAATGCTACATAACTAGTCACTCACAAATTCAGGGCCTGAAACAACAAAACTCACTTATTATTCCTGTCCTAGTTAGGGTTACTATTGCTGTGGCCAAGGCAAGGTGGGGAGAAAGGGTGTTGGTTTGAATTGAAATAATGCCAGAGGCTCACGGGGAGGTGTGCTATTTGGGGGTGTGGCCTTGTTGGAGGAAGTGTGTCACTGGGGGTGGGCTTGGAGGTTTCAAATGCTCAAGCCAAGCCCAGTGTCTCTCTTTCTTTCTGCTGCCTGTGGATCCAGATGTTGAATTTACAGCTACCTCTCCAGCATGTCTGCCTGTGTGCCACCTTGCTTCCCACCATGAGGATTTAATTCACACAGGGCAGGAACCTGGAGGCACGAACCGATGCAGAGGGGCGCTGCTTACTGGCTTGCTTCTTATGGTTTGTTTAGTTTGCTTTCCTATAGAATCCAAGGACTACTAGCTCATGGGTGACCCCGCCCACAATGGGTGGGCCCCTCCCCCAGCTATCACTAAGAAAATGTGCCACAAACCTGCATGTAGCCATATCCAGTGGAGGAATTTTCTCAACTGATGTTTCTTCCTCTCAGAAGACCCTTTTCCAGATAAAATCTTCTGTGTTAGTTATTTATTCTTGTGATAAAGTGCCTGACACTTAAGGAGGGGTGGGTTTATTTGGGGTCATGGTTTAGGGATGGAGTCTATCAGAGTGGGAGGATGGAATATCCATAGATGCTGTTTTTAAAACACACATAAGGTCAGGCATGGCGGTTCAAGCCTTTAATCTCAGCACTTGAGAGTCACAGGTAGAGATAAGAGGGTCTCTGGGAGCTGGAGTTCAAGGCTAACCTGGTCTATGTAGTGAGTTCCAGGATAGCCATGCCTACATAGAGAAACCCTGTCTCAAACAAAAAGAAGAGACTGAGAGAGACAAGAAAGAGAGAGAGAGAGAGAGAGAGAGAGAAGAAAACACACCTGTATAGCCACAGGGAAGTGTCCTTGGCTGTATTTGTTAATATTTGCTAGATGTGGGTAGGGTGGAATGAAGAATGTGTTCTTAGTGACTTTCATGGAAGTTAATGGTTAATTTTGTCTCCTCAATGACCTTATTGCTGGTAGGCTTTGGTCAGAAAAACATTTTACACTAAATGGAGCAGCAGAGTACTTACTCTTCTCCGTCCTCATTTGTTTCTTTCCATTAAGTTAGATGACAATAGTTCCCTAAAGATAGAACGTTCCGAAAATGAAGCTTAAAGCTTACTAACAATTTGCTATTTCAAACTCTGGTCAGATGTTAAGTGTTCAAAATTGGCATGGGATACTCGCACATTCATACATGCAAGCTTGGTGTTTCTGTAAGTTAGACGCATCTATTGCAACAATTTAAAAAAAAACATTCTTTACAGGTCATTTAGAAAGACCTTTTGCACAGGTGTGTGTGTGTGAGAGAGAGAGAGAGAGAGACAGACAGACAGAGACAGAGAGAGCGAGCATGTACACACACACACACACACACACACACACACACACACACTCACACACACACACTCACACATGTGGAGGCCAGAAGTTGACTTTCAGGATATTTTCCTTAATTACCTTTTCATCTTATTACTGTGTATTTTAAGTCTTTGAAATCTTTGTAGATGAGAACAATGTAGCTTAATTGTATCTGCCGCCCATTACCTCCGCCAGCTCCTCATGGCCCAACAGCCCTACTGAATCTCCTTTCTAGTTTCAAGTCACCTTTCTGTTCCTTTACTGATCCACTGAGACTACTGCGTTGTGCACACTTACATGGCCGTGGGGCTATTCACTGGGGCACCCGGAACTGGCTGGTAGCCAACACTTCAATGCAGTGACCCTTTCTGCTACTGCTGACACCAACTGCCTATAGCTCCTCAGGGGCCTTGCCTTCTGACTCCAAGCAGAATTTTAACTGGCTTGATCTTGTACAGGCCTTGGACAGGTAACAATATTGGGCAGAGTCTCTCTTTAAACCTTTTCAGTTAGACTGGCAAGCCGGAGAGCCCCAGGGACCCTCTGCCTTCCCAACCTACTCCCCATAATGCCAGGATTACAGGTGTATGCTCCCTAGCCTGTATGGGAGCTACGGGCTCAAATCTAGGTAATCACACTTGCTCAGCAAGCACTTTCCCCATGGTGCCATCTCCCTGGTCCCCAGGAAAAGGTATCTCCTGTGTGGTAGAAACAGCATGAATTTTGAGATAATGTGGACCTTGGTTCAAATTCTACTTTTGTGACCCTCCAGCACATGAACTTAGGTGAGCATGTTACTTTTGAATCTCTGCCTCATCCCGAAATGCACCCCTGTTACTTCATAAAGCATCATGAAAATGTGGCCCTTAGTAGAAGTCACTATATTCTGCCTGATGCAGCCATTTTGTTTAGATCCACCATTTTGAAAATGGTGGTCAATTAAATTCTCTCCACGCCCAGGTCTGTGGAAAAAGCAATTGCATCTGGTTTTATTCATTTTGATGAGGCCTCAGAGCAGTATTCTGGAAGTCCCCCAAGTAGCACGGACCATATCTTTTCTGTTCAGGAAAGAGATGGCATCCAAATCTACACATTTAATCTACCTCTCTGCCTCATTAATGGATACTACCTATTGTGTACTTGAAATGAAGGGAAGGTTTTTTGCGAACACAGAGAGACTGGCAGACAGCTTACAGGATAAATCAGCTTGGATAGAACCGGAGGGATTTCTGCTGCGGAGGCAACAGGCGATGGCAGTCCGCTTTGGTGCCCAGCCCAGAAAGTGGGGTTGAGACACAGGCCCGTGTGCTCAGTTCCAAAGTGTTTGCCGCTCAGCACTGTGGGCACGCTTCCTGCTGGCCAGCCCAGAAGAGACAGCTGCTCAAGGCTGCACACCAGGGCCTGCTCTGTCAGAGGAACTTGTTTAGAAGGGATTTAGATGACAAAGGAGAGACTGCCTCTAGGGTAGGGAGGAGTAGGCACAGCTGCTGCTTTGTGCGGAGTCCCAGACAACCAAAGGGACTGGAGAATGGACTTATCACCTTCACTGGCCTTCCAAGACTTCACAGCAAACCTGAGACAGGCCTCTGGGTGGGGGTTTCTGCATACCTGCCCCCACCCCAGGTTCCCAGTCAAAGAGGAAAACTAATGAGAAAGCACTCCTACCACACACAACAGCAAGGCAAAACTCTCTTCCCCAAGAAAGGAGCAGAGGGCACATGCAGTTAAGGTCAGGGGTCTTGCAGCCTGGTCATTCGGTCATGTCCTGTCTGAGCCACTTAGTAGGTGTGTGAGCATGAAGAAGTAGTTTGCTTTTGTCAGCTTGACACAAACCTAGACACCCCTGGGATGAAGGAATCTCTTTTGAGGAAGTGCCTCCGTCGTCTTGGCCTGTGGAGATGTCTGTTTAGTGGTTTTTTTCTTTCTTTCTTAATCACTAGTTGGTGTAGGTGGGCCTAGCTCACCTTGGGTGGAACAATCCCTAGTCTGGTGGGCGTGGCTATATAGGAAAGGTACCTGAGCAAGCCCTGAAGAGCAAGCCAGCAAGCAGTGTTTCCCTCACGGCTTCTGCTTCAGTTCCTGCTTCCTGCTTCCGGCTTCCTTCCTGGGCTTCCCAGGATGGTGGAGTGTAAGTTATAAGGGCAAATAAACCCCCTCCTCCCAAGAGGCATTAAAAAAAAAAATCAGAGCAGCAGAGAAGAAACTGGCAGGAGGGTTATGTACCTTGGTTACTTTCACAAGGGATATATGAGAAGACATCAACAAGCAGCCAGTGATGGAAGGCTTTATTCGGGTTCACAGTTCCCACAGTCCTGGGAAACCAGGGGGCCATCTACCCCCATATGCTGTTTGGGGACTAGTATTTTATAACTAGTGGTCACTAAATCTCAAACTACACAAATAGCAAATGACAGCAATTTGTTAGAAACATCCACCTGTGTTTTGAAAACAGAGCACTATCCGATTTCACCGGTGTTCAGGTACACATGAAGACAAAGCACAACCTGGTGTCATCCAAATTAAAAGTTACACAACAAGATTCACTGAAGTAAAGTCTTAGGATTTTTAGTTTTCAGTATTATGTACATTTTAATTTAGATTTTACTTAAAAATAAAAACGTCTGACTTTAGGAGGTGGTTGTTACTGTTTCATGGATAAGAACTGCCTTGATTCCATAGGTTACTGAGCCATATCATTCTTAAATATTCAATTTAAACTCAGGCTGTTTATAGGTAATTATACAAGGCAACAAGACAGATGGAAGTTTGTCATTAAAAAATGATGGCATTTACGATGACATCATTGAATACTTTAAAATTTAATGCCACATGTCATAGTAGTATCTTATTGGAAAACTACAATAATCTGTTCAAATCAGCCATTGCATAAGTGTCTGTATTAGTTGCTTTGTTTTTGCATTGCTGAATCAAAGCCCTCATTTCGTTAAGAACAAAGTATAAAATATTAATATGAATCGCATTTGATAAAAACAACATCAGTAGAAGCATCTTAAACTTAAAAAAAAAAAAGAATCAACTTTAAAGGAGAGGAGGTGACGTGGTAGTGGGGGAGCATCCTCTCAGAGATGGGGTAGGAAGAATGGGATGAGGAACTGTGGGGGGATCTGGCGGGGCGACGGCTGGAATTAAAGAGAGACAGAGGCCTAGATACAAGCATGGTGGGATATGCCAGAGGGATAGAGATAGAGATAGAGATAGAGATAGAGATAGAGAGAGAGAGAGAGAGAGAGAACTAGATCCAGTCCTCTAGAGCCTACAATCCCAGCACTCAGGAGGCTAAAGTAGAAGAGTTGAACGTTCAGGGTCAGCCTGGGTTACAAGCAAATGAGAAATCAGACTTACCACATAAGAAAATTATGAGTTGGCCTATGAGATGGGCTTTATTTAAAACTGAACCTTTATAGCCAGGCATGGTGGCACATGCTTTTAATCTCAGCACTTGGGGAAGACAGAAGCAGGTGGATCTTTGTGAGTTCAGGGCCAGCCTGGTCTATATAGTGAGTTCCGGGACAGCCAGGGCTACATAAGGGAGATCCTGTCTCAAAAACAAAACAAGGGGCTGGAGATGGCTCAGTTTTTAAGAGCACTGGTTTCTCTTTCAGACATCCCAGGTTTAGCACCCATGTGGCAGCTCACAACTGTCCATTCCAGTTCCAGGGGGTCTGACATGCTCAGAGAGACTTAAACATGCAAGCAAAATACCAATGCACATATGATAAATGCAAATAAAACAACAACAACAACAACAACAATAATAATAAAAGACAAGTCATCTCTGCTGCTTCATTTCAAGTGTCACAAATCCAAATATTCGTTGATTTAGAGCTAGAGAGATACATCTGGCTAGCCTAGATTTTGCATACGTTATTTGTAAACAGAGGAATTAAAAATAACCCAGAAAGAAAATGTCATTTATCACCATGACATATTCCCGCAGGGAAGTACCATTCCCCCACAAGCATGGGAGAAGAGAAAGGACAGGGACGTTCTCAACCTCATCTCTTAGACAACGTGGCCACCTGGCATCCTGTCCCCTAGAGAGGAGGAAGTGGGAAAATGAAGATGGAGGGGCCCATACTTCAGGGTGCTGCCAATCACAGTAAATGATTGCTGGTGTCAATCACCTGCTTGGCTGAAAAAGAGGCAAATGGAAGGCTGGAGGGGCTCAGCAGTTAAAGGCACTTACTGCACTTGCAGAGTACCCGAGATCAATCCCCATGCTAGACAGATGTGTTTTCCTTGTGATGATTCCACACATACACTTTGATCATATACCCGCCTGCCATATAGGACCATCTTCCTAGACAAACGGCTACCATCTTCTTCAGATTAGCTGTGCCCACTACCAAAAGGTCATCACCAGTGGTCTTGAGGACTATGGACATTCCCTCAGAGTAAGAGGGGTTGGCGAGGGTCAGAGGACCCTTACCTGAGGTTCCAGCTATCTCTCCAAGGCAGTTGCATACCATTGTGCCTTAACTGTGTGTGGTGTCATGAGGTGCAAGAGCTGATAGGCTTGGGAAGCTCCATCTACAAGGGAGTGGGGAAGCTGTCAACTACGCTGGACTAACTTTTCAGCATGGCTGCTGTAGGGTCACCCACGCTCCTGGGAGTAATCCTGCCTCCGTGCTCTGCAGGGAAGGCCAATACACTAGTTGGTCCCCAGGGTGAACTTTGTGGAATCTCGCTTTAGCTTGTTCTTGGGGTCTTGTGAAGACCAGTGGTCTTATTTACATCTCCCCTGGGGTGGACTCTGTGGGGTAGGGTCTTCCTCATCTGGTTACTGGCAAAGACAAGAAACTCATGCAGAACATGGAGGGAAGATGACACTCTTAACTCATCCTGTGTCACATGGGCGCGGCACTGGCCTGGACTCTTGGATTCTTGTCTCTGGTTTTGATGCTAACCTAGTGTGCAAACGGTTTCTGCGGTTCCCCATAACCTATGACACCCCATGAGCTCCACCCTTCTCACCAGATTGGGAAGAGTCTTTATCTTTTTTAAAAAAAATTTATTTATTTTATGTATATGAGTACACTGTAGCTGTTTCCAGACACACTAGAAGAGAGCATCTGATCCCATTACAGATGGTTGTGAGCCAACATGTGGTTGCTGGGAATTGAACTCAGGACCTCTGGAAGAGCAGTCAGTGCTCTTAGCCACTGAGCCATCTCTCCAGCTCCCGAGTCTTTATCTTAAATATTCTTTTTGAGAAAAAAAAAAACAAAAAACAAAAACACCTAAATAAGGTCTTCCCTGGAACTTCTAAGATCACCTTCCTGATGGACATGATTTGATGTTTTCAACCCATTTGGAATTGTTGAGGTTGATACTTTGGGGTGGGAGGGGAGGTGAATTTCTCTGACTGGAGTCCCATGCCTGCGTGGTACATGAATCTATCTAAGCCGGTAGCCCATGTTTATGATGGGTAGCCCATGGCCTTTGAGGCATTACCAGGTCAGAATTCTGAATCACAGGAAAAGTTAACATAACCCCCAAGGTGTGGCCTGCACTGGAATTTCCACAGTCTGAGAACTGCATTCTTTGAGGGTAGGCTTGTTCTCTTGGAGGAAGGGATGCAACTGGGACCAGGCTCAGCAGAGGAGAGCCACCATTGACTGGGAGCTAGAGTCTAGAGGTCCTAGCTCTGCTGTTACCACAGAATACGGGGAATGGGAAATCTGCTTAAAGACCTGTCAGTGAGCCCTACTGTGTGCTCAGGAAGACTCTTAGTGTTCCAGGTGACTTCTGAGGTCACTCTTTGCTTTGGGTGGGGCACCCAGCTCCATCCTTCAATTCTACCCTGCTCTGCCTGGGTCACAGTTGGCAGCTGTGCACACTGCATTTCCTGGGCCTCCTGCTCTGTCAGCTTCTGCTTAGGCTTGGCCAATGGAGGGCAGGGCAGACAGGACTTTGGGAAGAGGTGGGGAGTGCCACCTCTGCCACTCCCAGCTTAGCTCTCTGGCAGTGGTTGTACCGTCTTGGTAGACTGTGTTATCTCTCCCTCACCTTTGCCATTCCAGTCCTAACCAATCTTGGGGTCCCCCTGTCTACCAGCACAACATTCTACTGAACCCCAGTCCCTGTCTGGAATAGCAAACATGGGGTCTGCTCCCTGTCTGAATCTCTTATGTGCTTTGGACCACATTTGTTGCTGGGTTTGTATTACTTACTTATGGTCCCCACTCCAAATGGTCCAAAAGACCCCAGACTTGTGTCACCAAGATTGCCCTCCCTTGGGCCTGGCCAGCCCAAGTAGGATTCAACTTCAGATTCCTAGAGAGCAGACTCTTCATGAAGCAAGCAATGCCCTGGAGTTTGAGCTCAAGGTCACATGAAGCCAACTCACATTCTACCTCCTGACTTTGGAAAAGAGCAGCAGAGAGTGGCACCTGCATGAAAGGTCACCAGTTATCTTAATAAATAAAATGGCGCCGGGCAGTGGTGGCACACGCCTTTAATCCCAGCACTCGGGAGGCAGAGGCAGGTGGATTTCTGAGTTCGAGGCCAGCCTGGTCTACAGAGTGAGTTCCAGGACAGCCAGGGCTACACAGAGAAACCCTGTCTCAAAAAACAAAACAAAAAAAACCATAAATAAAATGGCAACATTTCCCACGGCTGGGCGGGGCCTCTATAGGGATTTCCTACAGGACACATTGTATCTCCTCTTCGAGGACCGTGATATTTGCTGCAGGCATCTAATAGAGCTTGAAATTGCCCTGGTGAGCTGTTTACTCTTCTCCAGAGTGGTGCTGGGCTGTGGGCCGTGTTGATCTAACACTGTCTTCGCTTTCATTAAGTGAGCCCTCACACTTCCAAAGTGTGCCATAAGCTCTGTAAATATTTTATTAGCCTTTGTAATTAGTCATGTCCTCTCACAGCGCTGCTGGGAAGTGGGTCAGTGTGACTTTGGCGGCCCTCCTCTCACCGCCCGAGTGGGCAAGAGACTTCCAGAGGTGGAACGTGGCCTTGAACTGGAGGCCAACAGGTACCGTGGTTCCTTCCTGGGATAGGCAGGAATGGAGCTTGCTGGAGCTTCTGTGAAATTTAAAGTTCAGTGACTGAACATTAAGGACCTGCGACCTTGCCCTCCTCGCACATCAAGTCTTGATTTATTCATTCTTGGAGAGGGGGTGGGAGAGAACAATGACAGCTGCAGTCTTCGAGGAACGTGGTCCAGTGATGGGAGCTGTAAGAACTCTTAAATTGGTGGGAGCTTCCCTGTGGACATGTGTAGTGGTTTCAATGAGAATGGCTCCCACAGGCTCATATATTTGCATGCTCAGTCCCTAGCTGATGAGCTATTAGGGAAGGATTAGGAGGTGTGGCCTTATTAAGGTAGGCGTGACCTTGCTGGAGGAAGTGTGTCAGTAAGGGTAGACTTTGAGGTTTCAAAAGCTCACGCAAGCCCCAGTGGCTCTTTGCCTGCTGCCTGAGGATTAGGATGCAAAACTCTCAATTACTTCTCCAGGACCAAGCCTGCCATGCCCGTTGACATGCTACCCACCATGATAATGTACTAAGCCTCTGAAACAGTAAGCTTGAGCCCTCAATTCAATGCCCTTGGTCATGGTGTCTCTTCACTGCAATAGAACATCGACTAAGACAACACATACGTTGATATTTTGGAATGTTTGTGCGTGCGTTCATGTGTGTATGTGCATGCACATGCGTGCATGTGGTGGTCAGTGGTCACCCTTGGGTGTTGGATGACACCCATGGAGTCATCCACCATGTTCCTTGAGACAGGCTCTCTCACTGAGACCCAGGCTCACGGCTCACACTCGATTGTCTGGCCAGCCAGCACCAAAGACCCTCCTGTGTCACCTCCAGGCTCACACCACATGCCCAGCTCTAGGGATAGAACTCAAGACTAAATGCTATCCGGCAAACACTCTGCTGACTGAGCTGATACACCAGTACTGTATATTAATTTTAAGACATGTTTTTCAGGGTAGAATAAAATCACGGAGAGCACTAAACCAGCTATTGTTGAAACCTTTTCACTATGAAAGCTTTTTAGTTCCTTGATGACATCAGATGATGGAAGATTGAGGAACCTGCAGCTGCTGTGATTTGAGTGCTCCCTTTTTTGAGCTCTTTCCCTTTTGAGCGCTCCCCTTTTGGAGTGATCCCCCCTTTGAGTGCTCCCCTTTTGGAGTGATCCCCCCTTTGAGTGCTCCCCCTTTTGGAGTGATCCCCCTTTGAGTGCTCCCCCTTTGGAGTGATCCCCCTTTGAGTGCTCCCCCTTTTGCTCTGCTGTGCTTTAACCCCAAAAGACTACCGTTGCTCAGTTTTCTCTTCATTCCACAGCTCAGGTTTTGAATTCAGTTCTGCCGTGATGGCTTTATCTGCCTTGGGTTTTTCTACTTCTATTTTCCTGGTGCATGTCTGAATGAACATCACCAGAATCAACAGTTAGCTACTATTTGGTTTTAAGTGTGTTTGAACTTTAGGCTGATGAAATTTTGTTGACCAAGAGTCTCTTGCCTTGGTTTTAAAGGCATCTCATTTGTGATTCTTGGATTAAGCAGCGTTCTGGTCTCCTTTCAGTTGCTGTGATTAACACCTCAACCAAAAGTAACTAGGGGAGGGAAGGGTTATTGGCTTATGCTTCCAGGTCACAATCCATCACTTATGAAAGTGAGGGCAGAAACCCAAGACAGGAACTCGACGCAGAAACCATGAAGGACCTGTGTTCGCTAGCTGGCTCCTCCTCAGGCACATGCTGTGCAGTTTCTTACCCAGTTCAGTTCTACCTGCTCAGGGAGTGGTGCCGCTCACAGTGGGCTGGATCCTCTTGAATCCATTAACTATCAAGACAGTTCCTCAAAGACACATGCACTGACCAAACTAATGAAGATACTTTTTTTCAGGTGACTACGCTTTGCCAAGCTGACAGTTGATGCTAGCTATGACAAGCAACATGCTTTTACTTTTCTTTCATTTTTTTTTCCTGGTTTCTATTAGACTCATTGTTCCTGGTTTATCTCTTTTCTAGAATGTAGCCTTGTTGGGGATCGGTTCCAATGCTTTGAACTAATCCAGCCCCCAAAATCTAGAATCTACATGTCCAAACACTGAAGGTCCTTGCCCCCCCACCCCCATTGGTTTTTGATCAAGCAAGAAAGAGCCAACAGCTAATAGTTAGGCAGATAGACTGACTCAGGACCTTTAGATTTTTTGCAGGCTAGGAACTGGGAGAAAGGAAGACAGAGAATCGCCATGACTGGGGGGTGCAGGGCGGGGTTGGGGGTGGAGGAAAAGACAGGGCTTAAGAGCTGCAGAAGAGAAGGCCATCCAGCTCTGTAAGAATTCCGGTAAGTGGCCACTGGCCACTTTCCTGATTGGGCTTGGGGTAGCAGGCGAAGGTGTAGGAGTGCCCAGCCTTTGAGCAGGTCACAACATGTCAAAAATTAACTGACGTGTGTGTGTGTGTGTGTGTGTGTGTGTGTGTGTGTGTTTCATTTGAATCCAAAGAGCTCCTGGGCAGATGTGCACGTACAACCTGCTGGGAGTCAGAGCAGTTAGTCAACTACTGCTACACAGCCTGATGGTATTAGTGACTTTCCTCATTGCTGTGACCAAACCCCTGACAAAAGCAGCTTAAGAAGGAGACCATTTGGCTCACAGTTTGAAGGTGCAGTTCGTTGAGTTGGGGAAGGCATGGCCACAGGGCATGAGGCAGCTGGTCACATTGCAGCTGCCCTCTGGAAGCAGAGAGAGGGGAAGGCACTCAGCTCCATTTTCCTTTCTGTGCAATGTGGGACCCCCTGACTATGTTCATCCGCATCTTCTCACTTCAACTTTTGATTTAGAAATGTCATGGTCCTGTTGTAAGTTTTGGGATCTTAGAAAGGGCCTATGAATGATGTTATGTTTGGTTCCATTTACAAATAGGACTCATTTGACATTCTCAAATATTTGTAGTCAGACACTCAACATGTCTAGTTTCCTATTTACAGCTTTCTGAGTTTAAAAAAAATGTTCCTGAGAAGCAATGATTTTCATTGTTTAAAATATTAAATTTATAAATATGTTGAACCTAAAGTTATCTCAAATGGGAGTGATGGCATATGCTTATAATTTCAGGACATGAGAGGCTGAGGCAGGAGGTTTTCCATGAGTATAAGGCCAACCTGGGCTGCATAGTAAGCTTCAGATCCAGTCTCAAAGAGACAAAATTAATTTATTAATAAAAAGTAGTTATTTTAAATATTATAATTCAACCTAGAATTACAAATATCAAGATTTTAGTTTTAACTGTGTGTGCATGTGTGTACGTGTATGTATGTGTTTGTGCATGTGTGC
>JADRCH010000127.1:3229448-3255921 GCA_019843965.1 Rhynchomys soricoides | reverse complement strand
CGTGTATGTATGTGTTTGTGCATGTGTGCGTGTGTGTGCATGTGTGTGCATAGTGTTTTTGTGTGCGTGTGAATGTGTGTGTATGTGACAAAGGAGGCCAAGAGGGGGCATCAGATCCTCTAGAGATGAATGGGAGGAGGCTGGGACAGGGTGAATTGGTCCTTGTTCACATTTATCTTTTTAATGCATGCAGTGTAAGAGAGATACCTCTGAAAATCTATCAGGAGCTAGGACCCACCAAGGAAGAGTCTGGATTGAAGAATGAACACCAACATGTTGGACTCTCTCCATGTAAATTTCTCTTCCCTCACATCCTGCCCCTGACTTCCAGCCAGGTCTCAGGGATCCACACTGCAGAAAGTCATGGCCATGGCATGGGAGGCAAGTTCGTGCAGGGCTGTATTGGAAGAAGAGATGAACCAGGCATGATGGCTTAGGTCTATAACCCCAGCATGGGAGGCAGAGGCAGGAGGATTGCTACAAGCTCAAATCTAGGCTAATCTACATACTGAACTTGTGCCTACCCCTCACCTCCTCCCCCAGAAAAAGGAATAACAGAGAATGACGTAGAATGTTGACATCTGGCTTCCTTATGCACATGCAGACACATGCATGTGCACCCTCGCAGATGTGCTCAAGCACGCACATACACATAACACCCGTGTGTACACGCGCACATGCAAACGATCAGTAAAAGGAAGAGAGAGGCACAGATGATGCCTCCTGCTCTCCCCTTCTGCTGTTTGTGTTCCTGAGACTTGCTGATCTTGCCCTGCAACCCAGGGCCAGTTGGGGATCACCAGATCTCCTGTGCAACATGCCACAACAGAGATGCTGTAGGGCCCTGGACTAGCCTGCTCCAGGAAGGAAGTTTATGACCACTGCCCTTGCTATGCGTGGATCGAGAGAATGTGTTTCAATCTGTAGTTTTAGAAGTAAAAATCTGACCTCTAAAGAAAGAAAACCCAGAAAGAATAAGAAAACCCAGACAACACATACTCTGTGCAGAATCACAGAGACCATGCCTCACATTTTAGCCATTAGAGGCGATTTGTCCACAAAGCAATTAAAGATCTGCTCATGCTGTCCAAGACAGTTCAAGTTCTTTAATCTCAGAGAGTAAACAAGATTGTTTTAAAGGGTGTTTTTTGTGTATACTTTTCTTCTCTGTTTTAAAGTGAAGAGAAAGGGGCAGAGTGAGGGGAAGGGAGGGAGGAGGAATGGGGGAGGAGTGGGGAGAAGAAGAAGGAGAGGGGAGTTGTTTAGGGCTAGACCCCCAGACCCCATTAATGCCTAACAGCTGCAGACCCTGGTTGACTCTTCCAGTGGCTGCTCCCCCTTTCAGAGACTGAAAACAGCCCGTCCCCTTGAAGTCCGCTGTGCTTTTCCGTTGTGGTTTGAGAATTCCCCAAGGGCAGGGCTCAAACATTACGCCACACCCCAAGGGCAGGGCTCAGACATTACGCCACACCCCCATAAGATACAGCTCCTCCTGAAGGGTCTCTGCAAATGCTTGCGAACAGGCGGCTCATTGGAAGAAGCTGGCCGTGCCTATGAGGCAGTGGGCACAGTCCATGGGCTCCCTCTCCAGGGAACCAGTGCCCTTCTGACTCTCAAAGCATCAAGCTCCTCCTCACTCCTAAGCCTCACTCCCGTGCCTCCTTGCCAATGGTGGCTTCAGTCCTGCTCAGTGCTGTCCTTCCTTACATTCTAAGCTCCACCTTACAGGAGCTTTCTTGACCTCCTTCTGCATCTCATGTTTGTTTTTCTGCTACTCATACCTTGGCAGAGACTTCTAGAAGGCACGGGCTTGTATATATTTCTTTATTTGTTTAAGGTCTGTTTTCCCCAACTCTTTGAAGGGAAAAAGTGTGCAAGCCTTGCACAGGATGGCCAGGGTGGAGACTAAGTTGGGCTCAATAACTGAGTGTCAAGAGAACCAGGCTAAATAAATACCAGCTTCTCACTTCCAGTTCAAGATCATAAAGGGTACTCTGCCCACGAGCCACCGTGGCCCAGCCCTCTGACCATTCAGGGATGGCCACAAATCCCTAGATATAGAAAGTATAACATCTCAGACCGTGGCTTTCCAGGGCCAGAGGAGAAACAGCATCTGAACAGCATGCACGTTCAAGAGGTTCAAGGGGGCAGTACCTGTTCCCCCCTGGGGAAGCCACAATCACTCCACCCCTCCTTCAGTTTTGATTTGTGAGAATTTGTTTTTCTCTATTATGGGGAATTTTCCTCAAGCGCTGGCTGTGTGTTTCTGACCAGGAGGCTCCCAGGAGGCCAGTGCCTTGCTGACATGCGTCTGACTGTATGTGTATGTGCGATGGTAGAGGCCACAGGTGTGTCATTGCTAAGCAGCAGTTTGCTGAGCTTTGGTCTTCCGTGGAATCCAAACATTCTAAATCCCTTTGAGGACCAAGGAGCACAAACAAAGCATTTAATCTTGGGGGCCCCATACTTGCTCAGTACAGACAGACACAGGAAGCGGAGACTCCTAAGCCGCACATCTTGGGGTGATTTCTGCAGTTCTCTCTTCAGTTCTCCTAATGAGTTTGGCTTATCCCCAACCAACCAACCAACCAACAAACAATCCTCTCCCTTTCTTGTTCTTTTGCATGATAGGGTCATAGTTACATTCTATTTTTGTGATACAACACTGTAGCCAAAGGCCACTTAAGGGAAAGAGGATTTATTAGGGGTTACGGTTTCAGAAGGATGAGAGTCCGTAAAAGCCAGAAGGCATGGTGGCAGGGAGCGGAGAGATTGGAGAGATCGCCTTTTCAAGGGCAAGCAAGTTTGGAGAAGACTATGTGGACCGGAAGTGGGAGGAGGCTACGAACTCTCAAAGCCCACCCCTAGTGATGTACTTCCGCCAGCAAGGGTCCAGCTCCTCAACTAGTGCAAGCTATTAACCAAGTGTTCGAACACCTGAGACCGTGGAGGACACTTGTCCCTCAAGCCATCACAAACAGGGATGAACTTAGCTCTCCTGCTTGCTGCGAAAGCACCAAGTCCTTTTGTATCTTTAAAACTTGAGACCACTCTCAAATAATTTGCTTAGGTGAGTCTTAACTGCTATATACCCCCACAGCTTGACCTTCAGTCCTGTCTCAGCTTCTCAGACAGCATTAAACCATTTCCCAGAGAGACAGTCCAGGGATTACAGCCCGTACCACCAGGCTCGACCACGCTAATCATTTTGAATTGATGATAGTCCCAGGAACCTGCAGAGCACAGAAAGGGATCCATTTCCGCGAGGGCCTCCAGCCGCACATTACAGCTTAAGGAAAAGACCGGGAAAGCAGCATGTGTGGTTTCATGACTTTCTGTCACATATATAGACCCCTGCGTCCACCCTGCCGCGTGCTCTCTGGAGTCACAGCCCTTCATTTCGTCTGTCCCCACTAAGCTGCTTCACTCTCTGTATTTACTCAATTGAAGGTCGCGGTGCTCATGAAGTGAACCGCACTCAGTGTTCTGAGTCCGGCTTCCTTCGCCCACCATAACCCCCAGAGTGAGTTCCTATTCTGGGCTGTTATGTGGGTTAATACTTGATTCCTTTTTATTGGTTGAGATTGCAGCTAATGGGTGACTGCTGTTTGTTTATTTCTACACGGAGGCACCATTTCGTGTTTGGGGACTTTACAAATATCTCTGCTCTGCCTGATTATGTGAACTCTAGAGGACTGAGGTTTGGGGCTTGGGCATCGGTTTTGACTTCTCTGGAAATGCAATGTCTGGGCCGTGTGGCACGTGCACCGTTAGCTTTTGATGATAAAGACAAGCGTTTCCAGAGAGACAGTACTGGTTTACATTTCCACAAACATGTATAAGAGCTGTTATTTCCCAAATCACCAAATCGTTGACGGCATTTGGTATTTTTACTCTTTCTTATTTGAGCTGTTTTAATGTCAATAGAGCCATGATTCTTGTTTGTAGCATGCAGTTTCATAATGATTAATGACCTTAAGTGTGTGTGTGTGTGTGTGTGTGTGTGTGTGTGTGTGTGGTGCCCAGACTAGTGGCCTGTCATCTCTGTCTAGGTCTCCCAAGCATTTTACAATCTCCGACCTTAGTCCCAAGGTTGACACAGAGCATTTTTGTCTGGGAGTGACCGTCAAACTGCCACATGGAGTCTGGCCCTGGGGCCTCCTCTTCCACCATGTTCCTCTCATGTGATCATTTCCAGAAGCTTCTGCATTTTAAGAACAATGAATGAAGAGGCCAGAGAGACGGCTCAGCAGTTAAGACCACTTGATGTTCTTGCGGAGGACCTGAGCCTAGTTCCCAACACCCATATGACAGCTCATGATGGCTTTTTTTTTTGTTTTGTTTTTGTTTTTGTTTTTTTCAAGACAGGGTTTCTCTGTGTAGCCCTGGCTGTCCTGGAACTCACTCTGTAGACCAGGCTGGCCTCGAACTCAGAAATCTGCCTGCCTCTGCCTCCCGAGTGCTGGGATTAACGGCATGTGCCACCACTGCCCGGCTCATGATGACTTTTAACTCTAGCCCCAGGGCCCCAGGGCCCCAGGTCCTCTCTTCCGACCCCTGTGATACTGTATTCACGTGGTATTCACTCCTGTGTACACACACACACACACAAACTAAAAACCTTTTAAAAATTAATTTTAAACTTTTAATTAAAACTTACTCTTTTCAAAGATTAGAAAGTGTGATGGGTTTAAAAAAAAAAGAGGCAATACTTAAATTTCGATTGTTACTTCTCTGATAAACTTGAATTAAAAACCTTCCCCAGATTGGTAGACTCTTTGCTGGTTCAAAGCACTGTGAGTTGCAGATGTTTCTGGGAACTCTTCCTGGCTCTTGTTTGGAAACTCTGTCTACTATCTAATACCTTACTGTGCCATGTTCCTCCCGTCCTTGCTAAGTGTTGGTGTCTTATAAAATCCAGGAGCACGGAAACAAAGTGGAAATCTCGAGACCCCTGCCAGGAACGAAGCCCCTTCCCGGATTTCTAAAAGCTGAGAATTATACGGACACCCTCTTCCTCCACCTCCACTCTCTTCTCACCTCTGCTTCTGCTGGCTTCGCAGCCCTGCTTCACCCGAGGCACCAGAGCCGCTGCCTGTTGTTGATTTTTCTGTTTCCATTGCCCAAAGAACCAGAACAGTGATGTGTGGATAGTGGAACCTGCTGCAGGTTTGGGGTAACCCGTGAGAATTATTATCACTATTAATGTGTGTGTGTGTGTGTGCAGGTGCATGTGCAGACACGTGTACACGTGGAGGTCAGAGATCAACATTGGGATCCTCGGCTTATTTATTTATTCAATCTTGATCCAGGTCTTCCCCTATACCCAGAGCTCACCGTTTAGCCTTAGGCATCCCCCTGTCTCCATCCCAACCCCTGTCACACACCTACCCCAGCTCTGGGACTACAGGCAAACACTTGGCTTTTCATGTGCGTTCTGGGGATTCAGATTAAGGTCCTCGTGTTTGTGTAGCAAACACTGTACCCACTGAGCCATCTGCCCAGCACATGGCCTGAAGCATCGAAACTGCCTATGTGTGTCCTGGGCACACTCCCCCAGCTGACCTTCCAGCTCCTGATTGCAGGGTTTATGAGGGAAAAACCCAACCTAACACTACATCTAGGCTTCTTCCTGAGACTAAACTCCATGTTCTCAAATATACAAACAATTGGCTCCATTTATTAATTACTTTTGCCCAATACTTCAAAATAATAATTTCTTAAAAAGAGAGAGAGTGAGAGAGAGAGAGAGTGTGTGTGTGTGTGTGTGTGTGTGTGTGTGTGTGTGTGTGTGTGTGGTGTAGTACCCACAGACACCAGAAGAGGGAGCTGGAGCCTCTGGAACTGGAGTTACAGATAGTTGTTAGCCACTGAACCTGGACCCTCTCTGTAAGCCCAGCATTAACTGCTGAGCCATCTCTCCAGTCCCAAAATTTAAAAAGAAGTTAGGAGTGTCCTTAATTATCTGGGTGGGAATTAACCACAGATTGCCAAATACACAAGTTTCTTTCCATATGTGGGACTTTCTTTCCCACTACAAATGTAAGAATTTTGAAAGTTAGCACAGGGATGAAAAGGGCCTCTTCCCAAATATGTTTTCTGTTTGCTTGCTTGTTTGTTTCTCTAAATCATCCTTGCACTTAGCATAGTTATATTGAGAATAAAGACAAAAGTTTTATCTATTTACATTTGGTTTTGAAGCATAAAATTCCATGTTTTTTTTTTCTTATTACAATATGCTTTTCTGGATGTAAAAAGGTTTTCACAGCAGTTTTAGAGACACATACAGCCCATCTACTATTCCAGTCTTTTCTTGGCTATTGACCCTCTTAGCACGATGGTCTTGGAAAACAAAACCATCCTTATAATTAGCAATAATACATAGCAGCTTCCCCTGAGTTGAGCTGGAATCCCACCCCACTAGCTAAGCCAGCCACCCCCTACGCCCACAGTTTCTCCCCCCTCCCCTGTAGCTGCCCCCTGGCTGCTTCCCCCAAACTCCCCCAATGGCTGGCTCCACCCCCGATGGCTGGCCCCACCTCCGCTGGCTGGCTCCACCCCCACTAGCCGGCCCCACCTCATTGCCCCCCAACCTTCCCAGTTCTCTCTGTTACTAAGTCCTTTGTACAGCTTGACTTTGATGATAGCTGTTTCCCGTGGGTCAGAAGGTTTCCAAAGCCCTTAAAAACAAGCAAACAAAAACTCACCTTTTCTCTGGTTTAGGTATAAATGGCAACTCCAAAATCATATCAATGCTCTGAGGAGGCTGAGAGGAGACCTACGAATACCTTTCATTTCACAATTCAAGGTTAAGGGCAGTGTTCTGTTTGGCTTCCCCAGAATAAGGGCGGGAGAAGGGTTTGGCCAGGTGGCCTCTGGGGGGTCCCAGAACACCGGGAAGGGCTAAGGATCCACTAACTGTGGCATCAAGGTGCCTGCTTTGGGCAACAGAGCACAACCTCTGGCTCTTGCCTTCTAGAATGTTCCATCCAGAGAATGGAGGCTAGGTGTCTATTAGCTAAAGGGTTTGCTGTGGTGTTTCTTCCCCCGTACTATAAAATCTGTACCAACTTGAAGTCTGAGTGAGCTCCTAGCTTCAGATAGGGGAGTAAACAGGGATCAAGGAAGGGCTTCCTTTGTGTTTGAGAACAAGGCTGATGTGCAAACCAGAGACAAAGTCAGGGGTGAGTGAGTTTGCCACAGGTGCCCAAAGCTACTGGCAAGTAGGGACTCTGAGTCCTTGGTTCCTCAATGTGCCTAGGGTGGTGCTCCCCAGTGGATCATCTGAGTCCTTGGTCCCTCACTGTGCCTAGGGTGGTGCTCCCCAGTGGATTATCTGAGTCGTTGGTCCCTCATTGTGCCTAAGGTGGTGCTCCTGGTGGATTATCTGAGTCCTTGATCCCTCGCTGTGCCTAGGGTGGTGCTCCCCGGTGGATTATCTACTCATCGGAGCCTGAGCCAGAGGATGGAGCCTTTCAGAGATGGACCACTTTCCATCTTCCTTCTGGCCTGTTAGCTTTCCCATGCCCTCCTTCTGCAGACACCTGTGTTGAGGGATACTTTGTATCCTCAAATTACCCCAAAGATGGCTCTTCTCCCAGGGGGAATTACAGCTGCAGAGACCACTCAGAGGGTAAGGACATTTGCTGAACACACGTGAGGACCAATCCCTAGCACCCACATAAAAAGCCAGGCCTGGTTACACACTGGCCCATAATGCCAGCCTGGACTGTGGGGAGCAGAGACAGGAGGATCACTGGGGTGGATTGCTGCCCACCAGCCTAGCTTTAAGCACCAGAGGCTGTGCTTCAAGGGAATAAGACAGATGGTGACAGAGAAGGACATTTTCTGACACACATACAGAGAGAGAGAGAGACAGAGAGACAGAGATAGAGACAGAGACAGACAGGCAGAAAGGCACAGAGAGGCAGAGGGAGAGATAGAGAGACAGAGAAACAGACAGAGACAGGACAGACAGATACAGAGCCACACACACACAAAGAGACAGACAGACACACACTCATTGCAGATGACTACAAATGGTCACCTCCTCACCGGAATCTCTTTTCTGTGGTCTCAACTGGTTCACAGGCCAGCAAGACACCCCCACAGCCCAGTTCAGTGCCACCCTGGGTTACCAGTGCCCTGTAAACTTGCCCCATTTGTTTGTGTCTGTTTGCTCTGCCTTCCTGTGCAGAGGAGTGTGCACACGACAGAGCTACATGTTTAGTTTATTCACAGGGTCGAAGGGGTCGAAGGTCCTATCTGGGAGCCAGTATTTGTATTTGTAGAAACAAAGGAGAAAAGGAAAGGGAAAGGGGGGGGAGGAGCCGGTTGCCAGGAGATAAAGCAATTGGCTTGTGTCACAGATGCCAAAGATAAGTCACCTGACACACATGGGAATTCCCAGAACAACCACACACCGAGATACTTAACTCAATCTACTGCAAACTCCCTACTTACTTAGGCCCTTTGACTTTTATTACTGTTTAAGATGCTCCAAGAGTCAGTGACTCAGACCACCAGGTGACTTGGCTGTGGTTTCCTGTGAGTCAAGCCTGCTAGACGGCTTAGACAGAGGTGAACAGGAAACTAGGCCAGAGAAAAAACTAGAGAAACCGAGAGCAGCAGACACACATGCAGGAGGCTTCCAGCCCTGGTGCTCAGGCCAGAAGGGCAGACAAACCATGAACCCCAGACACTTGTGTCCTGAGTGGGCACAGCTATTCTTACATCAGCCTGAAGGCGGGGGTGAGGAGGACTGGCCACATCCTTCCCAGAGCAGAGCTGGCCTAGCAGAGGAGGATGCAGGGAGACCGTGTGAGGAAGAAAGCCTGCACGATGTTTTCTTTCAGTATTGGGGTAAAAAAGCCAAAACAAACTATGATTGTTCTGACACCATGTCTCTTCCTCCCCTGCCTTTTGCACCCTTTCCCTTTAGCCAGTGTCTGTCTTACCAACGCTCATTCATGTCAGTGACAGAGCATCACTGGTGCATTCCACCCCAGGAGCCGAGGGACAGAAATGGAAACGTCTGCTGCATTTCCTTGAGAGCACAATGACATGAAGTGTCCACAGGAAGAAACTGCCACAACTCTAGACCTCCTCACAGCCCACAGCAGCTTCCTGGTCTCCACTCCTCTCAACCCAGGTCTCAGGACAGTCACCATGTAAAACAAGTGGGAGGGACTGGGCAGAGGAGTCAGGAATCCTAAGGTGCTTGCTTCAGGAGCCTGAGGACCATGTGCATCCTCCGGGCTCACCTAAGAAGCTGCATGTGGCAACACATGACTTAACCAACTGTGGAGCCCAGGGACCTGAGCTTTGCAGTAGGACAGTGGTCTGTCATGTCGCTCAGGCTGGGCGACCCAGTGCAATCTGGCTAACTCAGAATCTCTGGCACCACCGAGATTTCACAGCCAATGGAGCCTCAGTGGGGTCACCTGAGGGAACCTTGCTAGAGGGGTGCACGGCTCTTCCCCACAATCAGTCTGGCATCTCTAACTTCCTGCCTCACTGGCTTCTCAGGCCTGGAGAGAGACTCTATAATTAGACTATTCTACTGTGGGATTCCTCCCAGCCTCATGCCGCTCGCTCAGTTTTCCTCCAATTGTCTGTACCTTCCTTTCCCGCCCACAGTTTGAAGCTGGCTGTTGTGTGTGCAGGAAATGTGTCAAATGAGCTCATGTTTGTGTTACTGCCAGGCTGCAGGAGCTTTGCTTCCTGGGGAATGTCTGAAATGTGGTCAGGCAGCCCAGCACACATTCCCACCAGCACTGTACCAGAGGATTGCCATTAGCAGTAGGTCCTGGAAAAGCCATGTCTGCCTCTGGGCAGGGGCTTCAAGACACAGGTCCATTCTGCAGCCAGTGCTGCTACTACCAGAGGCTGAGACCCAGCTGTGTGAGTACTAGCCCCAAACATCAGTATCCACTCCTCAAAACTTAGAGGAGTTGAATTAAAATAGGAGCTATTTTGTATTGTGCAGGGCAATGAGAGGCTCCCTGTAGAAGCTTGGGAAGTGAACTCCTTTAGAATCTCCAACTCATACAATTCAGCTCAGAGTGGAAACTACAGCTGGTGCACGGGACAAGGCCAAGCCACTACTTGTTTAAATAAAGTTTTATTGAGACACAGCCACACCCCTTGTTTGCATGTCTTCTGTAACTTCTTGCTACAGCAGGACTTTGTAGCTACAACAGACCGAATGGCCCACAAACCAAAATATCTCCTATCTGGCTCTCTGTAGGAAAGGTTTGCTGATTCCTGATCTGACACAAAGTTCTTTAAACTCAGGTTTATGTGAAGACCTCGGTGGGTCACAAAGCTTAGCAACAGCGAATGGCTTCAGAGTGCCCAACAAGCAAACATTAATTCAAAATCTAAACATATTGTAAATCCAAGGTGCACCTAGCAGTTCATCCTGTGTCGCTCCATGTGAGGTCCCGGCAGCCTTGAACACGCGACACGAACATGTGGCATGAACACATAAACATGAGCAGTCCGTGCCACCCGGGCCTTCACACCACACTAAGAATGCAGCCTGAATCACGACAGCTCAGATCTGAGATGGTTGCAGATTGTGAATTAAGGGGCTTACGCGTTACACACAAAGTTCTCTACCCTCACAGAAACGTTTGCATATGGAGAACAAGGACTTTTAGAATTTTCTAATCATTACTCCTAAGCTCATAAGCACATCTTTAGATTGTGTTGTTTTAGACAAGCAGGCCTCTCTGTCTCATTAATATGCAAATCTGCTTTATTCTCCAACATGTTAGATTAAATGTCTGGCAACAAGTGGCTTTAAAATAAATCGCTTTGTGCTTTACTATGGGTAAAAGTTTCATTTATAGATCTATTTCATGTCCATGTTAATCTGGGGTCACAAAAAAGTTCTTGGGAGAAAAATCATCAGTGGGAGGAAGTTCAAGAAGTCTTAACCTCCCCCACCCCTAGCCGCCCACTCTCCATACCTCCCTACCTCACCCCCACCCTCCCACCCTCTCACATCCTTACCCCTACCCGCTCCCCACTCCCTCACCCTCCACTCCTCCGCCCCAGCCCTTCACCCCCCCACACCCCAAAACCCACTTCCCATCCCCCACCCTCATCCCCTACACCCCTCGACTCTCACTCCCCAGCCTTCACCCCTACCCGCTCCCCCACCCTTTACACCCTCACAGCCTCCACCACCCATATACCCAACACTAGGAGACCCTCAAGGAGAGAGGGTAGAAGGACTGTGAGAGCCACAGGCTAGGAGGAGGACAGGGTGGAAACAGTGTCTTCTGGTCATGGCAGGGCCACTGTACTGATGAGGCCGCCTGAACAGGATAAAGCCAGTCTATACTCTAGCCCAGCTGGGGAAGGGGCTCATGAGCCCCCACCCTGACAAAGGAGCTGTGGACAGTTGATGGCTTCCAGGGGAGAGTCAGTTTTCCTTAAGGCTGTGTCCCCAGGTAGGTGTCCACACTCCAGGGATGTCCCCACACCCAGGAGAATATGGACAGCACCCACTGGAGTTGATGGGGGGAAAATGAGGACAGGAAGTTGAGAGGGGATCTGGGAGGAGTTGCAAGGAGCGGAGGAGTGAACGTGATGAAAATTAGTACAAAATTATCCAACAGCCGATATATACGTACATACACACATATACTCAGTATATGTACACAAACAATATACACTCTGTATATGTACACACACATACACTCTGTACATGTACACACACTCTGTACATGCACACACACACACTCTGTACATGTACACACATATACACTCTGTACGTATACACACATACACTCTGTATGTGTACACACACACACTCTGTACGTGTACACACACACACTCTGTACATGCACACACACAGACTCTGTACATGTACACATACACACTCTGTACATGTACACACACTCTGTACATGTACACACACACTCTGTATGTGCACACACACACTCTGTACGTGTACACACACACTGTACATGCACACACACTCTGTACATGTACACACACACTCTGTACATGCACACACACACACTCTGTACATGCACACACACTCTGTACATGTACACACACACAGAGATGTATATATACAGAGTCCTGATTTGAAGCATACGCTTTACATGCCGGGCACACAGCTGATGGTCACCACTGGTTGAAGAAAACACACCCATGTCCCACACACATGTGACACAATGACTGTACAGATGTGGAGCCCTTAGGGCACACTCACCCGAGCACATGCAAGCTCATTTCCATGCATTCAGAAGTCGTGGCTCTTTCTCATTGTCTTTGAGCAGGTGTCCGCTGAGCTTGTACAAGCCTTTTTCACGGTTCCCTGGGCAGTCCTAGGTATCACTTTGGGCCCTTTTGAATTTCCAGATACCTCTGACCCAGGGTTACTTATTGAACAAAACAGGACGGGAGGGAAGTGTCCCGGTGGCCTTGATTGTCCTGCCTTTTCTCCTCCCTGGGTAGGGCGGAGCGACTGACACAGGGTCTCATTCTGTACCCAAGCTTAGCCTAGGTGTGCCTCAAATTCGAAGCAGTCCTCCTGCCTCAACCTACCAAGTACTGGGAATATAGATTGAATCACTACATCTAACTATGATGTCTTTAAGCTGCAGGTCTCAGAAACCAGAATGAAGAACGGAAGTGGGCGCTATTCTTCTGAAAGCCTTGTCTTTCTGGAAGCTTCTCCTCATTTACTTTTCCTGGAAGCACTACTTGTCTGTAACCACGTTCCATTTTCCTCTGATCCTTAGAGTTGCAGAAAAAAAGCAAGCTGTCCCTGTGATCAACGTTGTTTATTTTTAATCCATGTAATGACTTGCGATTTCCTCCCTTGTTCTTAAAAATAATCTGGATTTGACAGGATATTTCTGAGCATGTCCCCTTGTCTTTTGTTAATTTGTGTTTATTTAAAAAAAAGAATCTTTTTTGAAACAGGGCCTAAGTGGCTCAAAGTGACCTCAAAATCCTTACTCTCCTGCCTCAGCCTCGAACGTGCCTAGCTTAGGCATGTACCACATAGTCCGCTCTGTATGACCTTTCCTATATTAATGGTGTTTTTATCATGTGCAGCAGAGGGTTTTATTTCACTCCCTGATTCCATTTTTCACGACTGATCTTTTTGCTCCTGATGACTTCGGCTTCCTATGCTTATAATCCTAAGCATAATTTACATTTCCAAATTCTCCCGTAATTCATGAAACCACCTTTACATTCAAATAGCTTCTTTATACCTTAGCTGCAGCCGCCATTCACGCGGGTCACGGTGACTTCCTAAATCCAAGATTCTTCAACCCACGGTGACTGAATGCAGGACTCACAAAAACGCAGCACCATAAAAGGTTTCCAGGTGTGCAATGGCCAAAGCTAACTCAGAATTAGACACACAAAGCACTTCCGGCTGTGCTCACTGGTGTTGCCTCGCTGCAGCCTTGGTTCTGAACACACATGCGCTTTGTACTGCGCATTCCCGTCACATCCCGCAGCACCGAAGATGGCTGCTGGGAAAACCTCATTCTCGAGACTATGCCAGGTCACAAGCAGCAGTGTTTTCACCATACAAAGTTTTCTGCTCTTCAGGAAACACAATGATTTAATTACAGAAAATCTAAGGCTTCTAATCTTTCCACTATTGAGTCTCAGCATGTATCAAATTAGTCCATTTTGGATTGGGTTGTGTTAGAATGTTTGGCTTTTAAAATTTCTGTTCAAATTTATTTGATGATTTGAGCTTGATTTTGTTTAAAAAAAAATTGTTAAATGAAATTTGGTTTGAGATGATGACAGAATTTCCAGCCATTTCTGAAAGACCCTAAATATGCCTCAAACATTTTGTACTGTGGGGTTTATGTGAACAAACGTTCATGGCCTTGACAGTTATAAAATCAAAATATTGATTAACTCTGTGTAACACTGAAGATAACCTACATTCTGCAGGGTCATGATTCAGCCAAGATTTAAATCCTATGTAAAAATAACCTAGCCCATCCATCTCATTGGTATGCAAACTTGATTTCATTCTTTAAAAAATGTTAAGATTATACATGTGTTAAAGAATTCTTATGAGATAAATTTATGACTTATTATTGGTGAGTGCTTGGCTGATCTTATTTTATGTACCTATGTACCTGGAGCCATGTAAATATTTCTCAGGTAAAAACTGAGACAGTGAGAGGGAAAGCTGAGAAGCTCTTCCCCGAGTCAGTGAAGGGCAATCCTGAAGGGGGAAAGTCCTCAAGATGGAGACTCACCCAGGACCCTCTGCTAGAGGTCTGGGTGCTTCTGTCATCATGGCTGCCACCATCTTAGGAGGTAAGAACCAGCTGCAGAGAGACCCAGACAGTGGCAAGGCTCACTCAGTGCAAATCTCCCCTCACACTCAGCAGCAAGGGTTTCCCAGATCTTTGGCTGCTCCCTTTGCACCACTGGCAATTTCAGGAAACTCTAGGTCATTACCTGGACCGGCGGAGCCCTAGGAGGGTGAGGGTGACTCCTTCAGCTGCTCACTGTGTATTAAAGATATGGACAGTCTGTCCTTTTATTCATCCACCCAGCAACAATTTCATCTCTATGGATTAAGATACAATGTCAGTAAGTAAATTTCTACCTTCATGGTGCTTTATTATAGTTGAGAGAGACGTGTACAACAGGCTGCTGGTACAACCATCAAGGAATACAGTGTTATAAAGCCAAAAAAAAAAAAAAAAAAAATCTATTGAGGAGGCCAGAGGGGCTACTTTGGCAACGGTGGACTGAAAAATACTTTAAGAGGGTTATTAAAGATGACATCATGGAGAAGGTGAGATGGCCTGGGGAGAGCAGCCTGGGGAGGAGCAGCCTGGGGAGGAGCAGCCTGGGGAGAGCAGCCTGGGGAGGAGCAGCCTGGGGAGGAGCAGCCTGGGGAGGAGCAGCCTGGGGAGAAAAGCCCACCACACAAAGGCAATAAAGTCCTGTAGCTTAGTGGGTATGTATCCCTGAATGCCAGTGCACAGGTTCGTGTGTGTGTGTGTGTGTGTGTGTGTGTGTGCGCGCGCGCGCGCGCGCGCATGCATGCACATAGGCTAGATCCCTCACTGCCATAGAATTCACTAAGTCTGCTAAGCTGGCTGGGCAGGGAGCCCCAAGGGTCCTCTTGTTTCCAACTCCCTGGGGCTGGAGTTACAAATAAGTGCTACCACACCTAACCTCGGGTTCTAGGAATTGAAGTCAGGTCCTACTGCTCACAAAACAAGCACACTGTCAACTAAGCTATTTTCCCAACCTCCAAAGGTCACCTGTGAAGAGGACTTAGTTCTAGCTGGCATTAGCTAGATGCTACCTAGACAGACTGGTACGGAGGGGTCCTTCTTAAAGGCCCTAGTCTTCCAGAACTCTTTAGTTTATTCTACATGGGTACATTATGCAACACTGTAACTCTGATGTTTAACTGGCAACATCTTTTATAAGAACCTAAAGCCTTTCTCAGGCTAAACAGATGGATGTCTTAGTCGCTAGTCTGCTTCTATAACAGAACACCACAGACTGGGTAACTTAAAAACAATAGAAGTTTGTCTCACAAGCTGGCAAGTAGAAGACCAAGGACATAACCTAGACTCACCAGGGAAGAGTCTCTCAGTGAGGGATTGTCTAGATCAGGTTGGCCTGGGAGGGGGGCACATCTTGATTACATGAATTGATGTGGGAAGATGAAGCCCACTGTGGGTGGCACCACTCCCTTGTTTTGAACCCTGGACTGCATAGGAGTAGAGAAAGTTAGCTGAATGCTAAGCTTGTGAGCATCCTGCCTCTCTGCTATTGACTGCAGACAGGATGTGACTAACCGATGCTCCCTCTATGATGGATTGTACCCTGGAATAGTGAGCTAAAATCAACCCTCTCTCCCTTGAATTGTGTTTGGATATTCTATCATAATAACAGAAATGACACCAGGGAAACCTTCCTGCCTCATGATCCCACTCAGATGTAGGAAGGGCAAAGAGCAGGAGAGAGCAAGAGACAGTTCAATTGACTTCTCTAGCAAGTTCACTCACTTTCATAACACCAACATTCATATGTCTATGTGGGTGGAGCTCAGGAGAGCTAACAGCCTCTCAGAGGCCCCACCTGTCAATCAGAGACACACCAGCTCCCATCAACACACTTGCTTCTGAGACTGTTTCTTACTTGTGGGTGAATGAGAGGATGCACACAAACCACGGCAACTGATACATGTGCAAGGATTTGTGTCAACCAGCTTCTACAGGGACTCAATCTGCAAAAATGTGTATGGCCCTGTGACCAAGACTCTTTCAAGATGCAGGTTGCAAAAAATATTCCAAACTCTGAGCTTGTTGTCAGGTGGCCCACAGCTGGGACCATAAGGCCAGTGTGTCACAGAAATGACCTCTTATAATCACAGAGTTTCCTTACTGGAGCTCATGAATAAACTGAGTGTCGGAGACAAATGCCTGCCACCCACCCCACCTTGTGACAGCTGCCTTCAGCCCTCACAGCCTCCAGCATCAAGCTGCACAGTTAACGGCATTCATTAACCATTCCACGGGCTATGCCTCAGAGAAGCTATCTTGGTGAACCGTGGGGATGGCCCTGCAGGTGGTTTGGTGACATTCCATTCAACTGGGACAAGTCCACCTCTAATAGACAACCTGTCAGGCCTCTTTGCTACAAGTGGCTGGTGGTAAGGACACAGTGTCAACACAGTGGTTGTTTAGAGTCTTCCGTGACCACACTTGAAGGGACTCTAGCAAGCCAGAGCTTAGCAAACCTGGCTCTGGCAGGCTTGACCTTCTCCCCCATTCCCTCTGACTCAAGAAGAAACTTTTAGATTACCTTCCTAATGCTAGCCACCAAGGTCTATTCCCTTATTTGGCCACTTCCTCCTGAGGCTGACCACCAAGGTCCAGCTATCAAAGTTGAGCCCTGTAATCAAAAGCTTTGTTGGCTCACCTAATTAACATGCCCAATTAAAATTAAACCTCATCCTAACATGGGGTTTCCCCTTTCACCTTTATAAACTGCCAGTTTCCTATGGGCCATATTGGTCTCCTCTCTATCCACAGGCAGTCCTTGGTCCTGCAGGACAAACACCCCTTCCTTCACACACACCCCCATTCCCTTCCCCCTTCTCCTCTGTCTCCCGTCTTTGTCTCTTATTCCCTGCCCTTTGTCCCTCTGGGGTAAATAAATCTTTGTGTTGAGAACTCTTGGGGTATCTTGAGCCAATACCCGTCCCTATAACACTGACCTTGCCACATCCTAGCACAGGGTCTCCACAGCCCATATTAAACCAATCCTGCAGGGTCTGGGAAGAATAAGGCTTGAAATCAAGACCCACATATGCTGAAAACTTGTGGTGTGTCTTTGGAGCCAGGTCTGCTATGGGTTATAAAAAATCTTATCTTCCATGTTGCGAACGGCAGCTGCTCTGACCAAGTATCTCTAGAAGATAAATTGACCCACCATGCTCTAAAATTCACAACCTAAGCAGCAATTCCTTGGGTTTCTTTTTATGGTCATAGAAGGGGCACAAATTATTAATATCCACCGTATGAGGTAGTTGCTCACAAGCTGCAGATTCCAATTCGAAAGTTCAATCCTGGAGCAAGGACTGCTGGTGCCTGGGAGAACCTACAGGTCTGTGGTCTAATTTAGGGCAGAGACAATGAGAACACTCACCAGCTATGTAAACAGAGTAGGTACTCTATGACAACGATTGGCATCCCAATGGCAAGACCTTCCTACACGCTGCCTTTCCACATTCTGCTTGTTCTACATACACGCCTGAGTAGTTATTTTCCCCATCTATGGCCCTGTGATAGCTTTGTCATCTTGTCGCAATGTAGGATCACCTGGGAAGACAGCCTCAATGAGGGATTGTCTACCTTCAGTTGGCCTTTGAGTGTGTCTGTAGGACACTGTTTTAAGTTAACTGACGTGGGAAAATCCAGCCCATTGTGGGAAGCACCATTCCCTAGGCAAGAGGGTCTTGAACTATATAAAAGTAGAAAAAAATGAGATGAGCACATACAAGCAAGTGCATGTACACATTCATGTTCCTAACTATGGATCTGATGTTTTAGCTCTTTGAAGTTCCTGACTCAACTTCCTCCCAATGATGGGACCTCAAGTTATAAGCTGAAATAACTGCCTCTAAGTCACTTTTTTTTTCCTGGGCATTTTATCACAGCCGCAGACATTTAATTTACCAAGGCCCATTACTGATGGTCACAGAAGAGTAAACTCTTACATGGTGGTCCTCCATCAGTTCCTTTGAGAATCAGCACCTTCAAGAGAGAATCAATTGTTTTGATGTGTCTTTCACAGAAGCAATCCCAAGACCTGGATTCAAGCAAAACTTCTTCAAAGATAGAATCCCAGGAGTAAAGAATCAAGCAAGGAAGAAAGTATTGGCTTAGAGAAGGTTCTCTAGAACAGAAACAATAGTGTGTGTTTGAATATAAATTCTATATTTAATATATTTAAAATATTTAAAAATTACACATTTAAGGGAATTTACTAGACTGGCTCATACAATAGGTATACACATGATATGACAAAAATACTACAGCTGCTCTGTCCACAAATCTGGATGCCCCTGTAGTCCCAACCTGGCACTGAAGGCCTCTCTGGTCTTCAGTCCACATTGGAAGACTGAAGATAACAAAGTCTGGTATCTGGAAAGGATGGTGGCTTCAGCAGCTTCAGCAGCAGTAGCAACAGACACATTTGGTGAAGAAGTAAAGGCCAGCAGGTGACTGGACTGATGACCATGCCAAACTGGCACAAGCCAGTTCTCTGAGCGAAGGGAACCTCCGTTGAGCAAATGCTTCCGTAAGATCCAGCTGCGGGGCATTTTCTTAACTAGTGACTGATGGGGGAGGGCTCAGTCTATTGCGGATGTGACTATCCTTGGACAGTGTATAAGACAGACTGACTGAGCAATTTAAGATGGAGCACTTCAGTAGGCAAAACCCCTCCATGGCCTCTACATCAGCTCCTACTTCCAGGTTCCTGCTCTGTTTGAGTTCTTGTCCTGACTTCTCCCAATGATGAACAGTGATACAGAAGTGTAAGCCAAATAAACCCTTTCCTCCCCAGCATGCTTTTGGATACGGTGTTTCATTGAGGCAATAGAAACCCTAAGTAAGACAGTGACTATCTTAGTTAGGGTTTCTATTACTTCAATAAAATACCATGACCAAAAACCAAATTGGGGAGGGAAGTGTTTATTCAGCTTACACTTCCTCCATCCTTGGAGGAAGCCAGACAAGAACTCAGGCAGGCCGGAACCTGGAGCCAGAAGCTGACATAGAGGCAATGGAGAGGTTTTGCATACTGGCTGGCTCCTCATGGCTTGATCAGCTGACTTTCTTTTAGAACCTAGGATCTCAATGGTCTGGGCCTCCCTCCCCCACTGATCACTAGTTAAGAAGATGCATTACAGCTGGATCTTATGGAGGCATTTTCTTCAACTGAGAAGAAATTGAGATTTCTTCTTTGAGGACTATAACTTGTGTCATGTTGACACATAAAGCCAGCCAGTACAACTGACTCCTTGTCATTTGACACACAAACGCATCACAACCCTTCCTTTCTTATTTACCAAGATCTCACATTAAAAACCATAATTTTACAAGTCTTAGTCTTTACAAATTCGAACACAATAAAATTTCAATCTCTTTAAAATATACAATCTCTCTAAAAATCCAAAATTTCTTAAAAGTTCAAGGTCTTTCAGCTGTGGGCACTTGTAAAAATCAAAATTGAATTAAATACCTTCTGCAAGAGGGAAGAACCAGGGCATAGTCACAATCTGAACAAAGCAAAACCAAACTCCAACACTATAAATAACTCAATGTCTGGTTTCGGGGATCCACTGAGGATCCTCTGGGCTCCTCCAAAGGGCTTGGGTCACTTCTCCAGCTCTGCCCCTGTAGCACACAGCTCAAGTTCTAGGCTCTGGCTGGCTCCACTCCCCTGCTGCTGCTGTTCTTGCTGATCATCCCACAGTACTGGAAACTGCTGGGGTCTTCAGCTATGACTGGGCTGTACTTTCTCCAGTAGCCTCTCATAGGCTCCCTTCCTGATGTCACACTTCAGTTTCTTTGCGTGACTCCTTCAGTCCTGGGCCATCAATTACAACTGAGGCTGCACCTTCACCAATGGCCTTTCCTGGCCTCTCACACTGCCAAACCTCAGCTGCTTTCCATGGCTTCTGGGTGACTCTTACACATTACCAAGTCCAGCTGCCAGCATGAGGTACAACCTTGGCCACCTCTGGAACACAGCTTCTTTGTGCTTTCAGAAAACACTTCCCAGAAGATTTCATCTCAGCGATGTTGGTCTCTTCTTAATCACCGCTAATTTCTTGGTTCTAGCTAACCAGCATCAATCGTCCCAGTAATGCAAAGGTTTCGCTTTAGTAGCTCCTGTATCTTATTAATCACAGAGGAATGTTCGACCCTGCAAACCAGAACCACAGAATCTTAAATCAAAATAGCAACAGCCCTGATAAAGTTCTTAATCTTCCCTCTAAGGTTTCATAAGCCAGGCCTCTGTCTTCTGCACTACATGTACAATATTCTTGTCTTCAAAGCTCCTGCAGAACATCACACTGAGGTCTCAACGCTCAGGGGTACTACAGTCTTCCATAATCTTAACCAAAACAACGGGCAGGTCTGTCACAGCAATACCCTGCTATGCTGGTACCAACTTGTCTTAGTCATGGTTTCTGTTGCTTCGAGAAAACACCACGACCAAAAGCAAGTTGGAGAGGAAAGGGTTTATTTAGCTTACATTTTCAGATCCATCATTGAAGGAAGTCAGGACAGGAACTCAAGCAGGAATGGAACCTGGAGTCAGGAGCTGATGCGGAGGTCATGGAAGGATTCGGCTTAATGACTTACTTCCCATGGCTTGCTCAGCCTGCTTTCTTATAGAACCCAGGACCTCCAGCTCAGGGATAGCACCACCCACAAGGGGCCCTCCCCCATTGATCACAAATTGAGAAAATGCCTTACAGCTGGATCTCATGGAGGCATTTTTCTCAACTGAGGCTCCTTCCTCTCTGATGACTCTAGCTTGTGTCAAGTTGATACACAAAACCTGCCAGTACGGTCATGTTGATTTCAGACCTCTGTGTCTTGGGGCTAACCACTGGAAGGACCTATCCAGTAGTCTGCCCCAATTCGTTAAACCTTGCTGGACACCGGGCAGTGGTGGTGCATGCCTTTAATCCCAGCACTCGGGAGGCAGAGGCAGACAGATTTCTGAGTTCAAGGCCATCCTGGTCTACAGAGTGAGTTCCAGGACAGCCAGGGCTACACAGAGAAACCCTGTCTCGAAAAACCAAAACAAACAAACAAACAAACAAACAAACAAACAAAACAACCCTTGCTGGAAACACCTTCACACCTATACCAAGACCTCTGTCTCCTAGGTAATTCCAGACACCATCAAGATTCCACCGGAAAGGATTGAATCTTACCTGTGTCATAAAGCGTACCACCATTCTTGCCACCCAAACTTTAATCCAAATATGGGACAAGTATAGAGAAGGTGACCTTTAAAGCTGCATCTTATTTAAGGCTGGAGAAAACCTGGTCTGACAGGTGCCCACATAGTAAGAGGTTATGTAAGCCACCTGTGGTGTCTGTCACCAATATCCACAGCAAATGTGACATCCATGGCTGTCTGCAAACTCCCAGCTACCTCCATGTATGTGCTTTTGGGTGGGTGCCCACGAAACACCTTCCCAGACACAGAATTGCCTGTTTTAAGACAATGCATAAAATCTTGCTTTGTTTGTGTTTTTCGGATCTTGCCTAATCGCTCCGCAGTACCCATAGTCCCTCTGGATTCCTTTTACCCTGTGTCCTAGTTTCTATCGTGATAAACATCATGACTAGAAGAAGCTTGGAAGGGAAATGTTTATTTCGTCTTACAGTTGTAGTCCATCACAAAGGGAAGCCAAGAAGGGAACTCAAGGCAAAAACATGGCGGCAGGGACAGAAGCAGAAGCTGTAGAGGAGCTCTCCTTATTGGCTTGCTCAATCAGTTTTCTTACAGACCTATGCCCACACCCCATGCAAAGCCCTCAGTGGGACGAGGCCCTTTCACACCAACTGAGAATCAAGAAAATGCTGCACAGACATGCCACAGGCCAATCTGATGGAGACAGTTCCTCAGCTGATGTTCCTTCTTCTCAAGAGACTCTAGTGTGCGCTGAGTTAATATTGCTTATTATAGCACGTGTTTGATAAGTGACTGTCATAGCATGTGTGCTGTGTCCTGTACCTCACCTGTTTGGTCTCTCACTTTTAAAACGGGATTTTTATTCTTAATTATATGTATATGTGTGTGTTTGTATGTAGGAATGCATGCATGTGCAGGTGCCCAAGGAGGACGTGGGTCCTCCACAAGAGTACAATCTTCCATCTATTCAGACCTGGGCTGGGTTTAGATTTACGTATTTGTCTAGCCCACGTGCTCCTCCCCCCCCCCCCCCCCCCCCCAAAATGTCTAGGAATAGATTCATTCTCATGTACTTGATGGTCCTGTATTTTTTTTTTTCCTAGAGCATTTTACAGTTTTAGGTTTTGCAATTGAGATCAGTGATCTATTTTGGATTCCTTCATTTATGGTGTGAGGTATAGATCATAGGCTTTACTGGTTTGCTTATGAACACCCCATGGGTGGGCATCCTTCGCTGAGAAGACTGCCAAGTTTGTTGAAAATCACGTTTGGATATATTTCTGTTCCCCTGATCTTCATGTTTATATATTCTCAAACGCACACTGTGGTTTCCTAATCACAATTTGTCCTAGTTAGCTTTACCTGTCGACTTGATGCTTCATGAATTTTGCTGAGAAGGGAGTCTCAGCTGAGGGACTCCCTGCCCCATCAGCCTGCAGGCCTATCTGTGGATGTCTTGACTGTTAATTGAGGCAGGAGGGCTTTGCCTACTCTGGTGGCTCCAGCCCCTGGGCAGTGGTCCTGGGCTCTACAAGGAAGCTCGTGTCTATGAGGGAGGCAGTAAGCAGTCCCTTCGAGGTTCCTGTGTGAGGTTCCTGCTGTGGCTTCCCCCAGTGATGAGCTGTGAGCTGAGCTGACATAAACCCCATTGTCCCTTGCTTTGGTCCGAGTGTTTAATCACAGCAGCAGAACAGAGCTGCAGTGCCCTTGGGATCTGGCAGGCAGGTTGACAGGTCTCGCTCCTCTGCAAAATCATTTTGGCTTTTCTAGTCTCTTACATTTAAAAATACGGTTTGAGATCATTTTGTCAGCTGGAATCACACTGCATGCGTAGATCAATTTGGAGAGGATTTTTTTGTGTAAATTAAATCAGCCTTCTTAGTTCGTGGGCATGATGTATCTATTTAGAATTATTTAGTTGGTGTTTTGTGGGTTTTAGCATACATACTCTAGATATATTTTGTGTAGTTGGTACCTAAAATATTTTACATTTTGGTATTTAAAATGCTGCTTTATTTTTTCATTTTGTTTGTTGTTGTTTTGAGATAGGGGCTCTCTGTGTAGCCCTTGCTGACCTAGAACTCTCTCTGTAGACCAGGCTAGCCTTGAACTCACAGAGATCTGTCTACTTCTCCATTCTGGTTGCTGGGACTAAAACGCTGCTTTGACTTTCAAAGATGTTCTTTGGCTTACAGTGGGCTACATTCTGAGCAACCATCTTTTATACTTGAAACACTGTAAGCTGAAATTTTCTTCTTAAATATTTATTTTAATTTTATGTGTACAGTTGTGTGTCTGTATATGCTGGTAGTTCTTAACCTGTGGGTCATGACCCCTTTGGGGTGGGGGTGTTGTCAAATGACCTTTTCACATGAGTTGCCTAAAACCATCTGAAAAACAGATATTAACATTGCAGTTCATAACAGTAGCAAAATTACAGCTAAAACGAAGCAACAAAAGTAACTTTATGGTTGGGGTCACTACAACACAAGCAACTGTGTTAAAGGGTTGCATCATTAGGAAAGTTGAGAACCACTGGTAAATACCATGTATGAGTGCAGTGCCTGAAGCAACCAGAAGAGGACAATAGATCCCCTGGAGCTGGATTTACAGATTGTGAGCTGCCAGATGTGGGTGGGTGCTAGGAACTGAACTCAGGTCCTTTGCAAGAGCAGCAAGCTCCAACCGCTGAGCTATTTCTCTGGCCCTCAAGTTAAAAGTGAATTGAATACATTTATGTCACCGAACAGCACAGCTCGATCTGGACAATATGCTCAAGTGTTTATTTTAGCAGGCAGCTGGGTGAGACACTGAGTAGCTCCCATGGTTTGTCCAATATTGTAAAAAAAGTGAAAATCAGAACTGGGAAAGGCTCACACAAGGATAAAGTCACAAATGCCACGTCCGAACGTAGTGGGTCATTTTGTGCAGCCAATACTCCCAAGCAACCTGTGTCTTGTGATGTCTCTAAGCCCATCTAAGGAAGTGTCACTGTTATTAAGTGGACCATCCTGGGTTTGATGGTACTGTCTTTGCAATTCTGCGGCTTAGGTTCTTCTTAGTTTTTCCAAGTCTCTCTCTCTCCTTCATTTTACACCTCTCTATGTCATGTGTGTGTGTGTTCCCTTGATTCCTTCTCTGTGGTTCTCTCCACCTCTCCTTCCCTTCTGTGCGTGCGCACGTGCACCGGTGTGCATATATGCACATGTGACATGAACATACAAAGCCATTTATCTCTGATGTCCTTTCCAACCTGATCCATCTTTCTCTATTTTTCAGGAAAGCCTATTAAGCAGGACGCACACATGGAGGCCCTAATGCCCGGCCCTGGCCTCACTTCTTTTTTTTTTTTTTATGAGACAGGGTTTCTCTGTGTAGCCCTGGCTGTCCTGGAACTCACTCTGTAGACCAGGCTGGCCTCGAACTCAGAAATTCGCCTGCCTCAGCATCCCGAGTGCTGGGTTTAAGGCGTGAGCCACCATGGCCCAGCCCTGGCCTCACTTCTGAACTTCCAGTGCATGCATCAGTGTTAACTACGTTGATTGGTAACCGACCTCAGGCTCTTGCCTCTTCATTTATTAAGGTTCATGCCTACGGTGCCACAGAAGCAATGGGAGGGACATCCTTGGAGGCTGCTCTGTCCTTCTTCATCTGCACAGCAGAGGTCTTTGGTGACAGTTCTCCTCAGAGGCCCTGAGTACAGACTTTAATTGGTGGGCTCTCAGGACAGCATCTTTCTGCTTGGGTTTTTAGTGTATTTAGCATGGATGGGACTTACAGAGAAAGGCCCAAAGTGTCCTTGGCAATTGTCAGGGGAGGTGGACGGTGAGGTCACTCAGCAGTTTTCTTTAACAAGGTGAGAGAGATGATTTAGAATATATCACCCTGATGATCCAGAAGGCGGAAAAGAAGGCTGTCAGGCAGAGCCCCCCTTGGCCTGGGGTGAGGAACAGGTGCGGACTGCATTTCAGCCTGGGGCCAGCTGCACTTGCTATATTTGGGGTCAGTCTCCTTCAGGCAATGCCTCTTCAGGATTCACCAAGGGAATCCCTGGAAATGTCCAACCAAATCCTCTCCCGAATGGTAGCCAGTGGCTTGGGCTCTGACAGCATTTGTGTTTGGATTGAGGCTACATCTTGACCTACCTACACTGCTGGAGAATCCACTATTGTGTCTTAGGAATGAAAACTATTGTAGGTGTCAAATTTTATTTTTCATTTAATGCTTCTTTATAAGCTTAAAAAGTAACATCTTGACTACTTGGAAGCAGTGATTCCAATACTAATGGTAGATATATAAGAAAATGGGGAAGGGCTGGCAATATGGCTCAGTGCTTAAAGGGGCTTGCTGCCAAGCCTGACAACCTGAATTCAATCCCCAGGACCCACAGGTGGAAGAAGAGAACTGACTCCTTTAAACTGTTCTCTTACCTTCATGAGTGTCCTGTGACATGCGAGTACCTCTCCCACAAAATAAATAAAGTAGTATAAACATTTTTTTTTATAAATAATGAAATAATTTTTTTTTATAAATGAAAGAAAGGGGGGAAATACATAGTAGAACAGACCTCTCATGGCAAGGTCTCCCATGAGAGGGCTCTCCCCTGTTCAGTCTCTTGGGGAGACAGTGAAGGAGTCAGGAAGGCATCCATGATGGGGCCCAGCAGTTCTGAGGTGTGACTTTCAGCCCCTTCACTGATGACACAGCATGTGTGACTTTCCCCGGGGGAAACTCTGAATGCCTATTCACCCCGAAGAGAAGAAGCCACCCTATCTAAGCCCAGTCACCTGCAGAAAAATGGGAGGGAGCACTGAGATTCTCAGATAGCAGTGGCACTGTAAAGCCCCACCCAGACTCTCAAAAGCTCCCGAGAGCCACAGTGCTGAAGAGTCTCCTCTCTATGGAAGACATATACTGCTTATATAATATTCTTCCTCAGGGGGAGGGAAGACTCCCAACCCACCTCCCTCCCCCTCTCCCTCCCTCCCCT
>JADRCH010000127.1:3206272-3224448 GCA_019843965.1 Rhynchomys soricoides | reverse complement strand
TCTCTCTCTCTCTCTCTCTCTCTCTCTCTCTCTCTCTCTCTCTCCCCCCTGTGTGTCTGTGTGTCTGTCTTCCACACTCTTTGTTATTTGAGACAGGCTTTTGTGGATCTCAGGCTATATTCAAACTCTCTATGTAGCAGAAGGTGATCTTGAACTCGATCTTCCTGCCTCAACCTCTGTACTACTAGGATCTAAGGTGTGTGCCTCCACCCCCAGCCCGTGGGATACTGGGATGGAACATGTGACTTCATGTGTGTTAGGCAAACACTCTACTGTTCTGCCCTTCTAACTGCCATTTGATCCCAGGGACACTCCTGGTTGAACATTTGTCACTGTCCCACTCCCAAGCCTTCACTCCTGCGGTCCTTTTCAAGTGAGAGGTTATCAAAGGAATACATTTGCCATCTGGAACACCCAGGGCCAGTGCCAGTGGGGAAGGACAGACTTTCAGATTAGAGATGACAGGGGCTCTGGGGCCACCTGAGAACACAGAAACAAAAGGGACTTCAAAGAGTAAATGGATGGGAAGCAGGAGTGAGCTGCTGATCTCTCCATCCTGAGTGGGTTCTGCCGGGCAGCAGGAAGGACATGTCAGTGGGTGGTGTCGCAGCCTAAACCCATGGCACCGCTTGGAGGATTCAGAGGACACCAGCGCTCGCTGTTCATGGTCTCAGCATCCCTGGCCTGAGGTGTCATTTAGCATGGAGCCTCCTGCCCAAGACAGTGGATAATCTATTTCTCAGTTTGGCTGCTGGTTCATAAGGTGTGTGCGCTTTGTGAAGTCATCAAACATTGTGTCACTGAGGTGTGCACTTTGTGTCAGTGTGCACTCTATCGACAAAATAGCTTATTCAAAGGCAAAATAGCAACTGTAGCCTGAAGTCCCTAAAAGGCACAGGGGACATTTCCTCTATCCTGAACATCTGACACTCTGGGTTGAATAACTCATCAAGCTAGTAGATGGCTCAGTGGGAGTGCTTTTCAGGAGGGAGGGCTGGAACTTTCCAGAGCGGGGAAGGGTAGGTGAGCAGGATTTCCATGGGGGGGGGAGGGTCACCCCCAGATGGCTATGCTACACTGTGACTGACCCTCAACTTTTGATGCATGGCCATCATTAAAACAAACAAATAAAAAACACTTGGCTCCTGTAGACTTTCAATACAGGTGAAATGGCCCTGTCCTGTGTGTCCCAGAAGAGAGGCATGCTTGGAAAATTAGCATTTGTCACTGGAGGACAGAAGGCTTTCTAGAGTCAAGAAGTCCAGTGTAAAGCCAGGGGTGAGCCCGAGGGGAGGGGCAGGGCCTCATGGTTCTCCCATGGAGCTTTCCCTTTACCAGAGCCCTGTGGTTTTCCCGAGGTTGGAAATAGCAATTGATCAGACAGAGAGAGAAGAGAAATTTTTTTTTCTCATTCTAGCTCTCTCTCTCTTTAGTTTCAAACACAGAGAAGATGCTGTGGGGGCTGGGGATATGGCTCAGCAAATAAAGAGCTTGCTGCAAAAATGTTAGGACTGGAGTTCGAACCCAAGGCTCATGTGAAGGCTAAGTGGTATGGCATCCTGTCTGTACTCCTGGAGCTGAGCAGGCAGAGACAGGGCATCCTTGGGGTCAAGCTGGGTGCCTAGACCAGCAGAGTCGGGGAGCTCTGGGGTTCAGCAAGACACCATTCCTCAGCGAGGAACGTAGAGGCTATCAAGGAAGATATTCAGTCCCATCCTCTGCTCGCCCCCACAAGCACAAACATGTATGTGCACATACATGAATTGGTGCACATGCAAACACATATGTAAACATACATGCATACTGTATACACATGCCAAAAGAGAGCGAGGAACTCCAGAAATAGCATTTTGGTTGAATTCATGAAAAGAGGGGCTGGGAAAGGAGCTTGGGGCTGCTAGGGCAGCTAAGGATTCACCAAGAGCAGCAGCTAGTGGCATTCTCTTCATCCAGAAGGTGGTGCAGGAGACTTGCCCAGTGACTTCCCAGACACCCGGAGCTCCATATTGGGAGGGCTTTTTGTCAGGCCCCACTTCTGGGCAGCTGCTATTTTGCACTCCTAGGGAGGGGACATTCCTGGAAGAGTACCTTCAGAAAGAGAAGGGACCATCCCTTCTCTTTGAGCCTGAAAGATTCAACAAGGGTGAGGAGAGCCACCAGGGAAGGGACCGTGCCCCCTCGCTGCTTCATTTCTCATGACTCGAGGAAAGGGACTTCTCAGATCTCCCTGGTGGCATTGCCAATGCATGGGCTGTTGTCATGGGTCCCAAAGTGGGCAGATGCAAGTGGAACACTGAAAGCGTTAATAATCCATCTGTTGCCTTGGCTCCCTGAGAGGCGGCTCCTGTAGGAGGTACACCTGGCCCAGCCCCCTCCAGCACCTCACAGTAGGATGCAGTGCCTGCCAGGTGCTCCCTCCCAGCATCCCTGTGGGCAGCTCTACTTAGGGGGTCGGAGCTCTCCTATAGATCAGGCCTTCTGCCTTTCATGTGGCTGAGAGCCCCCAAGCTTTGTAGTTAAGGTGATAAGTGCTTCAGCAGGGTGGGCCGCAGGGTCTGCAGGCTCGCCAGGTGAAGATTCTTCTCTGGCCCGTGAGTGATGCTTCCTGGACAAGGCTATAGATTCTTGTGAGGATAACGGATGAAGGAATAAATAAAGAACAGGTACATCCACTGTGCTTCTGCCCTGTGGCCCTTTCATCTAAGAACACTTACCTGTCTGCCCCAGGAAATCGCAGCCTAGAATTTATAGCCAGCTGTGTTTTGGACAAGCCGAGCTGTGTCTCCGATGACACGCCCTACCCCTGCTTTGGAGCAGCAGCTGCCTGCTCCTTCTCTGTTCACCCTCCACCAACCCGCATCCCGGAACTCACCGGTAGCATTTGATGTGAACATGAAAGGGCCAGCACACCTGGGCATCTGCCCCATTCTTCAGTCGATCCAAATGTAAAGCAATCCTATGTAGCCAGCTCCGGAGGCAACACTTTCTGCTTCCTAACTGACCCCTCTCAGGCTGGCTCCGCCCAGCCTCCCCGAAGAGGTGGTGGGGTCGAAGTGGTTACCGCCCTCATCAACTCTGCGTCCAGCCAACTGCCATTGTCTTCCCAGCATTTCCAGTGTTGAAGCGGGCTGGAAAAGGGACGCCACACAGGTTGTGGGTGGGCCCCATCTTACTAGCATGAGAACTACCCCAGACTCCTAGCATTAAGATCCACTGAGTCGAATAGATATCGACATGAGCCAAGAGGTCACTCTATGGCTTCCCATGGCTTCTTGCTGCATAACAGACGTCACGGGAAGAAATTACTAAGCGCAAGGACATCTGTACGTGTCCACCATCAGCCACACGTTAGACTTTGGGCTCTTCAGACCCAAACGGAGTTCTCCTGTCTCTTCAAGAAGTGCCCTCTCTTTCAAGGACTCTGATCCCTCTGCACATGGCTGATGACCTTGAGGGAAGTCCATAAACCCAACCCAAGGTCCCTGAGTTCCCATTAAGCCTTGAACACATCCCTGTATCTAAGGATACAGAGGACAGTAAAATAGGTGACCCTTGCTCTCAGAATATGCAGTTTGATGGACAGGGAGACAAGGTTATAAGATATTCCTTACAGAGTGTCTTCCTCTGACCATGACTGGCCAGTGGGAAGCTGAGCTCACTGGAGTTCTGTGTAGGAAGGCAGGTTAGACCAGGGAATCCAAACTCACGAGTATTCATTCATGCCTGCTATAAAATATCGCCATTCAAATGAGACTGGCAGAATCTCAGGGCTGTGAAGGATACGGGGCATAGCTAACAGTTAACGTGAAAGGCAGAACGGACTGTATCAGCAACAGTCAGCCATCTAGTATCTCAGATGCTGAGATACCCTGCTCATTACTTGTGAATATCGCTCTAATTAACAGTTTAGATACCAGAATGGTCCTTCCACAGACACATTCAAGAGAAGGGCTGAGAGACTAAGGAGAGGCAACAGAGTCCTCAAATCTGCCTGGCTGTGACTTCATTAATTAGCATCACAGACTCTGTCTCCATCCTTTTAGGAAGAACTTCAAACCTGTGCTGGAGAAGTGGTTCAGAGGTTAAGGGTACTGGCTGCTCTGGCAGAGGACTGTAGCCTGGATCCAAGCACCCACATGGTGACTCACAGCCATCTATAACCAGTCCAGGCATTCTCTTCTGACCTCAGGGGCACCACACATGCATGTAGTGTTCTCTCTCTCTCTCTCTCTCTCTCTCTCTCTCTCTCTCTGTTTCTGCCTGTGGATCTGGATACCCTGATGATAATGGATTAAGCCTTTGAAACTGTAAGCAAGCTCCCAGTAAAATGTTTTCCTTTATAAGAGTTGAGTTGGTCATGGTGTCTCTTTGAAGTGCTAGGACAGTGACTAAGACAAACAGGTTACCAAAAACTAGCATCCGGGCAGGAGTGTGCACAGGTGTAAGTCCTTCCAGATGGTAAGACAAGGGTTCTAGTACAGAAGTTTAGCTGGGAGGTGAACCTGGGATTCAGAATGGGTAGAGGTGAGGGCGTGAGACAGGGAAGGAGGGGTAGCCAGTGACTCAGACTGGGGATGTTCCTGCTGTGGTTACTAGAATGTGGTCCTGCTGGGGACCTCTGGAGAAGGATCCAGGCATGTCCAACCTGTGGCCTGTGGGCTGTGAATGCAGCCTATAACAAAATGATAAACGTACTTACAGCATTATCTGGTTGCTTGTGTAACTTGTGTTACATTGCGTGAACTTCGTAGATGGCAGTGCTGTGTAGCAACGTGCACTTTAGCTTTGTACCAGCTCTGATGCAAGAGAGACTGGGCGCGTACTTACCAATTCCAGGCACTTTTATTCTTTTTATTATTTTCTAATATTTATCTGTTGGTGTGTATATGTGTGTGTTCCTGTGTGTGTGTTTCTATGTGTATGCATATGTGTGTGTTTGTATATGCTTGTATGTGTGTATGTGCATGAATGTGCGTGTATGTAAATGTTTGTATGTGTGTATGTGTGTATGTATATGTATGTATATGTTTGTATGTGTGTATGTATAATGTGTGTATGTTTGTATGTGTATATATGTATATGTTTGTATGTTTGTATGCGTGTATGTTTGTATGTGTATATATGTAAATGTTTGTATGTGTGTATGTTTGTATGTGTGTATGTTTGTATGTGTGTGTTGTATATATGTGTATATATGTGTATATGTATGTGCGTGTGTACATGGGCATGTGGCAAAGACTAACATCATGTGTCTTCCCAAATCATTCTCCACTTTATTTTTTTGGACAAGATCTTTCCTTCTTTCCTTCTTTCTTTCTTTCTTTCTTTCGATTCTTTATTTACATTTCAAATGTTTCCCCCTTTCCAGAGCTCCCCTATTCCCTCCCCCTCCCCCTGCCTCTATGGGAGTATTTCCCCACCCACCCACCCACCCATTCTTGTCTTCCCTCCTTGGCATTCTCCTATACTGGGGGATCTAACACCCTCAGGCCCAAGGGCCTCTCCCCCCTCTGATGTCTAACAAGACCCTCCTCTGCCACATATGTGGCCAGCACCATGGGTCCCTCCATGTGTATTCTTTGGTTGGTGATCCCGTCTCCAGGAGCATCGTGAGGTCAGGCCAGTTAACACTGTTGCTCCCTCCATGGGGCTGCAAACTCCCTCAGCTCCTTCAGTCCCTTCTCCAACTCCTCCATCTGGGACTTCACACTCAGCCCTACGGTTGCTGTGAAGTGACTCTTGGGTATTCCGAACTTTTGGACTAATAACCACTTATCAGTGAGTACACACCATGTTCATTCTTTTGTGACTGAGTTACCTCACTCAGGATGATAATTTCAAGTTCCATCCATTTGCTAAGAATTTCATGAAGTCATTGTTTTCAATAGCTGAGTAGTATTCCATTGTGTAAATGTACCACATTTTCTGTATCCACTCCTCTGTTGAGGGACATCTGGGTTGTTTCCTGGAGCCCACGATTCAGCAGAGCGAGTGAGCTGTGGGAATCCTCCTACCTCCACCTCCCCAGCTCTGGAATTGCAGACACTGCTGCTGCTCCTGGCTTTAACACCGGTGCTAGGGTCCCTAACTCAGGTCCTCACGTTTATGCAGCCAGCTCGTTATCAACCAAGACATCCGCCCAGCCCATGCTCTATGTATTATGTATTATGTGTGTGTCCATGGGTGCTGTATGTATGTGGGTGTTCACATGTGCAATCTTTGTTGTAAAATTTCTGGGAGCATTGGTTCCTTACCACTTCTGGTGCCTGTATTAGGCTGTGAGTAATGCCTCTGGCCAGAGCAAGGCCTAAGGCAGAGACTTCAGGGACATAGCATGGGAAAAAAGGCTGGATGGATCACAAAGCACCTGGTTCAGCCAAAACTCCTTCTTTGCCCAAATATGGCCGTGAGCAGGTTCCTCCTGTCACTGAAGGGAGCCCCTCTGGCCCAGCCCTGCGGCTTGGAGCAGCTCAGAGATAAGAAGCCTCATCTTCCTTCATATGGGCTTCTGTCTGTCAAAAAACCGATTATTATACTCTCTGTCATTCTATGGAGGTACTGTCTTCTGATTCAACTCAACATGGTGTCTTTTTCTCCTTGAAGATCAAAGCCGAGGCCCTTTGAAGTGACTAATGGTTTTAGAGAGATGGCTTTAAAAACCTTACATCCTAAATATGAATCCTGAGAGCAACTTTCCAAGTCTCTGTCCCACCTGTCACCACAGTGTGATGAGGAGCAGGGACATCTTTATGATGACATTGCATGATAAGGTGTCTGAGCAGCCGGTTTATGATAGCTCATGCTCCTTTAAAGCAGTTTTGAATAATGCAGATAATCCTAAAATGTTATTAAAACATCAGATTAGCCTCTGTGATAGTCCAAGGTGACCTGGCCAGTTGATACAGAGAATCCTGAATGCAAAAAGAGTTAAGTTTACCACCAACCATGTGAGGAGTCTGGGTCCCTCTCCCTCTCATCTCTGGGAAGTGCTGCTTATGTATTTATTGACCTAGGCCTTGCAATTATTTAAAAATGCAATAATTTACAGAAACACGAACACAAGTTCATATATTGTCAGAGAGAAGGCAGTGGGGAGGAGCAAGGGGGAAAGCCAGAGAAGCCAGAACGAGGTCAACCCAGAGTGAGTCTCCAAAGGCTCTGTGCCACTGATGGTGTCACAGGTGAAGTCTCACGGCTAGTGAGCAGAGCACATCACAGCAATTCAGGGAAGCCACAGGCAAAACACAGGAAAACATCAGACAAAGGGGTGAGAGGAGGTTGGACAATGGTCTAACTTTGGGAATCCCAACTCCTGCAAAGTCATGCCCAACTGGGGCATGTGGCATATGCAGAACTGTAATGCACGGAAGATGAAATGGTGTGTGTGTATGTGCATGTGCGCGTGTGTGCGTGTGTGTGCATTACGTACCCCTGTGCATCTGCTTGATCAAATCCCTAGCAGCAATGAGTGGAAGGAATAATTTACCTTGGCTCACAGTTTGTGGGTACATCCCATGGTGATGGGGAAATCATGGAGCTGAAAATGTGAGGTATCTGGTCACACTGCACCTCAGTCAGGAAGCAGGGGGTGAGAACACTCATTCTCTCTTTCCCCCTTTGTAAAATTTAGCCTGGGAACTCAGCCCATGGTATGTTGCCACCACACTCAAAGAGGGCTCTTCCTTCCCCTTCATCTCTGGAAATGGTCTTGCAGGTGTGCTCAGACACATGTCTTCTGGTTGGTTCTAAATTCAATCAAGTTGGTAGCGAATATTAGCCATCACATGTGTGTGTGTGTGTGTGTGTGTGTGTGTGTTTAAAGTGTAAATGCATAAAGATGTGTGGTAATGGTGACAACCTCAGATTAAAGATAGGGACAACCTACAGAGGTTGGAAAGACATTAGGGAGAGTCTTATGGAAACATCATCCCCATTGATAAAGTTATTCTCTGTTGGGTTATTCTCTCGTACCTTTCTCCTTCTAGGACCTCTCTGTGAGTCCGAATGCATTTTACCCTGACTGCTGGTGAGATGCCATAAGACCTTGAAGGAAGCCATTAATGTCTGGGAGAGACGAAGGTAAACTGAACTAAAATAAAGGTAGTGTAGTTATCAGGAAGTTGATGTAATTTAGATACTTAAGATGAATCCAACAAGATCTGCACAAGAAGAGAAAGAGGGAGAAAAAGAGAAAAGAACTAACCAAAGGCTTGGCAGCAGGAACTTGGAAGTAGAACTGAGAAGAAATGCTACAGAGCTGGATTAGAGGTGATGGAGGGGCGGGCTTAGAGGGGATGGTGGGGCGGGGTTAGGTGTAATGAAGGGGCGGGGCTAGAGGGGATGGTGGGGAGGGGTTAGAGGGTGATGGAGGGGCGGGGTTAGAGGGATGGAGAGGCGGGGTTAGAGGTGATGGAGGGGCGGGGTTAGAGGGGATAGCGGGGCGGGGTGGGGGACTGATAACCAGTGGGTCCCTTTGGACTCAGGAAGGCTGAGACTACTACTGAGTGACAAGCAGTCGAAGATGCTGAATGGAGGTTTGCCCATTGTGTACTGACACACAAAGCCCTCTCAGACACACTAGTAACTGAGAAAAGAATCACCACCTAGGAGCACTCTGCGGGAGCATGAAGGTCAGTCTATGATCACAGGTCACTTTCTTGGGTGACTGTTGGTAAACCAAGGGGGGCCTAGGCTGTGAGGATGCTCACTGGCTGTTTCTGCACAGAGGGAGGCCACATGGCTGTCTTCTGACTATTTTGCACCAAAAATACATCCAGGTGTTACTCCTATAGTGAAATGTAACTATAAACCAAAATGAGGTACTCAAGTGGAGAACAGAGATTTCCCACAAAGACAACCTATTAAGATCCATGCCAGACACAGAATTCTGTGACTTATCCCTGCCGTGGAGCCTTCCAGGCCAGACCATTACAAAGCAGGCGCTGTTTACAGTTAACATTCTGTCCCCTGGCCTTGCCAGAGCAAATTATTACTTTTCCTACTCTGCCCTTGAAAGCGGGAGGCACGGAACCTCTGCGTGGGTTCGCTCCAACACTTTTCTTTCCTGTCATTGTCTGTCATTGTTCCCTCTTGGCCCCTTAAACTCCAAGTTAAGCAGCACTTCTGTGTTCAGACATAGGCTGCCGTCTTGTAAAATGGGAACTTCCTCTCTCTGCCTGCAAAACAAACCCCCCTTTGTTGTTTTGCCCAGAACAGGGCTAAAGGCGTGGGTGGACCAGGAGCCCTTAAGGGAGTGGAGGTAGGTTTGGAGTTTTGGTTATCAGTCACACTCAGCTCTGAGTCCATCAATGGTAACAGTCCACTTCTTTGTTCCACGCCTGGTTCCCTCTCTGGCTGGCTGACCTGTGAGCTAGCCTCTGGCAGCCCTGGAGCCTCTCGCCTTGGACTTCCAATGTGCTGCCTGGAAATCTGAGTAGAGATGCTGGTGCTGGTTTTGTGTGTGGTTTTTCTTGTTGATCAGTTTCTTAGCTTAAAAAAAACATAATTAGTTCTTTGAGAAATGCATATAACGCGTTAGATCGTATCAACTCCCTCCCCAACTCTCTCCAGTTCCCACTTCCTTCCCTCCTCGCCCAGCTGCACGTTTCTTTCAGTCCCCTCCACAGGGGGTGCTGGGAGCTGCTGACAATTGCCAATAGCTCCTCAGGTGTGGAGTTTTGTGCCCACCTCCTCTCTCCATGCTGGGATTTGGTCTGGTTTCAGCTTGCTCAGATCTTGTGCGTTGTCACAGCCTCTGAGAGTTCATATGTGTAGCCGCTCTGCAGTGTCCAGAGGACACTGCCTCTGACTCTGACACTCTTTGCACCCCGTCTTTGGCAGTGATCCCCTAGTCTTTGGAGGAGAGGGTACACTTGGTACATTCCACTTAGGGCTAAGAGTTCAGCTCTCCTATTGTCTGCCCTCAGCATCTGTTTAGTGGCTGCAAAGAGCCATAAGTGTAAACCCTCGGCTGGGGTTGACGATATAATCAATCTAGAGTTTCCACATGAGCTTGCAGGCAGGTGGCTCCTCCTTGGGGGGTGAGTTTGTGACTATTTAGGTGGAAGGACTGTTTTGGACAAATTATCTTTTACCCTCCAGCCTAGACAGAGTCACACATGGCAGCTGCTGTTCAGTCTGTCCTGCTATGATGAAACTCACTCCAGTTACGTGGGCTGTGTGACCAGGATCCCCGAGAGTCCAGGATGAGGATCCTTTGGTGCTGCAGGAAGTACACCTGGAAATCTGACCTGCTCACAGTCTGGATAGTAACATTCAAGGCCACTTCACAGGCCTCAAATCCTGCCTAAATCCAAAGGTTTTAAGATACGTGGTAGACAAGAGACACATTTGCCTTTTGGGTATGTCTGTCATGCTAGCCTTCTCTGTCCCTTAAATGCCGATGGCTACATTTTCCTCAGCTCCAGAATGCAGGGAAAGGGAAGTGGTTCTGTCAGCTGGTTGGGACCTGTCAAGGTTTGGTCAAGGAAGAAGAAGAGATGGCTAGGGAGTGGAAGGCACTGAGTCAAGTTTCTGGTCCTTTTGCTCTATTCAGATGAGAATCACAAACAAGCAAGAAGTTCCTTGTGGCTGCTCTTCAGCAGCTCTAGTATCCCCCAGGGCTCTACAGCAGTGGGTGGTGGTGGCAGGGCAATCAGCTGAGAGCAGCTGCAGATGGTACCTCCTGATGTCACAGCGCTCTGGCAAGCCTCAGATCTGAAGACCATTAGCTTTGGTGTAGGCACAGGAGTCATGAGTCCCCATCTAGAGCTGCATTGCCTGAGGCAGGAGCATCTGAGACCTTCAGTCCCAAATGTCTGCCAGCTCTCTGTGACTGTACCCTGCCATTTCTCTTTCTTGGCGTTTAATCGATGTTTGTCCTAAATAACTCCACCATCTTCCCTGTTCTTACCAAGGGATGTGGTCTTTTAATGTTCAATGTTGCCTTCAGCTGAAGTAGCCAGTTTTCTGGCTGCTTTGACCATTCAGCCACTACCACTGCTGCTGCTGCTGCTGCTTGGCCTCCGTGTTATCTCTAGCCTACTGTACTGAGACTAGGCAAGGAAAACAACAAAATCAGAGGAGCCTTTTACCTGGCCTCATGCTACAAGACCAGGCAAGTCCACACAGTAGACACAGTGAGTTGTCTCCTGCCAATTCACCCAATGAGCTGAACAGGTGCTTGTATAGTCAGAGAGGAGGCATTTCATCCTGGCTCAGCACATCTCACACACATTGTCCCCTCTGTGCAGGTCACATCAGTCTTTCTCTCTCTTTCTTCCTCTCTCTCTCTCTCTCTCTCTCACACACACACACACACACACTCACATGCATACACACACACTCACACACATTCACACACACTCACACACACTCACACATGCATTCACACACATACACACTCACATGCTCTCTCACACACACTCACACACACATGTAAACACACGCATACACACACATTCAGACACACGTTCACACACACACACACACACACACACACACACTCTGGTGATACAACTCAGTGGGTACACGTGCTTGACATCAAGCCTGAATTTGACCACAGGAACACACAAAGTGGAAGGTAGGCCCTGACTCCTCATGGCCACAGGAGCTCCATTTTGCTCAAACACAATGCACACACAGAGCAATTAAATAAATGTAAATTAGAAGTACATGCGTACAACTTTAGGTTCTACACGTGAGAGAGAACATGTCTTTTCAAGCTTGGCTTATCTCACCTGACATAGTGATTTCCATCTGTGTCCATTTCTCTACAAATGCCATGATTTAAATTTTCTTCCTTATGGCAATATAAAATTTCATTGTATATAGGTGCCAAATTTTCTTTACCCATTTATTTGTTGATGAATAAAACTTTTGATCGTGTTTTCATTTGGGCCACTGAACAGGTGACAGTGTCCCTGGCGACATTCGAGAGGGAAGGAGGTGTTGGGACAGATCTGTTTGAAACAGTAAAGCCTAAAGGACACACTGAGATTGACCTCTGTGGAAGTCATTGAGGTAGAAAAGAGGCCCTGACCACATAGCTCCTGGGTTTTGGGGAGAAACTAAGGCACCAGTGGTCTTTGTAGTTAAGATAAACCGAGATGCTTGGAGATCCAGCATGAAGCAAGAGAGGAAAGAGTTCAGAACAAAGCCCCTAGGAACACAATGCCTGGAAAGTGAGCCAAAGGGAGGAGAGGCCTTTGGTGTCAGAGACAGCTGTGGCACTAAGCAGATAAGCCCAGAAGAGTCATTGTATGAATCCACTGAGGTCATCCATGACCTCATTGTGGCTTCCATCGTCAGAGCTGAGTGCCATAGAAGCAAGAATGATGGGGGTGGGGGGGCGGGTGAGGGGGTCAGGCACAGGCAAGAGGGGTGCAGCAAACCTGAGAAGATAAATGTAAATGGCATTGGGTGGAGCTGGGGCAGAATCTCAGGGAGCTCTGCAGACTCGGCCCACCTGTGCTCTGGGGCAATAGGTCCCAGGGATAGCAATGATGCAACCCAGCACATTTGTGGCCAGCAGTTTCATATCAGAAGGTTTGAATGTTGGACACTGTTTGAAATAAAGTTATCAGACAAGGGGTCCTAACCCTGTCTTCACGGGGCTGTAAGGGTCAACTAGAGCATGGGTTCGTAACCCTGTCCTCACAGGGCTGTGAGGTTCGACCTAGAGTGAGTGATGAAAGTGCTTATCAAAATACTTGGACTACCGTAAGCATGTGATAAATAGCAGCTATAGTGACGTTAGGCTGTTAATAACCAGAAAACAAGTGTAAGCTGGGGGCGGGAGATCCAGCTGAGACAGGGAATGAGCGACTGGCACCGGGAAGCAAGAGAAGGACTCGGGGTGCAGGTGGGCGGGTTAACAGTGTAAAGAAGTGAGATCCGTGTGTTCACCAGCGTGCAGAGCGCTAATGGGGCTCCAGCCCCTCTGCCGGTTATGAGGGGTAGAAAATCAAACAAGATAAACTCTAGGCCAGGAGGGTGGCTAAGTGGGCAAAGGTACCTGCTACAGAACCAGATAACTCAAAAACACCTGCCTCTAAACCTGGTGACCCAAGACACCTGCCACCAAACCAGGTGATCCAAGACACCAAACATAATGACCCAAAACACCTGCCTCTAAACCTAATGACCCAAAGACACTTGACACCTAACCTGGTGGCCCAAAGATACCTACCACCAAACCTGATGATGACCCAAGACACCTGCTACTAAACATGATGATGACCCAAAACACCTGCCTCTAAACCTGATGATATAAAGACACTTGCCACCAAACCTGATGGCCCAAAGATACCTACCACCAAACCTGATGATGACCCAAGACACCTGCTACCAAACTAAGTGACCCAAGACACCTGTCACCAAACCTGGAGACCCAAGTTTGAGCCCTGAGACTCACGTGGTGAAAGGAGAGAGCAGAACAAGTTGCCCTCTGCCCTCCACACATGCACTGCGGCACACACGCACGCGTGTGTGCGCGCGCGCGCACACACACACACACACACACACACACACACACGCGCGCGCACGCGCGCGCAATCATGCCCACGCATGAGCATAGCACATGTACGCACATGCACACGCACACTAAATAAAATGTAAAAGAAACTGCTTTCTGCCTCCAAGGAGCTCACAGCAAGAGGCAGAGCTTCACCCCTGCGTGGGAGGGTAAATCAGGGCTGTATGGAAAGGCAAGAGGGATCCTACCCAGCCTTGGCTGCCTTGCTGATTTTCCTAAACAGGAAACAAGTGATAAAGGAAGGAAGAAGAGAGAATGCACACTAGGCTTGGGCTTGCAGAAAAGGGAGAAACACGGAAGGAACTCGTGCTGGAAGCCTCTTCTGTGCTGTGGGAAGATACCTAGACTCGGGACAGCTGTGACGGGAACAGAAAGACCTGAACACATGCTCGTGCTGAGGTCCCGAGGGCACAGGCAGGGCTGCTGTGAAGACCCACATGAAAACACACAAGACTGGAAGCCACAGACAAGGTTTCCAGGCTGCAGGCTGTGGAGATGTGCTGCCCAAGGACAGGGGATGGAATGCCTCCTCATCATGGGTCGATTGATGGAGTCCTCACCCAGAAAGAACAGAAAGGAAAACAACAAAAGAGTGTGTTGGGAGAGATTAGAGATCAGGAAGCCTGGGTGGACCAGAGGCTTCTCAGGAGGCAGATAGAGTCAAGAGCAGCTCTCGGGATGGTGGTGATGTCACCGAGTGAGGCTTGGTGGCTGGAGTGGACGGTCACAGGAACTCAAATATCAGATGTGTTGGCAGGATCGCCCAGGAGAGCAGCAGTGAGTGAAAAAGGGAAATCCAGTCTCCACCACTTTGGTTGAGTGGGCACACGTGTGCGGTGCCTGTGTGTGCATCTAAAGGCCATAGGACAGTGTTTGTCCTGGTTAGGGTGACTATTTGCTATGATAAAACACAGTGATCAAAGCAACTTGGGGAGGAGACATCCACATCACTGTTTGGCTTACACATCATTGTTCATCACTGGAGAAAGTTAGGACAGGAACTCACACAGGGCAGTAACCTGGAGGCAGGAGCTGATGCAGAGGCCATGGAAGAGAGCTGCTTACTGGCTTGTTCTCCATGGCTTACTCAGCCTGCTTTCTTATAGAACCCAGGACTACCAGCCCAGGGATGGCCCCACCCACAGTGGGCTGCCCTCCCCCCCCCATCAATCACTAATTAAGAGACCACCCACAGCTGGATGAGGTGTTGTCTCACTGGAGGGTACTTCCTCTCCGAGGGTGCTTGCTTGTGTCAAGTTGCTGTAAAAGCAGCTAATGACCGTGTTTCATAGGTACCATCCATGGTCTTTGTTTGTCTGTTTGTCTGAGACAGGGTCTCTCTCTGTCTGGAACTCACCAATTAGACTAGGCTGGTTGAACAGCAAGCACCTTTGGCTACCTTCCTTAACACTAGAATTTCAAATTTGAGTCAGCACACTTGACTTTTTTAAAAAGTGAGTTCTGGAGATCAAGCTCAGGCCTTCCTGCTTTCATGGCAAGAACTTTGCTGACGGAGCTGTCTCCCTGTTCCTCCATCACTCCACAAGTGTGGAGGCAGGACCGGACAGCTGTGGGGCTAGAGGGTTAGGCATGCTTTGTCTAATGACAAAGGACCCTACACTGGATTTATCACTGTTGTCTTAACACTTCCTGTGGGGCTGTAGGAAGTTTGTGCTGACTTTTCTTTTTAATTTAAAAAAATATAACCTACGCACAGGAAGGGTGACCTATTTTCTTGCTTGTCCAAATTACATCTTCATGCTCGCCCTCAGGCCTTGGCCCTGTTGCCAAGTGGGCAAGGCCAGCAAGCAGAGACTCACCCCTTCACTGAGGTTGCATGGCTACTTCATACCCAGAGGCGTTCCTTCACTCCCATCTAGTCTCACAGTCAATAGCAAACTACATACCAAATGATGTGGCTGGGATCTGCAGAGACACACAGTGGGGTTTCCCACGTGGTCTTGTGGGTATTGAGGCTTCTGCTGCTCAAAGGAAAGGTATACCTCCCAGGGCAGAGCCAGGCAAGTGAAGAACCTTGTGGAAAAACCATTTCCTGCATGCTCCTTGGTAGAGCTAAGGACAGGGCACTGCCCTTCATTTGGATTCATAAAGGAAGCTCTTGTCAAAAGCTTGAAAGACACATCCCCAAACTCCTAATGAGCATCCGATTTTGAGATGGGGACAATGACCACATCAAAGGAGGAGATGGCTGTGAGAACTACTGCTGGCAGGGGCCCCAAAGAAGCTGCCACTCTGCCTCAAAGGAAGGCACAGCCCCTCCAACCCCCACCTCAGGCATAACTCCCTTTTCCTGGGCCTTCCTAGATACTCGGTCTCTCTCTTGGGCCTGGGTTTCCAAGGAAACAGAGTCCCTCCCAAGTCAAGTGCCAGCCAGAGGGTTGTGCTTCCTTGAAGTAATCAGAAGCAAGGAAGAGAACTTGACTGCAGGCCAATCAGACGGTTGCCTGGGGTCTCAGAGGCCTCGTGTGCCTGTGAAGATGTTACCTAAGACCCACAGTCTCCCCAAGAAAACAGAGTAGGAGAAGGCACTTGTGACTGATGGCAAGAAAAGGGCTGGTGGTTTTGTTAAAGGTGTGTGCACTGCTACAGAGAGGAGGAAACAGGGCCCAAGATGCCAGACTCGATTGGCTTCCCTAGGGGACCACATGTTGAAATGTGAGCCAGCGAGGGGTCCTAACGCCCAGTTACGATTGTTCCCAGAATCTGTCCTCACAGGCTCTGCATTTACCCCTTTAGCTGGACAAAGCTCAGACAGGCAAACAAAAGACAAAGGCCCAGGTGAGGCTCAGGCACCAGGGCCTTCTGAGGATGCAGTAGCAGATGTCAAGAGATCAAGCATGGCCCAGCAGAGTTAGGGGCCCCCAGAGAAAGGCTGACCTGAAGAACTGAAACCCCTCATCCACCCAGACCTCTGGGGTAAAGGGACCCCAGAGCTAACACAGCCATTTGGAAGTGCTTGTCTCCTTGGGCAGAAATAGGCATACATTCCTATGCCAGCCACCTTTGATATTTGACTAGGGGACTCCCAGAAGAAGCACAGTTGTATCTGGAACAGGGTGGTGACTCCGAAAAGCTCTGAAGCAAGACATGTCAGCCCCCTGCACTTCTGTGGCAGGCTATCTCTCTCTCTCTCTCTCTCTCTCTCTCTCTCTCTCTGTGGCCCCTTGAGTGAATATGTGAATTCACAACGATGGTAATGGCCAAAGGAGGGAAACAACCTGCATGTCCATCGGGAAGGGACTGGTAGTGACCCTATTACTCATAAAGCAAAGAGGAAGATAGCAGACATGCCTGTTAGGAGGAGGATGTCCAAATCAAGCATGACAAGTTGATTCTGAGAAGCATGCTTCAATAAGAGAAAGACACATGTCCCATAAAGAGATTCTTAGACCCAGCAGACAGCCATGGTAACATGCCACTCAGGTATCCAGTCAAGAGAGAACTTGCTACTCAGCCATCAGAAGTTCAGGGAACTGACATCTCTTGCTTCAGAGCTTTGTGAAGTCACTACATTGTTCCAGTTGTGACCTTGCTCTTTCTGGGAGTTCCAAGTCAAAGGCTGAAGGTGACCGACCATGCAAACATCTGGCTATCTTTGCCCAAGGAGGCAGGCACTCCTGCAGAAGGCCAAGTTGATTCTGGGAGGGGAGGGAGGAGGTAGAGGAGGAGGAGCTGAGGGGAGTTGGAGAGGGGGAGGGGATTGCAAAGGAGAGCTCACTAATTTACAGAACGGTTACTTCGGTAACCACAGAACGGTTTCCAAACATTTTTGTGAGCAGATAGGAATACGTTGGAGCCTTCCTGCAATCACCACTATTGCCTGGGCTGGGGAAGGGTCTGATGACATGTGCACAGGACTGTAGTTCTTTGCTTTAATTCGTCTTCATGAGGAGGATGCATCCAGGTGTAACTTACATAATTAAATGGTTTAAAACCACCCATCAGCTACTGGGATCCAGGCCTCCTGAACCATGATTATACCAAGAGGATCCCAGAGTCTCTGCTTGAGTGAGGGGCCCTAGGCCACCCAGAAAGGGTTGTGTTCAACAAGAATCTACCAGCACAGCCCCACCCCTGCTGGCCCATTCCCATGCCCTGTGTCTGTTTGGACTAGCCAGCTGCAACTTGACAATTCATCAGGAGGTGTCCGGAATGCCCTGTGGAAGGTTTTAAAATGCACAATACTTTACTATCCCCCTGGCCACCCAGGGCAGAGATGCTGTAGCTCCCAGGCACAGAATCTTCAGAATTAAATCTCCCCCGTTTGGCACAGGTGCATGAGAATGTTTCAGGATGATGCTAAGTCTACAGTCTTGTACAGGAGACTCATGCCTTCTCGTGTCTATGGCCTCTTTCCCTCTGAAGCTCTCAGGGTCTGCTATCTCTTCATTCCTCTCTGCCACCCTCCTCTTTCTCTCCTTCTTCCCTCTTCTTCTCTCCCTTCTTCCTTTCCTCTCTTCTATCTCGCCTTTCCTTCCTTCAGTGTCCCTCCATAGTACTCAGGGAGAAGGCTAGTTAGAAGAACCCAGACACAGGCTGGACACCAGGTGGTCACAAGCTGGACACCAGCTGGACACAGGCTGGACACCAGCTGGACACAGGCTGGACACCAGGTGGAAAC
>JADRCH010000127.1:3191737-3206262 GCA_019843965.1 Rhynchomys soricoides | reverse complement strand
GCTGGACACAGGCTAGAGGCTCCTTCCCTCTTTGAGCTGCTGGCTTGTTTCTCTTCTCTCATCTCACACTGGCCCTGGGAGGCTGGTGTTGGGTTATAGAGGGCTGCCATCTGGATTGGTGGGAATGGATTTCCACCGCACATCCCAGACAGAAAGCTCTGGCTGGCTCACAGTCAGGAAATTACTATCATTTTTATTTTTAGATATCAATAAAGATGCCACCTGAGGCCAAGAGAGATAATAAACGTTCCATGTATCAGGAACTAGATGTCTGAGCTGTGGGGCTGGAGATGGGGGCTGAGGGTGTAGGTAGGAATGAGTGCTCGTCTTAGAAAACAAGTTGGAGGCAGAGGTCCTGAGAGGCCCCAGCATGGCCTCCTTTGAAACCATAAATTCTTGACCAGAGCTTCTTAAGGAAGGCATCCTCTTCTAGGTACTGAGCATGCTCTGGGCCTGCTTCTCACTCACCAAATGCAATGGCTTCGTGGGAGGGGGCATCACCTCCATCCAATTTAGCAGGATGAGCCACACACCTAGGACCACAGAGCTGATGGGCATCAGGCCTCTGGTGGAAGATTCTGTGGGAATTATGCTGGTCCTTCATCGGCCCTCAGTGCCAAGGTTTTGTGCGGTGATCTTTGTCATTCAGCCAGATCTTCATGGGCACCCATCCCGGAAATGAGCTGTGAGACGGAGGGCAGGTGTCAATCACAGCAGACACGGGCAGCATCTACTTCATGACTGGCTGGGAGGTGGGAGTGGGAGGGTCCTCAGGAACCGTGTGTAGCTCCTAGGGTGACAAGGGCGGTTTTTTGTTTGTTTGTTTTGTTTCAGTACTTCTTTTTTTTCTAACTAATGAAAATGCATACTTCCTTTGCCCTGTTTCCTCCCAGGGACCCCACCCGGAAGCCCCTGTTTCCTTCTCGGGACCCCACCGGAATGTTTTGTCTCCTCAGGTTCCCCTTGATGGTTTTGATTCCTTGGCACTTGAGAGGTAGGTGATTTCTCGGCCTCCTCTTGCTACCGGAGAAATCCTCCCGGAAGATGGGGAACCTTACAGCTTCCACAGACGCCTCCGAGCTCCGCCAGCAGAGATTGGATATCACCTTAGGACAGAGGCTTCATTCATTGGGGTCAGCAAGATGCCTCACTGGCTAAAGGCACTTGCTGGCAAGCCTGATGGCCTGAATTTGGTTCTTGGGACATAGTGGGGGGAGAAAATCAACTCCTGCAGGTTTCCCTCCAATATCCACACGTTAGGTGTGCTGCATGCATGCGCCCCCCCCCCCCAACACACAGCCTACACACAGGTAACCAAATGTTCACAACCGTTCATTTTACAACCACCAAAGCACTTGGTAGCAGGTACAGGGTGCAAGGGACCCTGCCAGTCTGAAGGCTACAGTGATGAGCCATGTGGATGCTGAAAGCAAATCTTTCAAAAAGGGTTGCTACATTCATTTATTCATTTGTGGGGGTTGGGCACATGTGAAGGTCAGAGGGCGATGTGTGGATTGCTCTCTCCTTCCACTGTGGGGCTGCAGAGATCAAGCACCTTTACCCACTGAGCCAATTTGCTGGCACTCAATAAGACTTTACACATAACGTGTTCAGAGGGCTAGATTATTTCCATAGGCCATACTTTGCCAAAGTCTTTTTATTATATGTGTGTGTTTTATTATATATCTATTTTTGAGAGAGAGAGAGAGTGTGTGTGTTACTATTGCCATGATGAAATACTATGACCAAAAAGCAAGTCGGGGAGGAAAAGGTTTATTTGGCTTACACTTCCACATCACTGTTCATCATCAAAGGAAGTCAGCACAGGAACTCAAATAGGGAAGGAGCCTGGAGGCAGGAGCTGATGCAGAAGCTATGGAGGAGATGCTTACTGGTTTGTCCCCATGGCTTGCTCAGCCTGCTTTCCTAGAGAACCCAGGCCACCAGCCCAGGGAGGGCCCACCCACAACGGGCTGAGCCCTCCCCCATTGATCACTAATTAAGAAAATGCCTTACAGGCTTGCCTGCAGCCTGATCTTATGGAGGCATTTTTCTTAATTGAGGTCCCCACTTCTCAGATGACTGTAGCTTGGGTCAGGTTGTCATGAAACTACCCAGCACTGTGTATGTGTGTGTGTGTGTGTGTGTGTGTACATGTGCCAATATCTAATCCTGCTCACAGGATTAGATATTGGAAAGAACTGGCTTTCCTTTAGTCTGTCAGCAAACCCTGGGTCTTGGCTTCTTGGAGTTACTAGGCTAAGATCAAAGTTCAAGCACATTGTTAAAAAGCACTGTTTCAGTTAGATCCTGAAATTCAACTCTCTTTCCAGCTCTTGGCTCCAACCTTCCCCTCCGCTCCTTGTCAGCATTTTGGAAGCTGGTGGCCAAATGAGCATTCAGAACAGTGTTCACAGTAGTTTTAATCACCACCTTGATATATAATATAGAACCTCCTGCAGTGATTCTCCATGAGGGGTTGTGTAGACCCGGTTGGCCAGTGGGCATGCCCATGGGGAATTGTCTTGATTGCATTAACTGAGGTGGAACGACCTACCCACTCTGAGCAGCACCATTCCCTGAATTTGGTCCTGCCCACTGTGGGCGGCACCATTCTCTGAGCTTGCTCCTGGATTGTCTAAGGGAGCAAAACCAAGGAGGCAGACATGCATTCATTGTCTGCTCTTGACTTCAGGTGCAACCAGCTGCGTCAAGGCCCTGCCTTGACTTCCCACAGTGACAGACTGTATCCTGGAACTGAAAGCTTTCAGGAGATTTTTGTTTGTTTGTTTGGTTGGTTGGTTTTGGTTTTCGAGACAGGGTTTCTCTGTATAGCCCTGGCTGTCCTGGAACTCACTCTGTAGACCAGGCTGGCCTCGAACTCAGAAATCCACCTTCCTCTGCCTCCCGAGTGCTGGGATTAAAGGCGTGCGACACCACTGCCCGACTTTTCAGATTTTTATCACAGCAAGAACTCTGGCAATGTGGAAAGGGTGCAGAGAAAGGCAGTGTTTATTGACTGCGTTGAGTTCTCAGTGCTGGGCTGGATGTTTTGATGGATCTGTTGTGTATCACAGTAGCAACCAGCCACGTGTAGCGATTTCAATTTCTACTATTAATTGGTTAAAAACCTGAAACACTTAAAATTCAGTGTGTCAACTGCTCCATTAGCCACTTCCCAAGTCCCCAACAGTCACACACTGCTAATGGCTGCTGTATTGGACAGTGTAGATAGGGAACGGCACAGTAATTTCCACTGGACAAGTCAGATGTAGTATGTCTCCCTGTAATCCCTGCCACAGTCCTGCTAGGTAACATCCATTTAAATTCTGGGCCACCCCTAACAGAAAGTCCCAGCTCAGAATAACTTTATCATCACTTTTTTTTTTTTTTTTTTCTGGTTTTTCGAGACAGGGTTTCTCTGCGCAGCCCTGGCTGTCCTGGAACTCACTCTGTAGATCAGGCTGGCCTCGAACTCAGAAATCCGCCTGCCTCTGTTTCCCGAGTGCTGGGATTAAAGGCGTGCGCCACCGCTGCCCGGCTTATCATTGAATTTTGATAAGATATATCCATTTGTGGCTGGGAGTTTGGATGAGGGGTTACCAGGCACAGTGTGGCCGGGGAGGTCTGCAAGTTCCCAGCGTCCTTTGCTTCCATACATGTCAGCCTCACTAGTGCCTGCCAATCAAGCTTAGTGTCCCATGTGATTGTAGGACAGTGACCTGGGGCATTTGGACGGCTGGGTGTCCTCGTTTATATCCTTCCTATAATCTGATTGGAGCAACTGGGATCATGTGCCCTTCCCTGGCCCAACAACAGGTGCCAGAGACACCTATAAATTGCTCAGTGTGGATCAAAATCCTCTGAGGAAGGAGGGTATTAGAAAGACTTAAGTAGGTACTGGGGAGATGGCTATGTCTGGCAAACATTTGACCTGTGAGCATGACAACCAGAGTCAAATGTCCAGAACCCATTCAGAAAAAAGCCTGGTGTGGTGATAGGTACTGGTAATCCCAGCTCCAGGGAGAGAGAGACAGGCAGAACCCTCACACTCAATGACTTAGCTTAGCTGACAAGCTCCAGGCCGGTGGGAGATCCTCTCTCAAAACCATGAGGTGGATGGTGTCTGAAGGACACATGGGGCTGTCCTCTGACCTCAACATGTGTGTATACATATGTGCCTGCACACTAAAACATGCACACATATACACATGCACCCGTGCAAACGAATACACTCACATTAAAAAACAGAATCACATTTCTGTTAGAAAAGAGAAGAGGAAGGCAAATGAAGTACAAATCACCAGTACTGTGGACTACGGGAAGGATCGTAATTCTTCCTGCACAAGGAAGGGTGTTGAATCTGGGGTTGGCAAGGCCATGGGTAGGATCAAATAAGCCACACCAATCACAGTATACCTCCAGGGCAGAACAGAGGACCTGCCTGGGGGTCTTGTCTGTGGTGGTCTGTAGCCAAATGCTACCCACCATATGCACCAGATGTTCCGTGTAAGCCACTTAGGGCAGTCTGCTATACGGAACACACTATGCTGCCTGCCATCCTCCCTCCAAACCCCCTTTATGTTAAATATATAATTTTTATCCTCAGAAGGGGGATTATCTCAGAGCAGAATTGGCAAGGTTAAACACTATCTATAATACACATTCGACTGGGCCATAAAATGAATTACATAATATATCAGTCATCTACCTGGCTCTAAAGAAAAAAAAAAACCGGCAAAATGCATCTCTGTTAGGTGCGGGTGAGTATTTTATATTTCCTCCCTTCCCATGAAGGTAAGAATGACCTTGGTTCTTAGGAAGTGAAGATAGATTGAGCGGGCTAGGATCAACGGGGCTCCATTTCAGTTAGTCCTCGCTAAAATCGCCAAGGAGTGAAAATAGAGATTGAATTTATTTTACTATATATTGCCTCATTTGAACTTTAGTAAGGCATTAGCTTCTAAAGAAAACCCTCCCCCTCCCATAATCCCTTATTGATGGGATGTTAAGGAAATTGCCTTGGCTTTATTGATTCTGAGCTATGAGGTACAGCGGACCAGTGTGTTCAACTGGGAAAAGTGCGCTGCGTAGGGCCAGCTGTCTCTGCGGGGATGGAACTTGCTGACTGCAGTGCTTTGGCCCTGCGCAACATGCATGGCTGTTCTCCCCAAAGAGCAAATTAATAGAATGTCTGTTGGGCGCAGCGGAGCCTTCAGGCCACGACCTTGCTTGAAACGAACAAGCAACAGAAGGACCTCCGTGGAAGCAGAAAGCCAAGGTCTCTCATAGCTCCAGCTTCCTGGACCGCAAACTCATCCTTAAAAAACTTCACCCCAGGAAGGTAGGGAAGGGCTCCATGGTCAAAAGAGCTTGTTGCTTTTCTAGAGGACCCAAGTTTTGTTCCCAGTAGCCAAAGCTTGCGGTGGCTCACAGTTAGTTACCTTTAACTCCAGCTCCAGTGGATCCAACGCCCTCTTCTGGCCTCTGCGGGCATGACACGAATGTGTATACATACCTCCCAACACACACATATAGATACAGATCAATAAATACTTTGAAATAGCATTAGAAATCTCCACAAATAAGCCAGAAACGCTGTCTAGGAAGGGTGCTTAATCTTTTAGAGCCAGGTCGTTACCTGTAAGATGCTGAAGCAAGAAAGAAAATCTGTCATTTTGGCTGGCAACAGTGTCTTCCATATTTTTGTTCAGGAAATTGATAGATCTCTGGCTAATGAGGATGAGAGGCCCAGGGAATGGTCCTCAAGGACGCAGTAAAAAGTGTCAGCCATCTTGGCCTGAAAAAGGTAAAACCTGAGGACAGCAGCTGGGGAGATCCTTCATCCTTCAAACGTTTGCTATGTAAGCGTGAGGACCAAACTGATCCCCAGAACCCATACGAAAGAGCCAGTTATGTGGGATATACTTGTAACCCCAACACTGAGGAAGTAGAGACACACGTGGGTCTTCAGGGCTTACTGGCTAGCCAGCCTAGCCTAGTAAGATCCAGCATCGTGAGAGACTTTATGTGGTAGTTTGAATGAGATGTCCTTCACAGTCTCAGACATTTGAGTGCTTGGTCCCCAGCTGGTGGCACCATTAGGGGGTGACCAGGAGGTATGACCTTGTTTAAGGAAACGTGTCACTGGAGGTGGACTCCCACCATTTCTGGTTTGCTCTCTCTGCTTCCTCTCACAGTGCAAGCTACCTCATCTCCCCTTGAGTATCAAAGCTCTAAGTCTTTGGGCCTGTAGACTCCGAGTTGCACTAGTAACCCCCAGTCCCTCAGGTTTCGGACCTCAGACCAAGAGTTACAGCACATTAGCACAGAGTTCTGAAGCTTCCTGCCTAGGCTTGGACACCAGTTTGCAGGCACTCCATTATGGGACTTCTGAGACACCATGACAATACGAACAGGTCCCCTAGAGAGCCTTCCCACTCACTGATAGATTGATGGGTGGGGATAGAGATAGGTAGGTAGGTGAGTAGATAGATGATAGTTGGTAGACATTATATATATATATATATATATCATATATATGATAGACATGACAAATAGGTAGATAATGAATAAATAAGCATCTGATTGATAGGTAGATAAATAGATCAATGATAGATGAAGATGATAGATGACTGATAGATGATAGCTAGTTAGAGAAACAAATAGATTATTGACAGATACTGAGATATTTTTTACTGATGATAGAGAATAAATGATAGAGGCAGATGATCGATGATCAGTGATATAGGTGAATAAATGATAGCTTAATGGTGGGTATAGACAGCTGGACTGACAGATAATGGCTCGCTAGGATATGGCCCCTGGGTTCTGTCTCTTGGGAAGAACCTGATTAATACAGTCCCCGTACAACATCAGACCCCAGTGGGTGCAGGCTCAGGAGCCAGCTTCAGAGATGAGAATCCAGAGATAAAGGTTATTTTCCGGCGGGGATGCCTCGGACTTCTCATATCTAGGCAAATAAAATTTTATTTCCCTCTCTACCCAAACACAGTACTGCTAAGCCCACCACGCCCCTCGAGTTGTTCTTCTTTCCCGGGAACCTGTACTCACTCATCCAACTGACCCAGGGATCCTCAGATGCACATCTCTACCTTTGAGAAAGGAACCCAGATTAGCATTGTCTGCCGTGAGTGAGGGAAGGCTAAGACCGATTGTTTTGGGTTGACAGTGTAGACTGACTTTTGTCTACTGACCCAGCCTGTACTCCAAACAAAGCAAGGAAGCTCCCATCTATGATCTACCTGTGTCTCAGCCCAGCCCAGTGCCTGGGTGGAGACACCTGTTCACAGATGTCAACTGTCCAAGAAATCCTAACCTAGGTCACTGCCTCAGATGATCCCAAAGTGCAGATCAAAGCCTTCCCAAGGTGCTAATGCATCACTTTCTTGGGCGAGAGCTGAGGGAAGCCCCAGCTGAACAAAGGAAGTGATTGACGGGGCTGTGCTCTGGGTATCAATGGCCATTCTCTCCATCTATGTGAAGAGTGGAAGAGGTGGAGGGTTGGGTGGGAGGCATGCTAAAGGTCAAGGACAGAGGAGGGTGACAAGGCTCAGGAATTCCAAGGGTTTTGAAAGTGTACATTGAATGGCCTTGAGCCTGCGCTGACACCAGATCATATACTAATAGTCACCCAGTGGCCCAGATACCTCCAGGTGGAAATGTGTGAACCAGCCAGATGGATAACAAGAGACCCTGCTCCCAGGAAGCCTGTGTCTGTTCTACAGCCAGGAGCCTCTCCTCAGCTATAGAGATTATTGTCAAGCAGGCTTGTGGGTCCCTTGGGACATCATGTTCCTTTTTTTCTCCCAAGAAAACCCAGAAAGGTAGATTTTCTTCATGGAAAAAAAAAAGATTTTGAAACATTGGGAAACAGTTCAAAATATATTTCTAGCAGTGTGTCAGTCAATCAAAACACAGCTCAAGGCTGGATCTCGTTCTGGGTTGGTATAAAGTTGCTCCTCAAACTTAAGACATCCAGAGATCAGCAGAACTTAGGGACATCCAGCATGGCCCCACCTGGAGGTAGGGATCAGGAACATGCTTTCGTTTCTTTTTCTGAGACAAGCTCTCCTGTAGCCCAAGATGACTGAGTAGTCAAGGGTGGCTTTAATTTCTGAGCCTCCTGCATCCACCTTCTGACTGTCGGGATGATACTTGTGCATCATTGCCCCTGGTTTTACAATGTGATGGGGATCAAACCCTCAGCTTCTTGCATGCTAACCCTATAGGCTGAGCTGCATGCCCAACCTAGAAAGTGCTTTTCTAAGGAGTTCCCTGGAGACAGAGGCAGGCTAGGCCATCTGCTGATATTCAGTGCCTCTGGTGACAATGAGGCTCTCTCAGACTTTCTTTCTGCCCCAATGATGTCTTGCTGGCTTGAGAAGAAAGGATGTGCTCCCTTCTCCAAGGGCCCCTGTGAAGGCAGCTCTTTGTGTAGCCTCCTACAGTCTAAGGGCTGTCTTCAGGACCTGCATTTAAAATAGGAGTCATGGGTACTACTTTGGGGGGCCCTTTTATTTCCTGAGTGCATTCTTGGCAACGTGTGGACCCAAAACATCACCGTGTGTGTGTGTTCATTAGCCCCCAAGCCAAAGCCTTTCTGCCAAAGTCAGGGGCCACTGACATTCCATAAGATCCATACAAGTCCTTTGATGTCAGGGGTTCTGTGAGGTTGCTCTAACTATCTGAAGTCTGAATTGGCATTTTTGCCTCTTCTGCCTTCTGTGCCTATGGGCACAAGAGCTCAGCTTCAGTTACCATGGAAAGGCAGGCAACGTGACACAAGCAGGATTCCCATTGTTTGTTTCTTTCATGCCTTTATTAGTGTGTGTGTGTTTGTGTGTGCATAAATGTGTGCCTGTGTACATACATGTGTGCACCAATGTGTGTGCTTGTGTGCGTGCATACATGCATGCATCTATATGCATGTATGTGCGAGTGTGCATGCATGAGTGTGTGCACATATGTGTGTGCACGTGTGTGCATGCATGTGCACATGTGTATGTGGTGTGTAAGAAGTTGTGCTCATCTGTGCATATACATGTGGAGGCCAGAGTGTCTTTCTCTGATAATCTCCATTTAATTTTTGGGGTAGGGCCTCTCTGAACCTGAAGCTTGCAGTTTGGCTATACTGGCTGGCCAGTGAGCTTCAGGACCCCTCTCTCTACCCTCTACCCGCAGCTGGAGCTACACACATACACTAGCACAGTTGGCTTTTGTGTAGTGCTGGGAATCCAAACTCATGTCCTCATATGTGGACTTCATACAGTTTACAGATTAAGCCGTGTCACCAGACTTCCAATTTTTTATGTGTATGGATGTTTTGTCTATATATATCTATGCACTGCGTGATGCCTGGTGCCTGCAGAGGCCTTAAGAGGGCAGCAGATCCCCCAGGGAATTGAGTTACAGGGGGTTGTGCGCTGCCATATAGATGCTGAGAATTGAATTGAACCTGGATCCTCGGGAAGAGCAGTCAGTGCTCTTAACCACAGACCCGTCTCTCCAGCACCACCCCCACTCTATTTTTAATTGACACATGAAAATTGTAAGTATTTGTGGCGTGCCAAATGATGTGTTGATGCACCCAGACACTGTGGTGTTAAGGGAGGCTAACTCTGACTGAGCATCTGCCATCACTCTGTGACGGAGACACTCCAAGTCCTTTCTTCAAGTATTTTCCTTGAAATACTCAGCACACACTGCTTTCTATAGCCACCACATCGTGCACTAGAACAGAAGAGCCTGTTCTTCCTGTCTAAGCGTAGCTTGGTACCCATTGACCAATCTCCATCCTTCCTGCACCTCTCTTCCCAAGACCTTTTATTGTGATTTGTGTCTTTTCAAACCTGACTAGACCTTCATTCTCTAAAACACAAGCTAGAACAGAAAGCTCTCCTTCTCTTTTCTCCCTTTTCCTGGAAGGACATGCCAGCATGTTTGGAAACCACGCCGATGGGCCAGCCCTGAAAGCTATCCAGAGGGGAAGGAGGCACCATACTAGTCACTTGTCCGGCTGCTGTGACAAAGCTCCTGCAAAGCAGCTCCAAGGTTTGTTTGGGCTCCTGCTATAAAGGATACAGCCTCATAGTGGGGGTGATAGGGGAGAAAGGACGAGGGGGATGGTTAGATGTATCTGCAGTCAGGAAGCAGAGAGACAAATGCTGGTGCTCAGCTGGCTCTCTCCTTTTGGTTTAGCCCAGATCTCCAGCCATAGGCTCAGGGGTAGGTCCTGCTTCCTCACTGAACCTATCTGGAAATGCTCCCCAATGCACATCCAGGGCTGTGTCTCCTAGGCTGTTCTACACCTAGCCAAGATGACATGAGGAGTTACCATTTCTATCCCCTCCTAAAAGACCCGCTGTGAGAACTTCTCACACTGGTGGATCTAAAAATGTAATTCCCAAAGTTCCAATCTGCTCCTTTCTGAACTGCCTTTATACCCTCAAAAACAAACAAACAAACAAACAAACATCCCCAGCACTTCCTGAGACATAAAAACAGGGTGCTCTCAGACCCATTTGGTCGTAAGCATCTGGAGAAGCCGCCACCCCAGGGCAGGATGTCACTGCAGGTAAATACAAGCATCTGTAAGGAGGTGTCCTGGGGACAGGGTTTTGAGACCTTTGGTTCCACCAACAGTGTCAGAGCTGAGGAATGAGGAAGGAATGGAGCATCACATACAGAACTAAAGTCGGGAGACCGGTCTATGCCCACCCCGCCCTGCATTCAGAAGCCGGATGCAAGTGCCCAGGCTTCCCGAGGGCACTCACCATCATATGCCCCAGCGCACATCCCACTCACCATACATGCCGCTCACCACACACAGCACAGCACACACACACTGCATACCACATGTCTCACAAACATTCCAGCTTAGAATCAGCAGACTTACAGGATCATACTTTGATCATTTTCTACAGGTTCGATGCTGACCTCATGGACTTGTCCCTGCCCTGGCTTCAATCCCACAATGTTGCCCAAAGTCAAGGAATCTTGCATCTCCCAGATCCCCAAAGAGACCACGGCGACTCTTTAAAATGTGCACAGTAGTGGGGCAAAGTAGATGTCTCAGGTGATAAGGTGCTTGCCACACAAACATGAGGACCAAAGTTCAAGTCCTAAGAACTTGTGTTGAAGTCAGTCATGGTGACTCATCTTTAATCCCAGTGTTGGAGAGGAGGAGACAGGCAGACATCTGCAACTCATGGGCTGGGTAGCCTAGCCAATCTAGGTTCAATGACAGACCCTGTCTCAAAAACTCAGGTGCAATCCAGTTAGAGAAGACATACACATCAACCTCTGACCTTCACACACATCCACAGGTCCATGTACACACACACACACACACACACACACACACACCCTTCCCACAAACGTGCACAGTGATATCAGAAGAGGAGGCTGAGCATGGCTAACCATATGCTTGGGAATCTGCTTGTTGTCTCTCTCTGAGTCTTGTTTTGCCCAATGTCCTTTAGAGTCTAGACAAGGACCCAGACTCTGTTCCCTCTTATGCAAATGTTTCCAGAGAACTAAAAGTGAGAGAGCTGCATACAAGAATGACAACTGCACTGAGCCGAAGAATCTGGGTGCATTTATCATGCCCCTCCTTGGGACTTTGTGAGCCCCGAGGTCTGTGTGGGAGCAGAGCCACAGAGAAGCCACCTCCATGGCCTCCACTGTCTCTTGCTCATACAGAGGCCTCACCTCCAGGCAAACCCTGAGGCATGTGCCTGTTAGTATGTTAACAGTGTGTAAGCCTGTGCAGAAGTGGAGGCCCTGGCAGAGGCTGGACGGAGGCACCGCTGGACAGACATACCAGTCCTGACCTAGCTGTTTGTCATCCAACCAATGACTCTCTCAGATCCCCAGTTTGTTCTCCTGGGGAATACTGCCTACTCCATACAGTCTTTGTGAGGGCTCAAAGGTCACCTGCAGGACCCACCTGTGGGAACTTTCCTTTCAAGACAGGTTCCCATGAGCAAACCCTGCATCAAGAATTCGAGTGCATGAGGTTACCCTAGGGAGTGTCCTTAGCAAGAAGGGAACAAGGAAGTGTTCAGCACACTAGAGGCTGGATTACAACACAGGCATGACTCCTAGAAGCCATCCCTGGGAGGGAAAAGGGTGTCACAGTGCAGCCCTCTGGGAGAGTCAGCTCCCATATGGCTGAGGGTAATTCTCCAGGGACAGCTCTTTATGACCAACATTTACAGCAGCTGGTCAGGAACCCCTCTGTCAAGGGGCTCTGGGTAGAGCTGCCCTGTACCGACTCTCCTTCCTCTGGTACAGTCACCCCTCTTATCTGTGGTTTCAGTTACGCAGGTCAACCAGAGTCTGGACTGTGAGTCACATCGTGGTGGAGGGGGAGCCAAGATTACAGGATATTGAGACACAGCAAAGAGCACAAGCCTAGTGTAACATCCACTTCTGTGTGTTGTTTTCCTGCCTATTGTATCATTGCTGCTGGTGCTTGACTCACAAATTAAACTTTAATCATAGATATGTGTGTGTGTGTGTGTGTGTGTGTGTAAGAACTCAGTGAACACGACCATCGGTACCATCTAGTTTCAAGCATTCAAAAAGATCCTAGAACATATCCCTGGGCTGGGAACAATGAGGAGGGAGGGGCTGCAGTTCTAGCCACCTTGCTCAGAGGGCACAGATGATCTTCAATCTGAAGCTATTTTGAGATATATCACAAGGGTTGATGGCCACCTCTCACCCACAGCCTCATCCCAGGTCACACCCACAGCCTTGTCCTAGGTATCCAATTTGGATCTTGATTGCTTTGCAGGGAACAGTGACAACTTCACCTAGCCAGCCATGCCCTCCTCTGGATGACCACTCTGACCAGGGAGCTCTTCTCAAAAAGCTGAGGAAGGTCAGTCTACAATGATGGAATACAGCTTTCCTTCTCTAAGAAAGTGACACAGAGCAGCAGGTGAAACTGGCAGGGAGCCCCACTCCCAACTCCCAGGGTGGGTGGCAGATTCTTCAGAATGCAGCTATGGAGCCCAGCAGACCTGCGCGGTGTTAGTGTTTCCTGTTGCCATGAGGAGAGGGTTGTCTTGGTGCTTGGAGGTTTCAGTCTGTGATAAACTGGCCTCTTTGCTTTGTGGCGAGGTAACTGGTCACAGCAGAATCAAACTGCTTACCAGCCTGGAACTGAAGAGAAGAAGGGGGAATTCAATCCAATGGTCTGAGGATGATGCCTCCAGTACACTGAACACAGAATAGTCCAGACCCAAAGCATGGTACTTGCTAACTCAGAGCCAGAGTGACAGGACCCCATGCTGTGCACACTGAAGCATGAGCTTGCTTGGCTGCCACTGTTCCACACTGCCTTGCACAGCACAGTGGCTGTGACTTCTTCACTTTCCTTTTTTGTGTGTCAAGAAAAGAGTGGGAACCTAAAGACATCAAGCCCAAAGACACTTACCCCTGCTTATGAGAAGTCAGTTTGGGGTCAACTAATCGGGAGCCCTGGGCAAGCGGTCTCATCCCTCAAGCCTTTCTTTATGGGTTGTACTGGCTGGTTTTGACACAAGCTGGAGTTATCACAGAGAAAGGAGCCTCCCTTGAGGAAATGCCTCCATGAGATCTAACTGTAAAACATTTTCTCAATTAGTGATCAAGAGTGGGAGAGCCCATTTTGGGTGTGCCATACTTGGGCTGGTAGTCTTGGGTTCTATAAGAAAACAAGCTGAGCAAGCCAGGGGAGGCAATCCAGTAAGCAGTAGCCCTCCATGGCTTCTGCATCAGCTCCTACCTCCAGGTTCCTACCCTGTGTGAGTTCCAGTCCTGACTTCCTTTGGTGATTAGCAGCAATGTGGAAGTGTAAGCTGAATAAACCTTTTCCTCCCCAACTTGCTTCTTGGTTATGATGTTTTGTGCAGGAATAGAAACCCTGACTAAGACATGGGTATAATTAGCAATGGTATCATGAGACAAAATATTGAAAGCCCCCAACATGTGCCATGCCCACAGTAGACATGTAAAACATGCCTTCACAGCCTAGTTTGGTGGTATCCATGTGCTGACATTTACAAAATACAACCGAAACAATCAAGTTAAAGCTGTTTGCCCTTCAGACTCCCAGGAGAAGACTGAATTGCCGAGCAGGAAAGAGGCTAGGACAGTTTGATCTCTCTCTCTCTCTGCCTGCTGTTCTCTTGTCCTTGATGGTTTTTACAGCATGTCGTCAGCTGTCTACCCCACCTAAACAAAGCCTCTGTCTTGCAACATTGATCAGGATGGGTGGATGGGTGGATGGACAGATGGATGGATGGGTGAGTGGGTAGATGGATGGATGGATGGGTAGATGGATGTATGGATATATGAATGGATGAGTGGATGGATGGATGGATGGATGAGTGGGTAGATGAATGGATGAGTGGGATGGATGGATGGATAGGTGGGTAGATGGATGGTTGGATGGGTGGATGGATGGATGGATGGATATATGAATGGATGAGTGGATGGATGGATGGGTGGAT
>JADRCH010000127.1:3158688-3191637 GCA_019843965.1 Rhynchomys soricoides | reverse complement strand
TGGGTGGGTGGGTGGATGGATGGATGGATGGATGGGTGGATGGGTGGGTAATTGGATGGATAGATGAGTGGATGGGTAGGTGGGTGGATGAATACATGGATTGAAGGATGGATGATGATGGATGATGGATAGATGAGTGCATGAAGATGAATGAGGGCAGAAGCTACATGGCCTTGGCATTTGTCCCACACTGCAGCCCTCCAAACATGAAAGCAAATGCAATGAACTGATGCTGTTCCGTGAGTAGGCTCTGACAGTGAACTTGTTTGGATAGAGAGATTTTCAATTTTCTTTTACTTACTTGAAATCATTTAACAATCAGCAGGATTGGAGTAAGAGGGAATCTGGACTTCTAGCTTCACTTTAGAAAGTGACATCATTCAAACCCTTGTTGCCTGGAATCCATTGGTTGCCCCCCCCCCAAAAAAAACCAGCTGTTGTCTTTGGCAGGCACCACACTGTCCATTTTGCCACAGGTCATACCATGCCCTCTTGTCCAACTTTACCTCTGAGTGTGCCCTGTGTGGCCACAACCCACCTTTCTGTCACCTCTCCTTGGTTGACACCTCATAAGCAGGTGATAACCCTCTCCCCCGGTCTGAAATTAGCACTTTCTCATTGAGCTCTTCTAGCAAGCAGAGTATCTGCATGACCTCCATTTAATCCTGATGAAGACTCCCGGGGTGGATGTCATGAGCCCTGTTCTGTGGGTTCAGGAATATTCAAAAAGGTCCAAGTGTTTTCCATGACCACAGGAAGCCAGTGGCAGAGCCAGGGCTGAAATATAGAACCAGCCAACCACAGTGTCCCAAACCCTTGGGCAGAAACTTAGATTCGTTTATGTCTGTAGGGGCCTCAAGAAGGTAAATACCTGAAAAAAATGGTTCTAAGGGCCAGAGATTTGGGGAGAATGAGGCAAAGCAATATTCTCTGGATGTGATGGTACCACCACACTCATGGGGTCACAGCCGCTGTGGCTACCTGTACAAGATCTGTGCAAGATCAATCCAGTCAACATACGGTATGATGAGCTGCCACTTGACTTTGCCACCATGCCTCCCCTCCATGATAGACATCTCTCCTCAAACCCCTCAGATTGCTTTTGTCAAGTATTTGTCATTGCAAGGAGAAAAGTAACTAAATAACTAACCTACTACCCATACCTGAGACAGTCTTACTGGCTCCAAATGGGCCGTGTGCACGGCGTGAAGCAGTCGCTACAGCCAGAGGGATAGGATATGGAGCTGGAGTGGGTGTATCTGTCAATCCAGAACGAAAGTCTTGGAAAGAGAAAGGGGTGGGTTCTGTAAGAGAAGGAGGGCATTGGCTGGAAAGGTGGAGGAAGGGTGCTGGGGATGAACCCACAAATGTGTCCTGCAGGTGTTTTCTCATTCGCAGCCACCATGTTGCTTACTAAAGACTGCAGGTTGACCCTGGGCAAGCAGGCCAATAGCCTGAGGGGACAGTGTTGTGGCATAGGCTTCCCTTCAGCATTGTGGACAAAGGGCTCTTCATCAGTCTTTTCAAAATCTTCCCTAAGGTGAGCAGCTAGTCTCCTTATACAAGACCAAGAACCTCTGCTCCTGTGGATGACATAAACATTGTTGTGAATTGAACCTGAGTCCAGAAACAATGGGACAACTTCAGACAGGAATCCCAGTCATTGGACTGCCTTCCACCAGGATTCCAAGTCATGGGACTGCCTTCCACCAGGATTCCCAACCATGGGACTGCCTTACACCAGGACTCTAACCATGGGACTACCTTCCACCAAGAGTCCCAGCCACGGGCCTGCCTTCCACCAGGATTCTCAACCATGGGACTGCCTTATACCAGGACTCTAACTGTGGGACTGCCTTCCACCAGAAATCCCAGGCATGGGACCGCCTTCCACTAGGACTTCAGCCATGGGCCTGCCTTCCACTAGTTGGCATCCTCAGCCCTGGGACAGCCTCGCACTCTGATCCCCAGCCAAAGACTCTAAGACTAGGACTAAATCCAATGCCTGGGTTCATTTGAGGAACAATTCCCGAAGATAGGGTAGGTAGGGAGACAGCTAATGCAGAGTGGCCAACAAGCAGCTGTCACATTGGCACAGTGCCAGATGAGTCAGCTGGGCTGGTGACAATAAACTTCTCAGAGACATTCAGCATGACTTAGCAATGTAATCATGAACTCTGCCCTTCCTTGTTGCATCTGAAGAGGCAAAATGACCACCTCCATTTTGGCCAGGCCCCAAGTGTTTGTGAGTGCTCCAGCTATACTCAGCCCAAGGGACGTGCAGCATGGAGACATCAGAGTGGAAAGAGAGATTTGTTTGGGTGGATTGTGGTTAAAATACCTCACGTTGGCAGATGTTACCAGAGCCCTCTGTCCCCACAGGAATCTGGAGGAGAGAGACCTCCAGCTTTATTCACACAGATTCTCAGGGACTGTGACAGCTTTCAGCTGAAAGTGGCCCCCAAACTAAGAGATGCTACTGTCACACCATGGAAATCAGAGGTGGGGGCTAAAAGCAACCTGTGCAGCAGTGTCTTGTGTTCATTAGTGACTTGTCCCCACCGTGTGTGTGTGTGTGTGTGTGTGTGTGTGTGTGTGTGTTGCTCATGAAACTTATACTGAGACCATGGGAGGAGAAAAACAGAGGAATAGTTTGGAAGAGAGGAGAGGAGAAGGAGAGGGAGGAGTGGGAAGGGGTTTAGGGCATGGGGATGGAGTGAGAGCATGAACAAAGTAGCTGTGAAACTTCCAGAACAAAATCCATTGCTCTGTACACTAATCCAAAAAATTATAACAAAAACTCTTTTTAAAAAATAAAAAAAGTTCTTGTATCACAAATCTAATCCCCAAACTCACACATTGGCTTTTGGGGTGTGTACTTTGTGAGGTAATTAGGGCTATACCAGGTTCTAAGTCTCCTCTGATAGGAATAGTGGCTTTACAGGAAGACACAAGAGGCCTGTCTTTGTAGCTTGTGGTGAGAATCAAGAGTTGGAAGACACAAGCAAAGCCCAGGTAACTCTGAGGATGAGACCACTGGAAAATTTATTGAAGAAAATATGTAAACAGACTCACATCAACTTTGGGCAAATCAGGGTCCTCAAGCATTTACTGAGTACCTACTGTGCCAAGATGAGCACCATGCCAACTCATAAATTTATATATGATATATATGTATATATATATGAATGAATAGGCCACATAAATTCTACCACTCAGACACTTTTGTGTGTACAGTCTTAATTATTAAATATAACCATATTGTCACCCACCACAACTGTAAAGCTTCTGTGCACCTTCTTGTTTTCCCCACTGATTTTCTGTCCCACTGACACTAATTCCCACTTCCTTGTAACAGAGAGGAGAATCAAACAGACAGTCTTTTCAGGAGATGTCCAGGGGTCTGCATTTCACATCTTACACCTCAAGAACTGGGCACAGAGTTGACCCTTGATTTATTCGTTCATAATTCTTTCTCTCCATCCCTCAGGCTGGCGAGGCTGCGGGTGGACCACAGAGCGGTCGCCTCCCATCGCCCGGTATGAACCCTAGGGAGGGAGGAAAGCACAAAGCCCTTATGGCCCTGAGCTGCTGTGGGAGAGAGCAGCAGGAGGAAGGATGTGCTTCGGAGTGAACAAAGCCCCCCTTATTCCAGTTTCCCCACCGCTACTGTCTCCTTCAGTGCTGCTGTGTGTGAAGCAACAAGGACATTCTCAGGCTCCTGCCAAAGCCAAGGATATACTTCAGGGAGCCAATGTCCCAGTCATTCTCATTATATCTCTATGTAAGACACAGTTATTTATAAATTAATTATATAATTATTCTACATTTTGTATACAGTGAATTATATATTCTAAAATATATAAAAACAAATTTTAGAATGGATATGTACCTATAGTCTAAAACTGAAACAACCCAGAAACTGAAATTTTCCATTAACATTGTGGGGCCTGGAGAATTCACCTCAATTAAGAACCATTGATCTCCCCACACACATTTGTAGCAGATGTGCAGCTTGGTCTTCATGTGTGTCCCCTAACAGTTGGAGCCAGGGCTGTCTCTGACTCTATTGCCTCTGTTAATAGTTCTGGCTGCTCTTGCAGAGGATCAGGGTTCAATTCCCGCCCCCACATGTGTTTCACAACCGCTTGTAAGTCCAATTCAGGGAATCAGATATCATCTTCTGGCCTCTGAGGGTCTGGTACTCATGAATACATACCCATACATACACAGGATTTAAAGCATAAAAATAAATCTTAAAAACAAACCACAACCAGAACTCCCAGCCTAGGATGACCACAGTTTCCCAAGACCTTTCTCAGTTTGGGTCACAAGATTGTGAGCACGTGGGGAACTCGGTTGCCTTGCAGGCCTGTCCAACCTTCTGATACTGCAACAGGCATTGTCAGCCACAGAGTTCACATTCCACGGTGCAGACGGAAAGAAAAAACATCATGTCTTAGATGAGTTTACAGTTTTACAGTGGGCTGCACTCGTCATGGGTACATGAAACCCTGGGGCCTCAGGGTGGACACACCCAAGACAGTCTCTCCTCAAAGGTTTGCTCATTCTTCAACCTTACTCCTGTGTCCATTTGCAGGAGAGGGTGGAGAGACCCTACTAGAACTCTGACATAATTTCTAAGAAATTGCTAGATGGACCCGGTTTTGCTGGATTGTTGATTTTAAATCATGACCAAAGCATTACCAATAACGGCTGCTGTCAGTTTTGACAAGTTTGGGCAGGTTCTTTTCCGTAGAACAAAATGTCCCCATCCCAGGGGTCCGTCTCAAATAGCCTGACACTCAAAGCTAATGGGGCATCCTCACCAGCAGGAGACTGCATCTATACTTTGGCTTCCTACAAATCTTCAGGTGAACTTTCCATGGCTAGTCACTGCCTTAATTCAGATTTGTATGAGTCTCCCACCCCTGCATCTAGAGCTGTTAGTAGTAACATGGGTTCTACCCTGTTAGTGTAGGTTGGTCGAGATACACAGGGAGGCTGGGATGGAGGGTGTGCCAGACAACTCTTCCTTTCCCGTTTTGCTATAGCCTCCTATAGTATTTGTCTGGCACCAGACCCCACAGCCAACTCTGAAGTTTATTTCACAGAACTTGGATCTTGGGCACTATGAACAGGATACCTAGCTCCTGCCACCTGACACGTGGCTAACAGTGGGCGATATATAGAGATGGAATGAAGAGGGCTCACGAACTCCGGAGGGATACTGTTTCCAAGATCACCACCGCTGTGCGGGACTTGGTAAATGGCTAACTGAGGATTCTGGAATGCCCGTAATTCCCAGTAGGGTGTCTGAGAGAGTGTCCAGGCAGGATGAGAGGAATTCTGTCATGTCTGCTCAGCTGCTGTATCCTAACAAGGATATACCCAAAGAGCCTGATGATGCTTTGAACTTCTCAAACTGTTCTCTTAAGGGTAAGGGATGGCAAAGCTTGGAGGGTGGGCAAAAGAAGGAGACGAAGGGACAGAAAAGGACAAAGATCCAAAAGCATTATCTAGAGCAGGTTTTAGTCTCTCTGAAGGGGAATTCTGCAGGGGCTACTGTTGAGGGAGCAGGGTTTCTGTTCCTATTTTGGAAGCAATGTTATTGCATCCACTGGCATTTCACTGATTTCAGAGTTAAAGAAACTCTGAAAAGTGGCCTTTTACTCTGGCTTCATTTATGTTTATATTTTTCTCTCCTCAAGCATGGAGAACAAAAGCCACTCGTGGTCACTTGCCCCATGTTCTCAGTATCCTAAATCTCTCAACCCCTCATCAAAGACTTCCGGGGCTAGAGAAACTCCAAAATTCAGGGTGCATTTTGGAACAGTAATTGATACACGGACCATATCATATATAAGTCTTCTGTGGGCTCTGAGAGATCCTTTAAACAATGGCGTTAATATCTAGAAGCAGTGAGTGTGTATAGCCACAGGATGAACTTAGTAGTGCCCCTCAGCAGGCCTCTCTCCACCTCTGCTAAACTGACGCTGGTCAGGTCAGAAACGTAGCTCTGGTTCTCAAAGTTTGTATTAGTTATTCTTCTCATTGCTTGGATAACATATCTGAGAAGAAGCAATGCAGGAATATTAGGATTTATTTTGGCTCCTCAAGGACTTGTAGTTTATCACTGTGAGGAAGGTATGGTGTACAGCTATGGGACAGCTTGCCACATTGCACCAACAGGCAGAAGGTAGCTACAGGCAGTGAGAGCTGGGCTCAGCTGACTTCCTTCCTTTGTTTGTCTCCCCCCCTCCCCTCTTCCTCCAAATGGAGTCTGAAATCCCAGCTGTGGTGGTGTGGTGAGAAATGCCCCGCAAGCTCTGTATTTCAACCCGTGTTACTCCATTGGCAGCACAGTTCGGAAAGATTACAGAACCTGTGGGGGTGGAGCCTCTGGAGGAGGTGCGTCACTGGCTGTGAGCGCTGACGTTTTTTCCCCCACTTCCTGCTTCCTGTGCGCGGATTGAATGTGATGAGCCGGCTTCCTGCTACCGCTGCGATGCTTTCCGTGCGTGTTGTCGTGCCTTCCCTTTGTATCCTTTGGAACTGTAAGCCAAAATAAACCCTTTCCTCCCCTTAACTGCTTAAGAAGAGTTTATCGCAACAACAGAAAGGAAACTATGACGTCAGCCGGTGGGAAGGGGGGGAGCAGTGCCGCCACTTTTATGGTGAAGCTTTGGATCTCCACTGACCTCACCTGCAAACTCCCTCTTGCACATACACAGTCGACTCTTCGGCGACTCTAGATCCTGTCAAGTTGAGAGTAGATATTAATCATCACAGAATGGTTGAGTCTTGACATGATGGATAAAAGATTGAGATCCTACAGCCACATATTTCCCCATCAATATATTAACATTTAGAATAAGAGTGAGTCTAGCCCTCAGCCTGGATAAGCCCTCACCATTTCTCTTTTAGAAGGGTAAAGATGGATTGAGAACAGCTTCTAGGGCTGAGAACCTTCCTAATGCTACGACCCCCAGACATAAAATTATTTTTGTTGCTACTTTATAACTGTAATAAACATCTGTGTTTTCTGACGGTCTTAGGTGATCCCTGTGAAAAGGTTGTTGGACCCTCAAGGGGGTCACGACCCACAGGTTGAGAACCACTATTCTAGATTCCCCATGAGCTTAAAACTGCCTGTGAGGTCATAGGAATGATTAGCCCCAGTGAAACCTAAAACTGCTAGAAGCTGGGCATCTGCTGGGGCAGCCAGCAAGGAGGACACAATGAAGCTCTCAAGAAGCTAAGTCTTCTCTTACATTGTAGCCATAGATCTGAAGTCAGTAGACTCAGGCTTCAGCCTGGGCATGGAAGGGTAAGAGGACTGGCCAATCTCTTTAGGACTGGCCTATGCACAGGGACAGGACTGGGAGATTGGGTGAACAAGTGCAGACAGTCTGTGCTGCCCTTCGAAGGAGCCCTTGAAAGGCACACTCATCGCCTGCTCTCAAGCTCTGGCTTCTCCTGAGTGGATTTGGTCATCAGCTCAGCTGAGGGCAGCCTGGAAGAGCAGTCTCTTCCTGACTGTCCCGGTGGGTATCCAGGAGATGCACCTTTCCACATGGTGCAGCCTTCTGCCCATCAGTTACTCAAGAGCCAGGTGGCCTGGGTCTGCCTAGGTCTCCTACCGCAAAGTAACAGGTGCGGCCCTATTAGTCCACACTCAGCTTTAAGCCTTAGCTCCTGCATCCTTCTGGGGCATCTGGCAGAGCAGGCCTCCATAATGAACGACTCTGGATAAGGTCCTGTCACCTGACAGTTCCCTAAATCGGGGCATTTGCACTGTGGAGGGGGGTCACCTCTAGGCAAAAAAACTTGCATGGCATCAATCACTGGGGTTCTGAAAAGCACAGCAGAGTTGGTGGGCTGAACACAAGCCCCTCAGTGTGTGCCCACAGAGTTCCAGAACAGTGTTGAACATAGCACAAAAGCCAAACAAATAACATCAGCAATCACAGACATCTCGGCAGATACTGTGCCGGGCATCCGACACAAAGGAATCCACCTGACTATAACAACCACACGAAGTAGTCTGGTCCTGTGCCGTGGCTTTAGCCCATCCTTGGCTTCAGTCTCTCTGTGATGGAGAGCTTACTCCTTGGACAGTAACTCTTGTGGTTGTCTCATTTCTCTCTACCTGGGAGCATCCAGCTCAGCCCTGTGAAGGGCAAGGCAAGCAAGGCCCCTTGCGCCCCCACATAAACTTCCGTGGCCAAGTTCCCCCAAGGGCAGGGAGCTATGGGTAGAATTTCCTTCCTTCTTTCCTTCAGACCAGTCCTGGAGGTTCTGTCTGTGTCCATCTTAGAGGCATGAAGCAGGTGTCCCTCTGCCAGCAGCAGTAACCCACAATGCACCCTGAGTCACTGTCTTCCTCTTCCTCCTCTTCCTCCTCTTCCTCCTCTGTTCTTCCTTCCAGCTCCCTGGCATCTGCTTCCTGGGATCACTTTCCAAACAGTGTACTGCAACCAAAGCTTTGTCCCAGGGAGATGCAGACCAGACAGAGAGCTCCCCCTCCTCCCGTCTTATAGCTAATTGGCCAATGGTGACTGCTCAATGTTGGCCAGATGAATTGCTGAACTTGAAGTTGGGATGGAAGGAAAATAATACAAGCCAATTAAAAATTTAAAGTTTCCTGCATTGAGATAGCTCAATGGTAAGAGTGCCTGCTACACAATCATGAGGACCCCCCAGCACCCACATAAAAAGCTGGGCATGGTCATGTCTCAGGGGAGCAAGACAGGGAAAGAGAAAGTCTTCTTCTCTGGCTTCCATGTGCATGCACCCTGTGATGGCTTGTACATGCGTGGCCCAGGCAGTGGCACTATTAGAAGGTGTGACCCTGTTGGAGTAGGTGTGTCACTGTGGGTGTGGGCTTTAAGACCCCCATCCTAGCTGCCTGGAAGCCAGTATTCTGCTAGCAGCCTTCAGATGAAGATGTAGAACTCTCGGCTCCTCCTGCACCATGCCTGCCGGGATGCTGCCATGCTCCCGCCTTGATGATAATGGACTGAACCTCTGAGCCTGTAAGCCTGCCCTAATTAAATGTTGTCCTTTATAAGAGTTGCCTTGGTCATGGTGTCTGCTCACAGCAGTAAAACCCTAACTAAGACGCACCCATACACACAATTGTGCATGCACATACACGAAGGAGGGAGAAATGGAAGGAGGAAGGAAGCATTTCCTTAAACAAAGCAGAGGAGAGAGGATGTCACAGCTGGTTGTTCCCATCTCTGGCTCTGAAGGGCATCTTACTTCCCTATAGGGATGATCTGTGCAGGCCTGGAGCAGACATGACTACAGCTTCCCAGTGCCCTGGAGACTCCTGGGGACACAAGCAGCCCTGTAGCTTTCCTCTCTCACATGTGGCCAAGTGAGCAAACCTCTGTTCACGGGGGGGGGGGGGGGGGGGGGGGGGGGGGGTGGAACACAGTGGGGTTCCTTTTAGCCAGTGAATCCAGGGCCAGACTGAGTAGAGCAATCCAGAGCTTAAAAGCCTTTCCTGGGTGATGATGCAGTTCATTATGGAAGGTCTCAGGCCTGGCCAGCAGAGACCACTTGCCACAAATGACTGAGCTAGATGGTGAGGTATCTTTAGTCTACTCAAATGTGTCTATGAGAAACTACCCACTCACCAGAGTGGTCACCATAGAGATTCCCACCATGGTCGTCAGCTCCTGTGGCTGGTCTTCTGTTTTCAGAGCAAGATGACAGCATGATGGCCTCTGATAGCTCAGTCTGACTCATAAGCTTGTATGAGTTGTTCTTGGAGACTTCCAAAAATACCTCACTGTGGAGTTCTGAAGGTCACGTGGTCAATCCTTGTGACCTTCTGTCTGTATACAACGAGGCCCATGGAGATCTGGTTAAATACTCTAGATTTTAAAAATATAACTAGTGTCTTAGTTCCGGTGTTTATTGCTATGACAAATGCCTGACAAGAACTTGAGGAAGGGTTTGTTGAGGTTCACTGTTTGAGGTACAGTCCACCATGGTGGGGAAGTCATGGCAGTCAGATTGCGAGGCAGCAGGTCACATGGCATCCAGGAAGCAGAGAGATGAACGTGGGCACTCAGCTGGGTTTCTCCTTTCTGTTTGGTCCAGGACCTCTTCTCACAGGATGGTACCACTCCCTTTCAGGGTAAAAGGTAACCCAATATAGAATCTGCCTCACAGGCATGACCACAGGTATGTTTCCCTGGGGTTTTACATCCTGTTGGATTGATGCTCAGTGTTAACCATTTCCTCATCCACCAGCCATGATCTCAGAAGTCAGGCGGCCCATGCTCAGATCTCTGCTGTGCTATCCCGGGCTGCAGCACGGACATATCTATAGCATTGTCACCTCTCTGTAAAAAGGTGTGAGACACTATTCTGTAGTCTCGTCATAGACAGGAAAGGCTTAAAGCCTGACAGACAGCTTCACTGTCCTCAGCCAAGGCTTCTGTAGTGGGTACTGATCCACTATCTGAATGCCCTTTCTATTTTTATTTTTTAAAAAACAAGTTATATCTTCAGTGTATTTAAAGTTTCCCTTCATATTATTTTATATACATGGATGTTTTGCCTGAATGTGGTCTGCGAACCATATGTGTACCAGGTGCTCTTGGAAGTCAGAAGAGGGCGTTGGATCCTCTGGAACTAGAGTTACAGTTGTGAGCCAACACAGGAGTGCTGGGAACTGAACCCACATCTTCTGGAAGAGTAGCTAGTGCTCCTAACCACTGACCCACCTCTCCCGCTCAGTTTTTATATATTATATACCTTATTTATTTATTTATTTATTTATTTATTGGTGCCTCTTCTTATTGAAAACCCCCAAAGGCAGGATCCAATGTCCCAGGACCCTTTGCAACCTGAGCACAGACTGACATTGGACCTACCAACTCTGAGCCACACTGGCTAAGGCTCAGGATACAGGATAGAGGTAATGGGGCTCCGCCACCTCCTCTCCTCAGATTCAAGGTCACGCCTCAAAGACGGTAGCTGGGTGACAGCCAGGGTCCAGCGACCTTAGCAGTGGATGCTTCTCCAGGCCCTTTGACACGTCACTCTGGGAGTTGCTCCTGGATGTCTGTCTCCCACCCCAGCTGCTCACATCCTTTCCCTCAGGCCTTCTCTGCTTCAGTCAGCTGGTGTTGGGTTCTTATGCTGTCACTTAAGAGCCTCGGCAGACACAGCCACAGTGCCATCTTGTAGGTGAGCCATAGCCTGACACTCACAAGCCTCTCTCTACCTATGAGCAATTCCCCGGAGCCTCCAGCAAGCCTGGACTTGTAAATTTTAGACCAGTGTGAGCCATGACTCATGAAACTCTTACAGCTTCTCGTTTGCTTCTCGCAGACACAGCTCAGCCCAGTGGCCATGCTGTGGTGACGCTCTGAGGACACAGACGGAAACCACACTCCCTCTCATAAGTTCCTTAGAGCCTCCAAAACATGAAAGGTAGGCTAGGGAGACAGCTCCAAAGATAAATGGCCTACTGTGGAAATGTGAGCAACTAAGTTCAAATAGCAGAATGAATGAGCCAATGTCAAGCCAGATTTGTGTGTTAAATTCTAGTGTTCCCATGGTGAGATGGGGAGGGGGTCTGAGGCTGGAGAGCCCCAAGAAGCTCACAGTCCAGCTGGCTTGGCATACACACTGAATGAACAGGAGACCCTCTCTTGAGGTGGAAGACAAAAATTGTTGCCTGAGGCTATCTTCTGACCTCTCCACCGGCACTGTGACATGCACATACATACAAACAGGTATACATGCACATACACATACATACATATGAACAGGCACACATGCGCACACAAATATATACATACGTGAACACACAAACATGTACACACATACACATATACACACAGATATAAATAACAGAAAATGCATTAAATATGCCATGGCTTCTCAGCCATATCGCTTGACCCTACCCAGCCTGCATTACCCATACACAAAAGCCCACCTGTATGGATAGACCACCTCAGACTGCCTGTAGCTGGCTGGCCATGCTGAGCCCTGAGATCTACTTATCCATCCATCAAGAGAGACTCAAAAGTCACATCTTCCTCCGGGAAGCCATCCCCTTCCCACACAGGGAAGAACTCAGAGTTCTCCGGGCAAATGCTTACCAACAAAAAAATTATAATTGCTAATTAATTAATCTGAGCTCTTGTAGATCTGTCCCTTGAGTCTCTGGTGCTGAGGACTATGTTTGGCTCAATGTCTGTTGGATTACAGAAGGAGGAATGCTATGGTTGGGTTTTGTTTTGGTCAACTCAACACAAGCTGGAGTTATATGGGAAGAGAGAGCCTAGGCTGATGGACGCCTCCTTCAGATTGGCCTGTGGGGAAGCCTATAGGGATGGTTTTCTTGATTGGTAATTGATGTAGGGAGGCCCATCCCACTGTGGGCGGAGACACCCTGACATCCCTGGGAAACGTGGTCATGGGTTGAATAAGAAAGCAGACTGACCTCACCACCTGTCTGTGGTGGCGCACGCCTTTAATCCCAGCACTCAAGAGGCAGAGGCAAAAGGATCTCTGAGTTCAAGGCCAGCCTGGTCTACAGAGTGAGTTCCAGGACAGTGGGGGCTACACAGAAAAACAAAACTAACAAAAACTAAGCAAGCCATATAGTACAAGCCAATAAGCAGTGCTTCTCTCCAGCCTCTGCTTCAGTTCCTGCTGGCTACCCTTGATGATGGACTGTGACGTGCAAGCCTAACAGACCCTCTCCTCCCCCAAGTAGCTTTGGTGGGAGTGTTCTGTCAGAGCAGCTGAAGTCACTAAAACAAGTAGTTACTCCAAAGTCTTCCTTCCCAGTCCCCTCAGCCTGCTCACAGTCTGTAAGGTTCCCTTTCCCAAAACCACTCCTTCATATTTTCACATTTTTGTCTGTTTTGTTGTTGTCGATTTCTCTATGGTACTGTTCTGACAGGATCTTAATGTGGTTCCAAGTCGCATTTCTGTCATTGATAAGGATTCCTAAGGATGTCCATTGGCCATATGTGGGTTGTCCTTTGTGTCATGATCTCATTTATCCACTGGGTTGCTTGGAGCTTTGCTGCTTTCGTGGGTCTTCATACAATACAGAGACCACTCATCTGTTGGGCATAAAGGTTGAGAAGATTTCCTCCCATTCTGTCATCAGCTGCTTCTTCAGCTAGACTCAGTTTATGTGATCTTATTTACCAATTTCTGCTAGTGTTTTCTATTGGGTTCCTTTTCAGAAAGCCCTTGCCAATGCCCATATCTTGAAGTGTTTGCCCTATGTACAAGATCAGAGACAGGGCTGTGCCTTCCTCCGAACAGAGGTATCAGATGTTCCCAAGGAGGCAGGCATTTCTTTGTGGCTTTGTTTTGGCATTGTCTGGTTTCTTTTTTGCTGACCAAAAAACAACTTTTGGAAGAAAGGGGAACTCAGGCAGGGCAGGAACTGAGGCAGAGGCCATGAAGAGTGCTGTTTACTGGCTGGCTCCTCGTGGCTCTCTCGCCTGCTTTCTTATAGAGTTTAGGACCACCTGTGCAGGGATGGCACTGCCCTCTGGGGGTTGGGGCCTCCCCCATCAATCATTAACCAATGGTCAGTCTGAAGGAGGCAATTTCTCAGCTGAGGCTTCTCTTCCCAGGAGACTCCAGTTTGCATCAAATGGACAATACCTAATGAGCACAGGTACTTTGTTTGTTTGTTGTTAAAAGCCAGGTGGCATACTCCATGGGTTTATAGGTGACCCTCTATTCCTCTCCATCCATCGAGATGTCTCTTTCGGTGCTGATGCCACACCATCCTGTCACTATGGCTCCGTGGTACAGCTTGAGATAAGGCTCTGCCATGCCTCGGGCAACATTCTTTCTGCCTGGGATTCTCCTTGGCATCCAGGGTCCTTTCTTTTTGTTTCATGTGAATGTTAGGAATCTTTTTTAATGTTGGTGATAAACATCTTTGGAATTTTGAAAGGGATTGTGGCCAGTGGCTGGGCAGGAAGACAGAAACGGGACTTTTAGGATTCCCCGGCAAGAAACACAGGAGAGGGAGAAAGGCAAAATCGCAGTGACGGGAGAGCAGAAAGATCAAGCCTGAGCGCTGCAGGAGAAAAAGCATACAACATGTAAGAATTTGGGTAGAGTGGCCCCAGGGGACACTCCCTCGGTTGGGTCTGGGGTGGCAGAGATGGAATCTAGATTTTAGAAAGTAACAATTCAGGAATATCGGAGGGGAGAGTGTGCTAGCGGGCGGGGAGGTTTGGAAATGCCCAGCCATTGGCTGCTGGCAACTTTGTTTCCCCAATCAGAGCCAACTGGGGGCAGGGACCCTCAGCCAGACTTGTGGGTTCCCAGGTGATTTCAGGAGCCGAATTAACACAAAGAACATTAGAACTAATCCACAACAAACCTGTGGCTCACTTTTGGTACTATGGCCACTCCACTTTTAAGCAGAGTAATCCATGACTGTGGATTAGTTCTACTTGAGCTGACAAGGCAAGCTGGCAGCCTACATCCATTGTGAATGACCCTGTCAGCTGGTGCTCCCAAAGCCATTCTGGGATGTTCACCATCTTTTTTAGTGACCCAGAGTGGTATCAGACTTTTCCATGATCTAAGGAAAACAATTTAAACTACAAAAAGAAGACAGCAGCAGCCTGCATCCAGCACCCTTCAGGGTGCCTATGACTGAGATGGGCAGAGGTAGGTGTGTGTGTGTGTGTGTGTGTGTGTTCTCACATTGGCAGCTAGGGCCTTCGCTCCAAATCGGTTTTAGATAAACAGTCCCTGTCCTCAGCAGCCCTCCCTCCCCATTGCATCCGAGTCACTGCCATCCCAGTACACAAGTTCCAACATCTCCATTGTGTCCCACTTGGAAACAATCCATTTCCTATCCTCCGCCTGCCTCTTCCCCTGATCTCTCTTGTAGAAAGTGTCTGTCAAGCGACAGGTTACGTACATTTCAGCTTATCCATCTGCAAAACGGGATCCATGGTACTTCTTTTTGTGAAGCTAGTAATGAGGTGGCTATTCCAGCACTGTAAGCTACAGCCCATGGAAGGTGACTCGGACCCTGGTAACCTGTCAGCCTGAGGCTCACAGTACTGCGGTAGCCCTGGAGGGGTGAGTACCAGTAAGAGAGCAGAAAGAGAGAGAAGTCTGCCGCTAGGTAAAAATGTCAGGAATGAGAACAGTTGAGTTGGTGACTGCAGTAGTAATTCTCCCAGGCTTGGAGAATCGGTCCCAGGGCCACACCTGTCACGGAGCATAAAGAAACAATCAGTTAGCAACAAAGTAACCAATCCCTTCCTCGTTGAGTGTTTCAGTCATAAACAGGATCAATACTGGACTATGACTGTTGCAGCTGCCCATTGTCCTGAGGCTCCTGGGGCCAGGGAGACTGAGTGCAAAGCATCTGATACATACCAACTCCTCACGGAGTGAGGTCGTGGTTGGGGCACCGAGGACTAAGCTACACAGCCGTGAGTCACATCCCCATTAAGAACTCGTCCACTTAGTAATGCTACAATAACCCAAACCACAGGCTCCATCTGGAATGAAACCCATGTCCACATGCAAGCCTTGCACTCGGGAGGCAGAGGTGGAGGGGCGTGGGTTTGAAGCCAGACTGGGCTGCATAGTGAGCTGGAAACTCAGTAAATCCCAAGCAACCAACTGTTCAGACCCCCTCAAATGAGCCTGGAGGATCCTGCAGTGTGAGCCATTCTGGATCTATAGCAATGACTGACTCTAGGCTCACAAACAAAGCCAATTGATGGTGCCAAACTAAGTTTGCTGTTATTTGTCCTTTGGGGTGGGTCTCTCTCTGCCCTAAATCTTGATGTTTCTAATTCCCCAGCCTTCTTCATGTGGACCCATCTGCGTGTTCAATTCCCTTGTTTTTCTGTGTCATTTTCTCCCATTTTTCATCCTCATCTCTGTGGGAACAGAGCCAGTGTCTAGAGAAAATTCTAGGCTCTTTATGTCTCTCCCCCAAAATCAGTGGGCTTGGGAAATATCATAGGAGCTAAAGATAGAGCTTTTCATGTAACCAAAAAAAGATTAAAATTCTAACCCTTCTGGAAGCTGGTGGCCAGCTGGGACCACACTCCCTCTGTCCAGAGTTAAACTGGAGATTATTCTGCCCAGGAAAAGTGAAGCAGATGTCTGAACAACATTCTCTGGATGCTAGAAAACAAACATCCAGTTGGTGGAATTGATTTATTTTGGTTATCTCTCTGTCTCTGTCTGTCTCTCTGTCTCTGTCTCTGTCTCTCTCCTTCTCTCCTTTTGCCCTCCCATGAAGAAAGAAAACTCTGAACTGAAAAAAAAAAAGTTACTGCCCTGCACATCTGCTCCATAAAAAACTTATCACCTGTGGTGATGCGTCCTAGCATTGCAATAGGAAGGGGAGAAAGAGAAGAAGAGGAGGAAGATGGATGGGGAAGAGGAGGAGGAGGAGGAGGAAGAGGAGGAAGAAGAAGAAGAGGAGGAGGAGAAGGAGGAGGAGGAGGAGGAGGAGGATTGTCTTTTGAACTGGGTGTGACAGTGCCTGCCTGTCAGTCCCAGCACTAAGAGACAGGTGGATCACAAGTTCCAGGATAGCCTGAGCTACGTAATGAGACCCTGTGTCAAGAGCAAAGCAAAAGCCCACAACAATGGGATTCACAAATGAGTTTCCAACGTCAGAGCTTCCCACCGTTCAGCACAGGGGCGTCCTTTCTCTCTGGAGTTAGGGCAGATGTTCGACAGGAGAGGCTGGATGTTGTCCTCGAACATAGCTCCTCTGGAATCACCCCCCCCCAACTGATTAATTAGTTGATAAGATTGAGTCTAGCTCTGACCATCAGGTCATGCTGAGAATTCTACCTCGGGTGCTGTATGGTCTCCTTCCATGAACCTCATGTCCACAGAAATCAGTCACTTCTGACTCTACACAGTGCCAGCATATTCAATTACCAGCTGTCGAAAACAAAACTGCCGAAAGCTTCAGATGATACGGAATTTTAAAGTGGGAGTCTGGTGCTTCTCTCTGCCCACCCAGTGTTGGCATTCCACAAACACATGGATGATGTCGGCAGCATCGGTTGTAGGGATAGAGGCAGCTCGGTGGTTAACAGCACTGGCTGCTCTTCTGGAACCCAGGTTTCAGTCCCAGTATGCTCACTGTAGCTTGCAACCAGCCACCTGTAACACTAGTTCCAAGGCTTCTGGCTCCATGGGCACCAGGCTTGCATGCATACACACATTGCAGGCAACACACTCAAAGATATTTAAAAAAAAATTATTTTTTTTTACAGGTACGCATCAAACATCTATTGTGTGTTTGGAGTTAAGTTTCTTTTTGGTGAGATACTATCATTTCCTTTTTTATTGAGATGGAAAAACTGAAGTCAAAAGAAACTAAATTTTAGCATGTTCTTTGCTGGGAGCTTGTCACATTTCACACTCAGGTGTGCCTTCTTGGACAAATCACAGAGCCTGGAATGAATCCCAGAGCATCATGGGAGCCTGAGAATGGTCCCAGAATATTCCAGACAGCCCAAGGGTACAGTAAGAGAGAGAAGGGGATGAAAGGAAGAGAGAAAAGGAGAAATGAGCCCGGGGTGAGGGGAAGGGGAGGGGATGCTCCCTTCTTTTAACTCATTACTGAAGTGTTGCCATGCTGTCAGCCAGTGTTCTCCAGAAGAAAAGAGCTAGCAGGATAAAGATTATTCTGCTTGAGCTATTAGAATGATTGTGCTAGACAGGCTGGGTAGTCCAATGATGGTTGCCTGCACACAGAAGGATGAGAGGCAAGAGCTGCCCGGTCCACAAGGCTGCATATCTCAGCCATCCTGGTCTGGGGCTAAAGGCCAGAGGACTCCTAGAGAGCCACCAGTGTTGAGTCTGTTTTTGGCAAGCCAAGGAAGCTGGAGTCTGCAGAGCAGAAGCACTTACCAGCAGAAGGTGAAGGTGAATAGGCAAAATGGACCTGCTTTTCCCTCTGTCTCCTTATAACTGAGCTGCCAGAAGGTATTGCTCTCCTCAGCCAGTCCTTCCTGGCAATATTCTCACAGGCCCACTGAGAGGCATGTGTGTAGCTAACACACCTCTGTATAGAAAATTGCACATGTCATGGATACCGGGTGAGTCTTGTGCAAGTTGAACATAGATTCTCACTGGTACCCACAGTGCCCCAGAATCTCCTTTCCTGCTTGTTCATGCTCTTGTCTCTGCCCGAGGGTAACTATGATATTAGCTTCTCCAGTTATGATTGCCTTGGCTAGGCTTTGTGTTGGTTTATTCTTTGTGAATTTACCCATGTACCATGCATGTGTGTGTGTGTGTGTATCTGCTTCCTTTTGCTGGCATCAAGTGATGCTCACCAGCATAGCTGCAGGTATTTGACAATGGTCCAATCCTTCTGCTGATCACATCTCGTGGTCTAAATGGACCACAGTTCCCCATCCTATCAGTGCTGGGCTTGTGGAAAACATCCAGTTCTTACTACTATGAATAGGGATGCAATGAAAAAAATCTGGAAATATCTCTTGGTGAGCATATGTTGATATTTCTGTTGGAATGATATAGAGACACAGACAGAAATAGAGAAGGAGACAGAGACAGGGAGCACGTGGAGTCTCTAGAAGCACATGCTTATCATTAGTAAATGCTAACAGCTCCAAGTGCAACTGTGCCAAGCCAACAGTGTCTAAGCGTATAGATGGCAAGTAGACAGTGGCTCATGCCTGCAACCCAACACCCAGGGGGACGAGGCGGAAGGATCCTGATTTCCGGGGACAGCCTGGCACACATATCGAGTTCTAGGCCAACCAGAGATATAATGTAAGACTCTGTTTTAGAGAAATAAACAAATAAACACCAGCTGCTTTCATCCTCGGTACTCTTGTTTGCTTGCTTGTGTGTGTGTGTGTGTCTGTCTGTCTGTCTGTCTGTGTCTATGTCTATGTGTGTGTCTGTGTCTGAGTTTCTCTCTCTCTGTCTCTCTCTGTGTGTGTGTATGTCCATCTGTCTCTGTGTGTGTCTCTGTGTATGAAGGAGTATGTGTCTGTGTCTCTGTGTGTGTGTCTGTCTGTGTGTGCGTGTGTGTGAAGGTTTGTGTAGGTCAAAAGACAATTTGTGGGAGTCATTTCTCTCTCCTGCCATTGTAGAAGCTAGGGACTAAACGTAGGTCGCTGGGTTCTGCAGCAAGCGTCTAACTGGCTGAGCTATGTTGAGGACCCAATGTGGTATTCTCTGGGGTTTTGTTTGCTTGCCCCTTTAGACCTACAGGCACTACCCCTCCACCTCCAGACCACTCACAAGCTTTTTACCTTGTAGGGTTCTGAGAGCTGTGGTTTTCCTGGTCATGTTTTCTTTTAGGGGCACCACAGTTCTTAGCAGGACCGGTCTGGCCCACTGTGGCCCATTAGCTCATTCCTTTCTTATCTAGTTCTAGAAAAACAGTGCCTTCACAAACCCAGCTTGTGCTCCCTTCAGGCGTGCTCTAATTTCTCCTCCACTGACTGGGAGGGGCTGCTCATCACCTGAATGAACATAAATCAGCCCCATCTGCTTTGTCCTGAAGCATCAAAAGCTTCAGTTCCTCCATAGTGACCAGAGGTAAAGTTCTTGCTCAGCCCGCTGCAGGGACACCACCCACCCAGCAGCCCTGTGATCCCTAGCCATTCCCCTCTCTTCATGTCACATTTAGATCTAAGCCAGTTGAGGAAGGGGAGAGCCCACTCCAAACCCGTTGCCTTAGACCAGCAGACACGTGTCCACAGGGTCCAGCTCCCAGTCACCACACCACACACATGGTGATGTCACCAAAGACCTTAGAGTCCATGAGTATAAGCACAAGGAGCCTGCGTGAGGTTGGCCCTCACAAGGGTGGCTTTGTCCTTTCTGCTTCATCTCACCCTCTCTCCCCAAAGATGTTCTGCCTGAGCAAGGGGGGCACCCAGAAGTCATCCTTCCTGGCTGGCACTGATTGTATGTTGATGTAACAGGAGAGTCAGGAACTGGGGATGGACAGATGTGGACCTGATTCCAGCTCACAAATCCTTCCTCATCCAGAGCATCCTATTCATATGCCTTCCAGAGTTTCTGCTGTGATCAGCAAAAGTTTGGGGCTCAGAGGAGCTCAAGGAAGGAATGCTAACTCCTAGTACACGCAAACTCCTCTCTCTTCCTTGCAGAGTCAGCCTGAAGCTCTCCCAGTACCTCCTCCAGGGAGCAGCTCTCCTGGGCCCATCTACACCAGGCTGTGGTGCGTGATTCCTCATTAACAGATGTGAAGAGCTCAGAGGTGGGAAAAGCTGGAATGAAGGTCCGCAGGGTGGGACCGCCTCTTCCGGTCTCTCTTCCACCGCACTTCATGGTTGAGCACAGAGCCATGGACATGACAAAGATGACTATGGCGTGACCCAGGAAGCTGTCCTCCAAGATGCTTGAGACAGCAAAGCTTTTGGTACTCTTTTAGCATTTTAAATCAAAGCAAAGATTGCTCAAAAAAAAAAAAAAAAAAGAAATCACATAGCAAACGAAGCCAAAGGAATGTCGGTGGCTGTCCCTAGAAGCACACACATCTATTTTCATCTCTCAGTAAAGCCAGGACACTGTAATTGACATAATAATAGGTTCCCTTCCATAAAGACGGGTGACACAGTTGACCCCCAGTCCCCATCTGGGCCCAGGACGTGTGCTGCGAGTTGTTTTCTCAGCTGTGGACTTAGACTGTCCACCACGACCTTCTCATTTTGTGTGGATTGGGGCCTGGTGGTTTGCAGGATGATCAGAAAAAGTGAGCAAGGAGTCAACTAGACCTTCAGGGAACAGCTGATGGATGGGAAGTCTGAAGATATCAAAAGCAGGATAGAAATGTACTCAAGTCACTCGTGTGTGTGTGTGTGTCCGTCCATGTTGTGTACAGACACATAAAAACAGGCATGTATCCACAATAAAAGCCACCAGAGCCTACAATTATGAAGACCTTAGTCATGAGCATCGTAGCATTCAAACATCCCAATAAACTTAATAAAGGCAGGGCAGGTCTTGCTGTTCGTATCCAGACTTTCTGACTTCAAGCAGGAGCCCTCTGCACCTGTGACCCACATGGAGCCCCTGGCAAGCAGAGCCAGGAGGCTGTACACCTCACAAGAGGGAAGGGGGACAGCCTCCCCTGTTCTGTGGTACTGCGAAGCTGTAGTTAGCATCAGGCTCTGCACTAGGCTGACCTGAGTTTGAATCTTACCTCAGATGGTTAGTGTCTGTGCGCTTTATGACTGTGGATGTGGGAAGGCCAGAGGTCAATATCGGGTGTCTCCCTCAGTCACTTTCCTATTTGATTTTTTAAGATAAGGTCTCTGATCCAGTTCAGCCAGCAGCCCCAATGATCCTCCTGTCTCTGCTTCCATAGTGCTGTGCTCACAGGTGCTCACTGCTGCACCCAGCTTTTTACACGGGTGCTAGTGATCCAAACTCAGGTCACCATGACTGCACAGCAAGCACTTTACTGAGTGAGCCATCTCCCCAGCCCCAGCAGCTATGGACTCCTTACCAAGCATTTGTTTTCTATCTCTACAATGAGGGAACTAATGATATTTACAACAATATGGGGTTTATCCATGAAACTGCCTAGCACAGATCTCACACAGAGCGAGCACAGAGCGAGCACCAAATCAATTGTACTGCTATTTAGATTAATTCTGTACAATAACTTGTCCTGATCTCTGACATATCTCTAGTCCCATCTATTCAGAATAGTTTTGATTTTAAATATCTGGGGCCAAACGCCACTCCTAGTGAAGAGCTTCTGTCCACTCTGAGGTCAGATGAGCAGGGTCAGAATGACAGTAAAGGGTTCAGAGGAAGGTACAGTGACCCCTCATGTGAGACTCTTGGTCTTCTAGATGATTGGATCCAAGCTATTTGTGTACAGCCAACACAGAAAACCATGTGCTGAGATATAGCTACCCAGAAAGAATCGTTAACAATTCTCTTTAAAGGAGCCCCAATCCCATAAAGAGCCAAAAATAACAACAAAACAATAGCAAGAATCTTGGCTTTTAACACAGGATACACATCCTGCTCATCATTGAGAAATCTAGAAGCAGCATTCGGCATCAGTGGGGTCAGCTGAAGCCCAACTTCCAGCGCTGCCCAGGGGCTCCAGCTGCTGCCTAGCCTGGCTCCTGCAAGAGTCCTCCCGTGCACTGATGCACAGAAGGAATGACCTTTGGGGGATTGTGATGGTTTGTGGGCCTAACTTAAGAGACGACCTCTGAAAATACTTCTGGGAAGTGCTAAGAGGAAAGACCTTCTTAGTCAATGATGAGTGACTCTTCGGTAGGTAGTTCCTGTATACAGAACTCTGAGAACAAGGCAGTGAGGCTGCCTGCCTGTCTTTGCTTTTTCCTGGGAGGACTTTGATCGCCATTGCTGCTGGGCTACCACCCTTTACTGACATCAGACTCCAGCTTCTTCAACCTCCCAATTGAAGACCACTGGCTCTCCAGGGGTCCTCCGTGTCTTCAGTGCCAGGAGACATTCAGCCTCATAGGTGGATCAGTTACTAGGTTCTCAGTCTCTCTTGAACACACATAGCACCTTTACCCCATCAGTCTTTTTTGAGCTGAATGTGGACCATTACTATTTCTGCAGCAGGGCTTCACACTTGGTGTGACCATAACTGTGTTTGCAGCAGGGCTTCACACTCAGTGTGACCATAACTGTCCTGAAGCAGGGCTTCACACTCAGTGTGACCATAACTGTCCTGAAGCAGGGCTTCACACTCAGTATGACCATAACTGTCCTGAAGCAGGGCTTCACACTCAGTGTGACCATAACTGTGTCTGCAGCAGGGCTTCACACTCAGTGTGACCATAACTGTCCAGCAGCAGGGCTTCACACTGTGACTTGGCAGACTTATCATGTAAACAAGCTTACTCCTGGGAGTGAGAGGAGACCGTGAGTAAACACTCAGCAGTCCCCGGGACTGTCCAAAGCCAGCCTGGACACATGGTTATCATACTTCAACGTATTCGTGCAGAACAGTCTGCGATCATTTCATCACTAGCCTAAGTCAAGAGTGGAGGGCTCATTCTGGCCACTGATTGAGTCAGGTTGTGTTTTAGTCATGTAGACTTAGCCTCAATTCCCAGCCTTGAGCTGACAAGGACCAAAGACACAACATGTCTGCAGCATACAAAATAGTCCCAACTAACAGAAGAGTGTTCTGAACTAAAATGGCAAAAAACCTTTCTCCACCAGGAAGTGTCATTGTGTGGGGTGATGGTATTATCCATAATAACAGTAACAATAATATAAACTCAGGAAGATGGCCTCAGATTCCTCCAGGAAGAGTTGAGGTTTGCAAAGGTCATTCTTCAAGGTCAAATTAAAAGTCAAGAGTTTTAAAAACTGACCTGCATACCCCACCTGTGCTGGGCTTGGCTGCTGACCTCTGGAGTATGGCTCTGTATTTGTAAGCGTTGGACTTTAGTGGGCCTGGAGTTAGAAGTTGCTGTGAGATATCTAACATGGATGCTAGCAACTGAACTCAATTTCTCTGCAAGAGCAATGAGCACTCTTAACCAGCATGCCATCTCTCTAGTCCTAGATTGTAGCATTTTAGCAAAGATTTACTGAGAAGATTTATGCCATACTAAATTAATCAATATGACCCAGTTTTGCACACACACATTTTCTCTCTTCCCATACATAAATAGAGAGACACAGTCTACGTGTTTGTGTGCAGACAAACATGCATGCAAAACTCATAGAAGAATATAGGTATGATTTGGGGTGAGCAAAACGAGATGAGCCAAAGCTCATGTATTCCCCGTTAACACTTTCTCTAGCCATGAGAAGACAGGCAGCTTCTGGGCATTATCAGCAAGTGCTGGAGACTGCAGCCCCATGGGGAGAGTCTAAGAAAAGAAACAGCAGCCACAACTCTCAGATCTGTGCCTGTGACCGTCATAGGGTCCCGGATGATTGTCCTAACCTTCAGTCAGACCTGGAGAAGAAGCTGTTCCCCTTCCCGGGGCTCAGCAAGCAGATGCGCAGGAACTGGAGCCATGCTGAGGTAAGGGGTATGGGCTGGGTGGGAAACAGGACAGAACTAGTTGAAAAGGAGCAAACCATTCTCTGCTTTAGTGTTCTTCTGGGAGGGAAACATGTGCTCTGGCCGCCAAGACAATAATTTCTGGTCTCAGAAGCAGGAAGAAATTCACTAAACACTGCACCACAGCACAAAGCAGCTTTGCCAAGAATTTGGCCTTGGCCCGACTGGGTTATGGTATAAGTCTTCAGAAGCAAGACCCACAGGGGGATTCATGAGGCATGGGAGAGCTAGTTTGTCACTGGTCTCTTCAGATGACTCACAGACCACATCATTTAGAATTGCAGCCCCCAGTTGTGTGGGAAGATGGAGACTTATATTAAGCTCTTCTGTTACACTGATGCCTACACTTCCATCAGATCTCCATTCTTCCTGGCAACCTGGTCATGAGCTGAGCCTCTTACCACTGCACTCAGTCCTAAAAGACATGAAGCACAAATATTATGCCCATTTCCCTAATGGAGAAATTGGGGCTTGGGTTTAGGAAATAGTGAAGTGCTTGCCATGCATGCACATGGACCTGAGTTCAGCCCCCAAAACCACACAGAAAATGTCAGGCTTGTTGGCACATGTTTGTCATCACTAGAGAGGTAAAGACAGGTCCCTGAGGCCCACTGGCCAGCCAACCTAGCCTAGCCAACAGTGAGTTTCAGTAAGAGACTCTGCCTCAAAAAGAGAGATGTACAAAACCTGATTAACAGTACACCAGATTTCCTCTGTTCTCCATACACATGTGCAATATATCACACACACACACACACCACACACACACACACCACACCACACACACACCACACACCACATATACACACATACCATGCACACCACACACACACATGCACATCACACACACACACATACACACACACCACACACACACCACACACTCACACACACACACCACACACACACACACACCACACACATACACACACACCACACCACACACACACACACACACACACACACACACCCCTCCCACACACCTGGGGCTCAAAGAGGTTAAGTCCCACAGTTGATCAGTGTCAGGTTTACTCTAGATCTGTCACAGTCTACCTTCTCAGCATTGAACACTTCCAAAAGTTGACAGATGCAGAGGTGGGCCCTGTGTAACATGGCAGCTAATTCTCTCTAAGGCTCATGTCCAAAGATTCAAGGGGCCCCTGAACTGGTCTTCGAAGACAAGGTATAGAGACAGCCAGCCCATATTACCCGCTGTTCCTCAGACCACGAATTAGAATTGTTTCCCTGATCGATAAAAATCAAGTGGCAAATACACATGCTTTAAGGAGAGGGCTGCCCCTCTCCAACTCCAACTTTGTCCAATGATAGCATTAGTTACCAGCCATCTGCTGCTGCATAACAGACAACCCTAAGCCGAATAGCCTGAGGCTCCCTCTGTTTGTTCAGTTTTTGCCACGGTGGATTGGCAGTTTCCAGTGGGCCTGGCTGGTGCTCCTCCCTTCTACTCTTGGCTAGGCTCCTGCCTGTATCTGCTGTCAGTCACGTCAGCTGTGGGCTGGCCTTGTCTCTAGTCCCTGAGCTCTCTCAATTCTAGGTCTGCCCTGGACAACTGGGCACAGCTGTCTTCGCTCCACTTTGCCTCGATTCCAGCTGCCTCGTCTCAGCCAGGCAAATAGACCAAGTTTTAAGGGAGAAAAGTCCACAGGGCTTCTTGAGGCCTAGATTCAGAAATATTTCTTTATACTTTTGACACTTTGTATCAGACAATGCTGGTTATAAAGCCAACCCAATTTCATGAGTGGAAAACTTGACACCTGCTCCTGATGGGGAGAGCGAGCAGCCTTACTGCAAAGAGGCATTGTTACACCATCCTCGTGCAAACAATCTTCTGCTGCCAACTTTCACTTCATGCTTCCTCCAAGGGGCCCCTCACTAGTATCTCACCCAGCCTAGCTCAGCAACAGAGTGGGTGTGGATTCTCCATCCCCCATCATCTCTACCCTAGGCCCTGTGCCTAATAGGTTTCTTCTATTCTTGCAATGGTTTTAATTGTCAACTTGACCAAAATTAGAATTGCCTTTGAAACACACCTCTAAATCTATGGGGGTGTTTCCAGAAAAGTTTGACTGAGAAGGGAAGATTCACCCTGAAAGTGGGTGGCGCCATCCCCTAGGCTGGGGTCCTTCACTGAATGAAAGAGTACAAAGGGTCAAATAAGCCAAGCATCCATTTCCTCTCTATCTCCCCCCATAGCTGAAATGTGACCAACTGCCTCACCTCATCTCACAGGCCTTGAAATCCCACCATATGTTCTCCATGATGAAATGAATGTATCTTCCTAGACGACGGAGCAACTGAGAGTGAACCTTGCTCCTTAAGTTCCTTTTGTCAGGCATTTTGTCATAGCAGTAAGAAAAGTAATGAACTCAATAGACTTTTTCCTAAAGAGATACACCCACACATGCACGTGCACACACACACACACACACACACACTCACACAGATACTCTCATACACACATATACACACTCTCATACTTACTCATATACACTAGTGCACATATGCACATACATGTGCACTCACACACACATACACTCACACACACATTCACACACACGCACATATACACACTCACTCACATACACCCACGTGCTCTCATATACACACACACAAATACACTCTCACACACTCACACACTTAAACACACACACACACACATATACGCACACTCTCATAGACACACATGCATACATATACACACACATATACACTAACACACACATTCAGACACATACTCTCATACACACACAATATACTCACACGCATTCACACACATACACTAATGCACACACACTCACACAACACTCTCACATGTACACACTCACACTCATACACACTAGTGCACATATGTACACATGCCCATACATGTGTGTGAGTGTGTACGTATATGAGAGTACACATACACTCACATAGACATGCACATACACACATATACACTCACACACACATGCACTCACATACACATACTCACACACACTCTTGTACACTCACACTGCACACATGCATGTGCACACATGCACTCACATGTGTACTCGCACACACCTAGTTAGAGTAGTGACACTACATTACCTCTTCTTTGGGAGACATTACCTTAGCTGTCGCCCATTTCTCCATATGCCCACTCATTGAAGAAAGCATCCGTGGGCCCCTAGGCTATGCCTGTCACTCTATGATGGGAGTTCTTGGCATGGAGTACACAATCTGCCAGCAGACCAACCACAAGCACACACTATGTCACATGTAGTTCTAAGCACAGAGGTAGCAGTCCTCAGTGGTTGCAGGTCAGCCAGGCCACTGGGCAGAAGGTAGGTAAGGCAGGCAATGCCTGCAAGACGCCTAAAGAGGACAAACCACGAAATGTTACATGGAGAGGGACCAGCATGCTCAGGAACAACAGTGTGAGCTGTGTGGGCTGGACTGGAAAGCTCATTGGAGCACAGGAGAGGCAGTTGTGGAAGTGAGAGCCATGGGCCTTGTGACCTCTGTATGTACTGTTGAGCTTCGTGCTGAGCAATGGCGCTGAAAGGCACAAGAGTGGAGATGGATTGGTATTAATTTTATATCACTCTGGCTGTGTGTCACTTAGGTGGTAGTTCTGTCATGAGTGGGGTGGCCTGGGCTTGGGACAGTGGCAGTGAGCATGCTCGGTGTTGTTTCTGGTAAGTTCCCTCATAGGTAACAGCAGTCAATTTGTAGATTGAATGGCAGTAAAGGAAGGTGACACGGGGTTGACATTCCAATTTAGGTGACTTGGTCTACTTGGGTCTACCCTGCAAAAGAAGCCCAAAACAAAAGAGAAATAGCATGCTGCCACAGGCGGGGGTCAGTGTGGCCCAAGTGAGCTCAGGGCTACCGCCCATTCAGGTACAAGTCGTGAGGGCGTGGTGGGGATGCCTCGGAACTAGCTCAAGAGAAAGACTGCTGGGTCCCTTGGTTCTGTCGAGCACATTTTCCTGGGGGCAATCTTGCAGCTTCTCCCAAGTGCCAGGGAACACCAGCTTCTTAATGCACAAGGAAGTGTGTGCTGGCTTGCTGCAAATGTTCACCCAGCACACCAATTTATACTCATTGTGATTGGGCAATGATTTACAACACTCCCAGGGGTGCAGCGCCAGCTGGAGTCAAGCTTTGTAATGGTTCCCTACCTTATTCCCAGCAATTACATTCAGGCTGGTGGTACATGTACTTGTATAAATTGTTCACCAATAAACATGTCCCTTAAGAGCCTTATTTAATCCTCTGGAAGCTTCATGAAATAACCATACAAGTCCATCATGCCATCCTTCCGCCCTTAGATTTTATAGGGGATTCCCCATTAATTTTAATGGGGAACGTTGTTAAGTGTCTCCCCTGTTGGAGATCAAGATCCGCGCATGACCAATAAAAGACAAAGTCTTTGAAAGTCTCCTGGGTCGGTCCCGCCCACCTTTGCAGTGACTGCCAGGTTCCCCTCCTAAGGTGGTCCTCATGCTGTGGCTGACCCCAAGGCTTCCTTCCTCATTCGTTCTGAGGCTCTTTCCTTTGCGGGTCTGCTCGAGAATTGCTTCTATATCAGTTAGAAAGAGATCTCCCCCAAAACTGTGACATGGTGATATTTTCTTCTTTCATGTGATATTCCTGGGTGTGGGGGAGGCCACTTCCCATGTTCACCCAGAAGCCCAGTCTCCTTCATTGTGTCGCTCCAAAGCCACCTTCATCAGTGTGCCCAAAGGCAGGCTGTGGGTAACTCTAGCATCTGAGTTTGAGAACTTAGTGTGAGAAAAAAGGAATTCCATCCACGTGGCTTTTCTGTCTTAACCACCTGGGAGTTTACCCCTTGGCTCAGCTTGTCATAACCCATGCTCGGTCCTGGAGCTTCGGGGAAAGGAGAAGAGTGAAATGCTGGTAAATACACCACTCCTTTGAATAACTGTCCTGGTTAGTGCCTTCTGAACCACACTCCTGAGAATAAAACAGTATTGACAGGTGATCTTTCAGGACCAGAGAGGTGGCTCGGCTTCTCTTGCAGAGGACTTTGGCTCCATTCCCAGCACAGACATGGCAGCACACAACTGCCTGTAACTCCAGCTCCAGTGAGTCTGGCTGCTGCTGCTTCCTCCTCTTCCTCCTCCTCTTCCTCCTCCTCCTCCTCCTCCTCTTCCTCCTCCTCTTCCTCTTCTTCCTCCTCCCTCCTCTTCCTCCTCCCTCCTCTTCCTCTTCCTCTTCCTTTTCTTCTTCCTCTTCCTCCTCCCTCCTCTTCCTCCTCCCTTCTCTTCCTCTTCTTCTTCCTCTTCCTCCTCCCTCCTCTTCCTCTTCCTCCTCCTCTTCCTCTTCCTCCTCCTCTTCCTCTTCTTTTTCCTCTTCCTCCTCCTCCTCTTCCTCCTCTTTGGCCTTCATGGGCACTGCACACACACAGTGCACAGACATACAAATATCTGACAAGAAACAATTAACGGAGTTTGTTTTGACTACATTTTGACTGTCCAGACCATCATGATGGGGAAGACCTGGCAGCAGGAGCATGAAGCTGGTGGTCACATTGCAGCCACATACTAGAAGCAAAGAGCAGACAGGAAGTGGGGCTGAGGTATGAGACCTCAAGGAACGTGTAGAGGGAACAACTTCCTCTGCTAGTCTTCACAGTCAAACCAGAATAAATGCCCTCACAGAGAGAGGTTACCTGTGGCTTCTTTCTCTCGCACAGAGTGTCTGAGTCATCAGAAAATTCTGAGTCTTAGGGAGCTGACCGTTTCTCACCATGTCCACCATGCACACAAGCTGCCACCCAACCTTTCCTAGGTCACTTTCCAATGCCTGGAGGTCTTCCCATTTACACTTTTGTTTTTAACACAGCAGTTGTAGACCCTGGGACACCAGAGCCTGATGCTTCTCAGGTCACAGTCCCCTGCACCTTCCATCTCCAGTCAAGAGCTGAAGCTAGAAGCCCGCAGCTTCCATCTGACTATGCCTGCCAAAGCCCCCTCCACTTGCCTCCGTCTCTTCTGCTCTAGTCTCATTTCGTTGCTGTGATTAAATGTCCAGACCAAAAGCAACTTTGGAGAAGAAGCACTTTATGTGGCTCACGATTCCAGGTCACAGCCCATCACTGAGGGACATCAAGGCAGGAACTTGAAAGCAGGCCTGCTTGCTCTTCTACACAGCATTATCTCTGAGTGGGAAACTCACTTCCTAGGTGATGATCTATCAAAGCACAAACATGGTCGTAGAATAAGCCCCTGGCTCTTACTGAAGCCATCTGTTTTCACTGCTTTGGAAGAACAGGTGCTTACCACTGGCGGGCGGGGATGACCACCACTAGGCTGAGGGTGTTCTGACAAGACTAGAATTCGAAGATTGCTTTTCTTTTGCTCTTGTATCTTAGGGTGATGTGAGTCTGTGGGATTTGGCTGGATCCAAGCAATTGACACCTAAAACTTTTTTGTCTTGCTAATCTACAACTTGCTGGCCCTTCGCCTAAAGAAACCGGAGTTTTGGTGGGATTTCTCATCAGCTCTTTCAGCTCTGTGTTTAGTGTATATGAAGTAAAAACAGAACCTGGAAGATCCACTACCACCCCCATGCGTGCATCTGCAGGGCCCTGGTTGGTCTGCCTTCTTTCCTACCTTGATCTTATATTTGTTTGAAATGACCACTGCTTTTAGCCATGTCCCATGGGAGAACGAAGTATTTTCACTCCATCTCCTCAGACAAAAGGGTCCACTGGGCACATTTCTTTCAATCCGTTCTATGCATTTTTAAATACTTGATAATGTTCCCTACATAAAACTCTCATTTTTAAAAAAAACTCCATTATAATGTAAATATGATTTTAATGGCTATAGAATATTCCATCACACTTATATCCAGTATTTTCTTAGTCATCTATAAGCACTTGAATTATTTCCCGCATTTTATTGTGTTGTTCCTTTGGTCCGTCCCTTAATGAATCTGTGGCCTGTTTCCAAGGAGTTGCTAACGTAAGTACCACTGTAATTAGCATCTTTGTGTATTTCTGAATTTGAAAGTATCATTTCTAGCTGTGGAGCTGCAGAGTCCAAAGCTAAGAATATTATATTGCGCGCTGTTTGGAAGAAGATTTGGATTATGTCTACAGGAAACATTGATAGAAACTCCTGGGTAGTGTTTGACTTTACCCCTATTTGAGGACATCACCAGCTCAATTTGAACAGACGTGACTTCATGGTCCTCTGGCAGGGGTCTGTTGCCAACCCCTGGAGTTCAGCCTCCTTAGGACTAAACCCTCGTGACTGCTTGGGTTAGAACATTTGTGTGTGCTATGGTCAAGTTTTCACAGTCTCTCTAACTGCCTGAGAAGTGAGGGCTACAACTGTGCCAGTCACTAGTTTATATTTGTTCACTAATTTAGTTATGTGTATGTGTATGGGATTGTGTGTGAGTATGTGTGTATGTAAATATGTGTATGTGTGTGTGAGTGTGCATATGTGTGTGTGCATATGTGTGAATATGTGTATGTGTGTGGTGTGTGTGCATATGTGTGTATATGTGTGTGTAGAGTGTGCATATGTGTGTATGTGTGTGTGTAGAGTGTGCATATGTGTGTATGTGTGTGTGTAGAGTGTGTATGTGTGTGTCTATGTGTGTGTATGTAAGTATATATGTATATGTGTGTAAGTATGTATATGTATGAGTATGTATACGTGTGTGGTGTGTGTGCACATGTGTGAGTGGAGTGTGTGTGTGTGTGTGTGTGTGTGAAGACTTGAGGTTTTCAGCAAGTTATCTTTCCTCAGTCACTTTCCTGTCTTATTTTTTTTGAGACAGGGTTTCACTCTGAACTGGAAACTCTGTTTTAGGTACATTTGCTGACCAGCAAGGAAGTCCCTGGGAATCCCCATCCCCATTCCCCAGCACTGGAGTTGCAAGCAAGCAGCACAGTGCCCCGTTCCACACAGGTCTGAGGGATCCAAACAGGTCCTTGTGCTGTATGGCAAGCACTCTCCCCCCTGAGCCTGCTCCTTGCCCCACATGTGCTGCATGACATATTCAGTAGGCACAGCCTGGGCTGCACCAGCCATCAATTCAATAGCCACCAGCCACATGTAGCTATCTACATTTAAATGAACTCAAATTAAAAATTTACATTCTCATTTTTACTTGCTGCCCCTCATGTGCTCCCTTGCCCCATGCACCCCATGGCTATTGTGTTGAACAGTGAGGATTAGAAATTTTCCACCATGGCAGAAAGTTTGATTGGACCATGTGAGCGGAGTGACTCCTCTCGAGACCCAGCTGCCACTTTGTTTGTTTCATAATAATCTTCCCACAAAGCAATTCGGCCTGAGGTGAAGTACATCCTTCTGTTCACGGAAGACACAAAGGGGCATCCCACCTAAGGAGGCTGACAGGAATGACCGTCACGAATGACCTTTGAGGATTTACCAGGTGCCGGGCTCTTGGCTAAAAACAGCTGCTTTCTCACAATCCCAAGTCCTGGAGACCACTTTAGACACGGTGACAATTTAGGTAAATAGAATATTCTCCTTTTCACTAGGAACAATTTGTTGGGAAGAAATGGTTTAGTATGTATGGTGCTCAGACTAGGGAGTAGGAAGCAGGGCTCGTGGGCAAGGACTAAAAGACTCCCAACAAATTTCTTTGTAACAATTTATTTTGCTGGATATCAGGGTTAGCACCTGTCACCTCAGAATTCAGGAGGCTGAGGCAAGAGGGTTGTTGCAAGTTTGAGGTCAGCCTGGACTACAGAGTGTCTCCCTCCTCCCTTCCCTTTCCCTTCCCTTCCCTCCCCTTCCCTTCCCTTCCCTCCCCTTCCCTCCCCTCCTCCCCCTCCCCTTCCCTTCCCTTCCCTCCCC
>JADRCH010000127.1:3136431-3158678 GCA_019843965.1 Rhynchomys soricoides | reverse complement strand
TCCTCCCCCTCCCCTTCCCTTCCCTTCCCTCCCCTCCTCCCCCTCCCTTTCCCTTCCCTTCCCTTCCCTCCTCCCCCCTCCCCTCCCCTTCCCTCCCCCTCCCCTCACCTCTCTGTCTGTGTCTCTGTGTCTCTGTGTCTGTCTCTCTCTCTCTCTCTCACACACACACACACACACATACACACACACACACACACACACACGTATGCACGAGTCAGAAGAGGGTATCTGTAGAAGACTGAAGTATGATGCGTGGAAGTTCTCTCCATCTTTTTGAAAGCGTCATGTGAAGCTGGGGAGATGGCTTTGTAAGAAAAGCACTTGTAACGACCCGAGTTCAAGCCACAGAGCCCACATTTTAAAAGCCAGGCATTCTTATAATCCAGAGCTTGGCAGATGGAAACAGATAAATCCCTGGGACTGCCTGGCCTGCCAGCCTAGCCTACCTGATGAGCTCCAGACCAATGTGAGGCCTCATCCAAAGCAAATAAAACAAAAACAAGATGGTTGGCATCCTAGCAATGGTGACAAGATTGTCCTCTGGTCTCCACAGAAATACACATGTGGACCTGCAATCTACATAAACATATGTGCACATAGAATAAACATATGTGCACATAGAATAAACATATGTGCACATAGAACAGCTATGAATGTGCAAACACACAGTCACACACAAAAACAGACATACACTTTACACGCGCGCACACACACACACACATATACTCTTATATAATGTAGGAAGGATCCTCAGTTTCTTCCCTCCACACAGACCTATGGGCAGGAATGGAGGGAGATAATGTGGCCTGGTTTTGTCCACTGGAGTTAGGAATGCTTCAGCCCAGTGCTGGAGCATCCGTTCTGCTAGCTGAGGAGGCTGCCTGAGCCACAGCACACTGATGATCCCAGTGTGGAGATGAATCACTAATGCGGATGTTTGCTTGAGGCTGAATTTGGAAGGCAGGTTGCTATGTCACTGATGCTGCCTCAGGTCCCCCACAGCCTGACTGAAGCAGGTATTGCCATCCACAGCCAAGTAATGTGGAGCTACAGGGCATCAAGGAGGGGCCTGCTAGGGATCCCCCACAGGAAGGCCAGTGCCAGGGGCTCACTCAGGGATGAGAGACAAGCAGCAGTCAGTCAGAGCTGGGGTGCTCCCCAGATCTTGCTCCAGGGGCCCTGAGTGTACGAGCTGATGGAAGCATCAGGTTTCATAAACTGTCAGGATAAAAAGCCAAGTGAGGCATCTTGGCCATTCCTATCTTGTCTGTTCTGGAGTGGAGCCTGGGCACTCCCTGAGATATTAGAGCATTAAACCTGTCACAGTAAATACTCGGAAATTAATACAGTGACTCCCAGCTCTGGCAGCACAATTTGCCACCTAAATTGTTACCTTTCGCAGGACTGTGCATAAACAAGATGAACAGGTCACGGGGACGTCTCAACAGGTGTGGAACTCGCAGTGCCTGGTTCTTATGAGGAAGAGAACCCACTCTCAACATTGCCCTTTCTGTGCCGAGCAGAGAGACAGCTCCTTGGAGCTTCACAAAATTACCAGGATGATGAAGTTCAGAGTCATTGGCCCAAGGTCACCAAGCTCCTGGAGTCAGAAGGTATCTTCAGCATCAGTGTTTCTGACCACTGCATTTGGGGCTTGAAAGAGTTCCAGAGCTGGGGGCTGGCTTTCTTGGCACAGTGCTTGGTTTAAAGGCATGAATGAGGATGTGAGTCTGAGTCTCAGAGCCTACATAAGCAGTAGTGCTGTGATGTGAGATTGGAGGCCCAACAGTGAAGACCTCCCGACAGGAGGCATTCCTGAGCCTTGCTGGTCAGCTACCTTAGGCTGTGTGGCCAGCTCCAGGACCTAGTGACAGACCCCGTCTCACAAAACCAAGATGAATGTCTCCTGAGATTGTCCTTTGGCTTCTGTGCACTCATCCACATTCCCATGTACCGATGTGCACATATGACCTTCACACACAGTAACAAGCATGCACATGTGCACATGTGCACACAGATATGAGAAAGAGGGGGGAGGAAGGGGGAGAGAGGAAGGAGGAGGAAGAGGAGGAAGAGGAAGAGAAGGAGGAGGGGGAGGAGGAAGAGGAGGAGGAGGGAGAGGAGGAAGAGGAGGAAGAAGAGGAGGAGGGGGAGGAGGAGGGAGAGGAGGAGGAGGAAGAGAAGGAAGAAGAGGAGGAGGAAGAGGAGGAGGAAGAGGAGGAGGAAGAGGAGGAGGAGGAAGAGAAGGAAGAAGAGGAGGAAGAAGAGGAGGAGGAAGAAGAGGAGGAAGAAGAGGAGGAGGAAGAGAAGGAAGAAGAAGAGGAAGAAGAGGAGGAAGAAGAGGAGGAGGAAGAGGAGGAGGAGGAAGAGGAGGAAGAAGAGGAGGAGGAAGAGGAGGAGGAAGAGGAGGAGGAAGAAGAGGAGGAAGAAGAGGAGGAGGAGGAAGAGGAGGAGGAAGAGAAGGAGGAGGAAGAAGAGGAGGAAGAAGAGGAGGAGGGAGAGGAGGAGGGAGAGGAGAGGGAGGAGGAAGAAGAGGAGGGGGAGGGGGGAGGGGGAGGAGGAAGAAGAAGAGGAATGTGTTGTCACCAGGAAGCACAAGCTATAATAGAGAGAAGGGACTGTGGACAGTGCTCTGCCCAGGCCCCAAGAACCCCGTTTCCTTTTCTACGTACCCCGGGTCCAGCTGCCAAGCCTCTTCATTCCCCATCAGGAGGACTGGCTGTAGAAGGGCTCCCACCACATGCTATTCACAAGAGCAGAAGTCTGGAAGTGTCTGCCTTTGCCCTCTCCCCTGAGGCAAGGAATGGGGGAATAGGAAGCCCTGACATATGGCCTTGGCTCAGGACAAACTCTGAGGTGTGACGTAGAGCACACTGTGGGACCAAGCCACACCCAGCACAATGCTTCGGATCACACCCTTGCTGTGTCTGTCTCTCCATCCACCCTTCTCACTGGCTCCATTCTTAGTTCCTTCTGGAAGCATCTCTCTGGCAGCTCTGTTTCCCACACATGTCCTACTCAGCTGTTGCTTCTGTGGAGCCCACACAAAGACAAACCTCCGTCGTCGTGAAGGGCTTGTAGCTGAGACAGATTAGTTGGCATGCCTCCTGCCGCCGCCCCCCCCCCCACCTCCCCATGAGCAAGTAGCTGGAGGTCAAGCTTTGTCTCTCTGGGCCTAGCACCTGACTCTCTTTCCTGCTGAAGAAGCCTGTAGATCATCCTCCAAACCAAAACAGAAACCTAGATGTATTAGTTGACTTTCTGAAGACAGAATGGACTTATGGAAGGAGGGTCCACCAAGGCCTGAAGACCACGACAGCAAGAAGAGTAACCGTGCTCCAATTTCCAGACCGGGAGTCAGTCAGACAGGAAGCCGAGCTGGGCTGCAGGGACTATGTCTGAGAGAGCTCCTTCTTCCCAGCCTGACCCACAACCTCCACGAATAGCTCCAGCTGTGGACCAGGTGGCAAACATTCAAACCACAACGGTAGATGTTTACAATTTCATTGATCCTTCGTCTTTGATATTCCTCATGAGGCCAATTCACCCACCTTGGGTGTGGATCAGGAGTCTCTTCTGTTCCAACACTCAATTCTGTCCTTATCTGGAAGGAAAGTGTCCCCTTCCTCGCCCCCCCCCCCCTTGGATGTCTCTATCCTCATCTCTCAGTGTCCCTGAGTCTCACTGAGAGTGTGCTCCTGGGGCTGGAGAGATGGCTCAGGTGGTTAAGAGCACTCACTGCTCTTGCAGAGGACCAGAATTTAGTTCCCAGCTCCCACACTTGATGGCTGACAACTGGTTCCAAGTCCAGCTCCAGGGGATCTGATGCCCTTTCTGGCCTCTTTGAACAGCTGTACACACACACACACACACACACACACACACTTTTCTTTTTTTTTTTTACAGGAGCAGGTCCAGCTGCCACTACCTCTATGTCTTCTGTTGCTGCCACATTAACAGCTGGTCACACAGAATTGCATGGAGCACACTGAGCTGTCCTGACACACCAGCTGCAGTCCAGCTCCGGGCCCAATAACTGCAGGATACTGTCGTGGTGCCAGCAACTTACACAAGTACACACACAGCAGCCCCCCTCGCACAGGCCGCTGTGGGCTCACACACAGCAGCCCCCCTCACACAGGCCGCTGTGGGCTCATCGCCCCTTCCTCATTCACTTTCACTCTCTTCAGTGCCACGGTTTGCACAGATGAGGAGACATCCAACTTGCTCTGCGAAGTTGGTCCACTGGTCCTCCTAATTTTGTCTCATGGTAATGATGCCTCTTACTGGTCTGCTCACCTTTTAAAGCTGGGACAGAAATACACAGAGTGGTATTAGAAAGAAAAGAAAGAACAGACTGGGCCACGCGGAAGGAAGTCACCACTCCCACAGGCAGGGACTGTCACGTTCCTCTTGTGCAGCCACCTTGAGTGTCAGGGGAGCTCCCTAGAGACTGACAGTAGCTCTGGACCCTGAGAGGGGAGTCACTGCTAGTCTAGTCTGGTTCCCTGGGTCGCATAGAGATGGAATAACACAGGGGAGTGAGCTGGAAGACTGAAGTCTACTCCCCAGTTCCCAGAGGCTTAATTATTTCCTGGAGAAGAAATTCAAATGACCCAGATAGTTAATTCAGTGAGATTGGCCCAAAAAGGATTTACCTAAAAGGAAGTTTTGTGGAAAATGACATCACAACCGAATAGGAAAGGCTGCCTTCCTGTGCCTGAAAAAGCAAGTGAGGGGTCCATGGCTGAGGCCTAATCCAATTAGGGAGGACAGGGCTTTGGGTGCTAGAGAGAAGACCCAGCGGACTGAGGGGAAGGCAGGGAGAGAGGGAAGGAAACCCGAGAGGGGATCTCAGTAGAAAAGAGATGTAATAGACATCAAGCTCATTCACCCTGCCAGCAAATCCACTCTCAACCCATGAACCTGTCTCCAAGCCAGCTGGGCCCGAGGTGTGGGGAGTCACGGTCTTTATATCTTTGTAGAAGATATAAAGAACTCCAAAAATCAGACATAAATAAACACGTGGTGCAGTCAGCTGGTGGACAGGTGAGATGAGCAGGCAGCTCTCGGGAGATGAAGTCCGAGGAGTCTTCGAACTTGTGAAGTATGGCTTGGTAGGGGACGCACACACAGTGCCAGTGTGAGAGCCCTGAGCTCAGATCCCCAGAATCCACAGGCACCAGGGGTGGCGGCGGCGTGTGTGTGTGTGTGTGTGTGTGTGTGTGTGTGTGTGTGTGTGACCCTGAGCTCTTACTGCAAGATGGGAGGTGGGGACAGGAGACTTCCTTGAAGCCCACAGGCCAAGCAGCCTGAACCACTACTATATGACTTCCCGTCTCAAACAAGGAAGAGGAAAATTGATCCCTGAGGTTGTCCTATGAACTCCCCTCTTACACTGTGGTGTGCATGAATCTGCATTCACACCCATCAATACGCACACACACATGCATGCACACACACACACACTCCCCAGCTCCGACACGCTCCCAGAGCACACCCAGTTACTGAGGCTGTGTGGCAGTGTTCTGTGTACTGACTTATTCTACCCCGCAGGCCCAAGCGTTAAGAGCATAGTTAGGGGCCATGGGACATAGCCCTCTCTGTTTCCTGCATGTCCACTGGTCTTCCCATTCCTAACATACGTTCCTTGTTTCACACAGGGTGCCTGTGTGCCCTGCAGACCTGGGCACAGAGCCGGTACAGTAGAGCCTCCATAAATATTTGCAGATGGTCTGCTGGGAAGGAGGCCTGCTGTCATCTGGTTGCAGCACACGCCTCCTGCCATCTCCTGACGGTGGCTGTCTGTCAGACTTCTGTGACACAGACAGAAGCTAGTTTCTACCAACTATGGATAAAAGAACCTTTTCCTGAGTCCTTCAAGGGGAGAAAACACCAAACTGGGGGTGGGGTGAGAGATGGCTTTTGAACCCACAGTGAAAGCTTTGTGTGACGTTCCTCTGCTTGTTATTTCTGGGGATGCAGGGAGGGGCCAGGTAAAAGGGTGCTTTCCTGGCTGGCTAGGGCATTGCCACCTGGGATGTCTGTGACAGGCACCAGGAGAAGGGATGGCTGGGAGGCAGGAAGCCACCAAAGATCCCTGTACACTACAGAAATGCAGTGCCTTGGCCTGTCTGGCCACCCAGGAACTCCAGTAGGGAAACAACATCCTTTTGTGGTCTGCCCTGGATGACTGCCAGGGCTCAACAAGGGCCTTGTGATATGCACTTTTGAAATGTGTTGGCAGGATGGCATGTCTAACTCGTGCTTAATGCCCAGCAGCTTTTATGTCTCTTTCTCACGCCCACAGGCAGACTGGCTATATGTGACGGGCTGTGGTAGCCAGACTCGAGTGAACAGAGCTCTCAGATTCTTTTAACCCTACCCCTGGTCTCTGTCAGGTTTCAGTGGGTCCTTGGAGGACAGAGACAGAGGAGGGTATACCTAGAATCAGTCCCCGATTACATATTGTGTAACCTTTGATCACCTTTTGATCTAATATCACTTTGGGTCCCTGTCACAGTCCTACAAAAGACTGGTAGCCCTGTTTCCAGATAGGGAAAATGAGGCTTGGAGAAGCGAAATCATGTGGCTCAGAATAACACACATAGGATGTGGTAAAACAGGGACTCGACCCCAGTCTCTCTTCTTCAACAATTGGACTCTCCCACACCCTTTTGTAAGACCCCAGGGTCAGACTGGTGAGACGACTCAGTGGGTAAAGGTGCTCGATATCAAATCCGATGATAAGTTTGATCTCTGATTCCCACATGGTGTAAGAGAGACATTATCCTGAAAGCTGTCCTCAGACCTCCACATGTGTCTCAAAGCACATGCTCAAACACATACACACACACACACACACACACACACACACACACACACATTAATAATTTAATTTTTTAAAAGACCCCGGGTGTCTGCATTTCTGCCATCTATACTCCATCTTGTAAGTGACCATGGCCACTTTGGAAGAGTCTGAAAGAGCCCAAGTAGAACAGGTTCACCCTGTTCTTCATGGTTTGCTTTGAGAGTTTTCTACTTGATTGGGGGCCATTAATTCACACAATATGTCTTGAAAGTACATTAAAAAAAAATCCCCATGGGTCCCCTGCCTCATGATTTTCTCATTTTCCTGTTGCTTACGAGTGACAGCTGCTCTGTTTCCTCATGTTCCCTGGGTGGTCCCTATGAATCCCAAAGCAGGATGGCCACACCCCCCACCCCTAGGAAAGGCTCCTCACAGTGAAGGGATTCTTGTAGTACAGACATGTCAAAACCGAAAGAAAGCTGTCCTGTTGGGCTAGCCCCTGCCCCTGGAATAGCATTGGAAGGAAAGAAGTTTATTTGAAAGTTAATCTCAGAAGGTTCTAGAATAGTCATTGGGAAATGAGACAGAGAATGACAATATGTTGAGGAGCTAACAATCAGTTTGCCTCAGTAGAAAACAGAAGCTCAGTCCCATCAAGCCTTTCTGGGACACCATACAGAGCATGCCTGAGAGTAGGACCACCCACAGGACAGGAACACTGGGGCCTCTGTCCACCTGCTCCAAGATACACCAAACACACATAGGGTAGAAGTTCTTAGACCAGTGATTCTCAACCTCCCCAATGCTGTGACCCTTACCACAGTCCCTCAGGACCCCTAACCATAAGATTATTTTTGTTGCTATTTCATAACTGTAATTTTGCTATGATTATAAATCACAAGGTAAATATCTGATACTCGATCCTCAAAGGGGTTGTGACCCACAGGCTGAAACTGCTGTCTTAGACAGACAGACATAGCTTTCAGATGGAAAGCTATCATCAAGTATAGGGATAAGTATCAAAGGGTCACAGGTGGTATACCACAAGCATGGCTTCAGTCCCCATGGTGGTCTCACGCTGTATTCTGGGGAAAGAGGACAAAGATCTGCCCTCTTACCACTTCTTCCTCTGTGGTTTCAATTCGGAAAGACACAAAGAGGGGACCCTGGGTAGCCTCACCCCTGGCAGCCATACCTCCTCCACCATCCCAGATAGGGAGTAAAAGACCAGAAGTCACTACCTAGTGTGCAGGAATCTTAGGAGAGGTAGAGAGTTACATCGATTTGAGATAGATCAATGAGTCAGAGGAAGCTGAGCAGGAAGGAGAAGAGGGTCATTCCTGAGACTTCTCTGTGCTCTGTGTCCGTGAGCTACAGCATCCATGACAGGCAGCCATGGAGACAGGGGCAGGGGGTGCAGAGGAGGCCTGGAACAGTGACGGAGGGTCTTCACACTCTTGCAGGGAGTTACCCATTAGAAGCCAAGGGGACCACAAGGCAAAATCAAATGTGACTCCTCTCGGAAAAGCAAGAAAGTTGGAGATGTGGGAAGAAGGAGTCCTTTGCAGCTTGGGGGAGGATGCTCAGATTCATTTCCTCCTATTATACAGTAACGGACCAACTGCTTCTCCTCCCTCTAGCATTGATCAACCTTCTGATTGTTTGATTCCCCCTGCTGGTCCCATGGGCTTCTTCTGTTTCCGTCTGCTCGATCTATCTATCTGTCTATCTATCTATCTATCTATCTATCTATCTATCTAATCTATCAAGTCTATCATCTATCTATTATCTATATCAGCTATATAATCTATCTATTATCTATATCATCTATCTATATAATCTATTATCTATATAATCTATCTATCATTTATTACCCATCTATATCATCTATATAATCTCTCTATCTCTCTAACTCTCTCTCTTTCTGTCTCCTTCCCTTCCTCCCAACTCTCCTCCACCCATCCCTTCTTCCCTCCCTCCCTTTTCTCCCTCCTCCTCTTGCCATCCCCCTCCTTGTGTCTCTCTGGGTCACTGGGATCTAGGAGACCCCAGTATTATCTCCCATCACACTTCCCTGGGGATCCCCAAAGCTCCTTTCAACCTCTTCTAGAGACTACTGTGCACCTCCGGGGAGGATCTGGAGTCTCAGCAACTGAAGCTGCATAAATAAGGAGTGAGAGGGAGTGGAGCATATGTGTCCCGGTGGCATGCTTCCTGTGCTGGCGGCAGCCGGAGGCCTGACAGGCTCGTCCACTGCCAAGCTCTACTCAAAGTGTCAGTCACCAATAGCCTTCCATGCAAGGGCCCATTTGCCTGATCAACATTTCAAAAGCAAGTGCGCAAGGCGTACAGTAGGTTGCTATAATTCACCCAAGGGCTGCGCCTGCCGCTGGGAGACCAGCCGTATTCTTCTCTGAGTGAGCTATTTTTACCAACGCTCCCCCAAACCCCCGCCCCTTCATTCTAGCTCCTATTTCAGCCTCGGAGCTGAATTAGACTCTTTCTTCCTCTTGCAGGCTCCCCTCTCTGTTGTTATATAAAACCATTGCAGCCCTTAAGGAGTTGGCATCTGACATCCCCAGCTCCTGGATCCCCAGAACAGAGCTGAGAAGGAATAAATAGAAGGGAGGGGAAGCAGCGTTCTGTTCCAGCTCCGCAATGCGAACCGTCAGAGAGTTAACAGCAGCCAAGCACTTGGTGTTAATCTTTAGTATTCCCAAGAACTTGTCACCTCTTCCTTCAGGCCCACAGCTGCCTCCTCCAAGCGAGCTCACGCTTCTCACAAGACATCACACCTTCTATTGTGTTCTGGGAAAAAAAAAGTACCCACCAGAGGGGAGTTCTGAGTGATCAGCCTGCCAAGGGAGAAAGGGAAGCTATGCTTGCTATTTACAAGGAAAAAGCCTGAAAGAGCTGAGCATAGCTCCTCCTGCGCTCAGTCTCTGATCCCTCATCTCCCTCCCCCAGGTCCCAGAAGTCAGAGGGGTGTGTTTAACAAACGTCGAGATGAACGCAGCTTCAGAAGGTTAGCCTGGCAGTGGTGGCGCACGCCTTTAATCCCAGCACTTGGGAGGCAGAGGCAGGCAGATTTCTGAGTTAGAGGCCAGCCTGGTCTACAGAGTAAGTTCTAGGACAGCCAGGGCTACACAGAGAAACCCTGTCTCGAAAAACTGAAAAAAAACAAAAACAAAAACAAACCCAGAAGGTTAAAGGGCTCCCTCCGTGGCTGTTGCCTGGCTGGCAGTGTGTCTACCGTTGGCAGTTTATTCTCACCAAGACAGGTAAGCCAACAGGGTAAGTCAGGGTGTCTCACCCTGTGCAAAGGGCAAGATCCTCTCTCTCTCTCTGCATACACCATGTGTCTCCACTTAAGTCCCTAAGGAGCAAGTCCTAGACCAGGATTCTAGGAGAATACGTTTATCTGGAAGGAGACCCAGCAAATCCTTAGAGGATGTGAGACAGAGGGCAAGGACCCAACCCAGGGCATGGTATTGAGTTTAATCCCCAGAGAACTGCAAAAGTCAGTGTGGAGCATGCCTCAGAGTGACTGCATAGAACAGCACCTGTTGAGGAAGGGTCAGTGAACCTGAATGTCTTCAACCACTGGTCCTGCTCTTGCTTCAGGCTGCTGGGAGGAAGGTGGAAGTTGCCTGGTTCTTTGAACTTCTACCCCTGCAGAGAACATCTCCAGGTGTTCACTGGCCACCAGGAGGATGTAACTGGGGAGCTGGCCACCGGAAGGTTGTCACTGTGGTACCAACAGGAGGAATGTCATTGTGATGCTGGCCACAGGGAGGACCATCCATCAAGTGGACAGACATCACTGGAAAGCTGGCCACTGGACAGATGTCACAGTGGTGGCTTGCCAGTGGGCGGACAACAGACAACAGAGTTGCCAGATGCCAGGAGACATCACTTTGGATGCACATTTTTTTTTGATAAGCTAGAGGGAATATGGACACGGGACCCATGCAAATGTCAATGGCTCCTATCATTAGTTGGGATTATGAATACAGATAAAGAACAAGCATCTCCACCTTTACCTGAACCTCCTTCTGACTTGTCAGTAACTGGGGCGTTATGTGTCCTGTTCCTCCATAGATCCTATATGACATGCCTATAGAGTGAATGGGGTGGCAGCTGGGACGCAGGAAGAGTGAGGGTGACTCTGGGGAATGTCCAGCCTCAGGTGAGGGACCAGCTCTCATTCCCAGTGAATTGTGACCTGAGCTTTCTAGGCCATCCATCTTTGGGAAGAAAACAGAATCCAGGCGAAAAGGTAAGCACACGCTCTAATTTCGGATAAAAAATAAATATGGTTATCAAATCCCATCTGCAAATTCCACCTGCTTCCAGCTCCAAGCCCGAGGCCTGTCAACTCTTTACTGCAAAGTGAGATTAAAAAGAGGCCGAGGCACCACCTGGCCGAGCCCAGGTTCCTCTGGTGTGATCAGTGAGAGTCTGACATGAAGGCGTTCTTGTCACACTGTGGGTCTCTCTATTCAGTGCAGCTCCGTGCATCCTGTGTGCATCTGTCCATCACCTTGAGCCTCTGGTGATCTTGACACCATACTTCATGGCCAGGCTGGACTCTCTACTAACCACTGAGGTTTACACTGCTTGCTTTTGACCCCAGAGAACCTCTTCATTCAATCCAGACAGGGAGTCACCCTGAGCCAGTATGTTCACCTCCGTTGCTCATGGTCCTTTGTCTATGTACCTATCACCCTTCTGTACAAAGACTCCAGAGTCACCACAGTGCTGTCCATTCCCTGTAAAGCTAATGGGCTTTACGGGGTGTGTGTGTGTGTGTGTGTGTGTGTGTGTGTGTGTGTGTGTGTGTAAAGAGATCAAGGGACTGAGAGACTTGCCCAAGGTCACATGATGCATGTGTGAGGAAGTGAGTCACGCCTGCTCATGGCACTCCATGTAGAGTGAGCATCTCTGTTGTTGGAGAAGGGAGGGAAAAAGAGATAAGCAACAGGGGGGAGTGTTCTGGAAAGACTGCTCAGCAATGGGGGCGGTGGGTGCTGGAGAGACTCCTCAGCAGCCAAGGGGGTGGTGGGTGCTGGAGAGACTGCTCAGCAATGGGGGCGGTGGGTGCTGGAGAGACTGTTCAGCAACCAAGAGCACTGGCTGTTCTCGCACAGAACAGGGTTTGGTTCCCAGCATCCACATGGCAGCTCACAATGGCCTCAGCTTCAGTTCCAGGGAATCTGACCCCCTCTTCTGACCTCCATGGGCACAGTACATGTGTAATGCATATACTCACATGCAGACTCTCATACACATAATATATATATATATATTAATTTAAGAAGACAAGCAAGCACCCTGTGCTCTATAAATGGAATGGAGGGCAGGTCATGGTCTAACGGAGAGGGAAGCTATGACAGAAATCTAAGTGGGGCGGATATGGAGGCTGCCAGGGAGATTTTAGACAGGGTATTTCAGGGTATCTCTCTCTACTTCAGTGGGGGTTGGGAATGAGACTATTATAAACTCGCCAACATCTCCCAGAGAAAACTAACAAAACTGGAACAGGAAGACAGCTAATTAGACTAGCCAGTGGCTGGGCTACTGAAGATGCCACATAAACAACTAGCCGGGAGAGTCAACTGAGAGAAGTCATGCAAGGAACATGACTGCTCATCTCCAGGACTCTCTGCGGGGGACACAGAGTGGACAAGAAGCGTCCATCCATGAATCTCTGTTCCCAAGATTCCACTACCCACCACCGATGCAGAGATCGAAGCAGAATATTCTCTGTACAGACAGGCAGCTGTATATGCACACTTGCGGGACAGGACCTACCATCACCATAGAGACAAAACTCTGTGCATGTCTGTGAGGGAGCTTCTCGATTGGTTAACTGGGTCAGAAAGAGCCCCCACGCCCGGCTGTGGGCGGCATGTTCCACTCTGGTGGTCTCAGACTGAATAAAAACCAGAAAGCGAGCTGAGCATCAGCATCCATCTCTCTCTGCTTCCTGACTATGGATGCTGCGTGACCTCACCCTTCTGTCAGTGTGCTTTCCTTGCCCAGTAGACTGTACCCTCAAGCTGCGAGCAGAAACAAACAACTCTTTAAGTCAAGTATGGTCACGGCTACAAGAAAAGTAACTAACGGGTCACTTTTACCCCATACAGTGCTCTCTGGTGAAATATCAAAGCTAGAGTCTTACTATCTACGACCATGAAACAAACTGACATATTTAAATGTTTGCATCCTGAGTAACCGCTCGACAGAGGCTAGAATTTGTTGCTCCTACAGGAGATCTGAGTTCTGTTCCCAGCACCCACAGCATCCGGTCCCACATCAGGTCCACAGTATCCAGTCCCAAAGCATCCGGTCCCATAGCATGGGATCCAATAGCATCCGGTCCCACAGCATACAGTCTTCTGGTATCGAATCCCACAGCATCGGGTCCCACAGCATCCTGGGAATTTGATGTTCCTTTCCGGCCTCTTTAGACACTGCTACTCACATGCACTCAGATATATACACATAATTTCTATTTTTTAAAATAAACCTTTAAATGTTTACATTCTTTAAAATCCATGCGTTAAGATCCAGGCCCCTAAGCTCATGGCTTTTGGAATATTAAGAGGTGGGATTTCTGGGAGGTGATTAGGTCACAGATGGAAGCCTCCCGAAAGATATTAATGTCCTCATAGAATAGGCTGTAGGAAACTTGTACTTCTCTTGCATCCCATGAAGATAGAAGACACTGTCCATGACCCAAAAAACAGCCCCCTCATCTGTCCCAGCATCTGCCAGCAACTTGATCTTAGAGTTGGCTGATAGGGATGGGAAATCCATTTCTTTTTTCATAATTGATACAGTGATTTGAATATGCTTGGCCTATGGGAAGTGCTACTCTTAGGAGGTATGGCCTTGTTGGAGGAAGTGCATCACTGTTGGGGGGTGGCCTTTGAGGTCCTTGGCTTAAGCTCCACCAAGGGTAGAAAGTCTTCTCTTGGCTGCCTTTGGATCAAGATGTAGAATTCTCTTGGCTCCTCCTGCACCATGCCTGCCTGGAAGCTGCCATGATGTCAATGGACTAACCCTCTGAAGCTTCAAGCCAACCCCAATTAAATGCCCTTTTTTATACGAGTTGTCTTAGTTATGGTGTCTCTTTATAGCAATGAAACCCTAACTAAGACAACTGATGTTGCTTCAAAAAAAAAAAGTCAACTCAGACTACAACACAAACTGCCTCAAACTTTAGTGACTTAAAACCACATACAGTGGCCTTGGGATTCTGAGAATTAACTGGGTCCAGCTGGGTATCTCAGGTGGCATCTCTCAGGTATAGCCAGATGGTGGCTTAAGTCATAGTCAGATGGTGGCTTCAGGTATAGACAGATGGTGGCTTCAGTCATAGTCAGATGGTGATGAGCTCCCTTGGAAAGACATCTGCCTCAATCACACCCTTTTTCAGAAGCTCCATGATGCTTGGGAGTGACTTTCTCTATCACTCACACATGATCCTCTCAGAAGAGATGCTGTGGACTCTGTCTTCCATATCAAGCAGCTGGGTGGCAGGCATGGTCCTGCCCCTTCTCCAGCAGAAGATGATGATCAACTCTTTCTGTTGCTCTGTTTAAAAACAACTCTGACAAAGAGCAACATGGAGGAGGAATGGGTTTGTCTGGCTTATACTTCCAGGTCACAGTTCATCACTGAGAGAAGTCAGGGCAGGGGCTTATCAGTAGCTTGAAGCAGAAACCATGGAAGAATGTCTCTTGCTGGCTCACTTCCATTCTCATTCTCAACTAGCTTTCTTATATAACCCAGAACCATAGCTCTGGGAATGGTGCCGCCCATAGTGGGCTGGGCCCTTCCGCATCAATATCAGTCAAGACAATCCCTCACAGACATGGTTACAGACCAACCATAAAGTAATTACTCAACTGGGAGTCTTTCAGTTGATTCTATACCAAGTCAAGTTGACAGTTAATGCTAACCATGACAAATCCTACAAACATGGTTGGCTGTCACAAGGAGAGAAGGATGTGGCCACCAGCCTGTGGTAAGTAGAAGCCAGGGGTGTTACCAAGCCATCTACAATGCACAGGACAATTTCTAAATAAAGGAATTTTCCTCCCAGTGTTGGTCATGCTGAGCAGGGGAAGTCAAGATACCCTTGAACAATACCCATGAATAAGAATCTCTGGTCAAACTGAACATCTGAAAGTGGGGTGAAGAGGAAAAGCTCATGGGTCCACAAACTTTAGCCCAAGTCTAATCCATACTGAAAAGTGAATTTTAGATAGTGGTGTCGCATCCCTGGGAATTCAACCAGCTCTTCTTTTTTTCCAGCTAATAACAAGTACCCATAAGAATTATTATGTTGTATGTTATGGGTTTCCTAAAAACCCATCAACATAGGACATAATAGCAGAGAAGATATTCTATCACCTTCTCACCAAAAGAAATGACACTTGATAACTTTAAATTATGTGTAAAGACTTACTTTTATTTAAGTGTAAGGTGTCTTTCTGGAGTGGGGCAGAGAGAGGGGTGTACACATGCATGCAGTACCTGAGGAGTCCAGAAGAGGGCATTAGATCTCCTGGAGCGGGAGTTACAGATGGTTGCAAGCTGCCTGTCATGGGTGCTGGGAATTGAACTCAGGTCCTCTGCAAGAGCAGCAGCCCCTCTTAATCACTGAGATCTCTCTTCAGTCCCACTTGATAACTTGAAACCTAAAAACATGTGTTCCCATGATTGTCCGTGTTCTCCATGTTTGAAGCATCTTATCATCTATTTTTGTTTTTTGAGACAAATCTCTTATAGGTTGGGCTAGCATCAAACAGATATGTATACCCAAAGATGACCGTAGACTTCTGATCCTCTTGCTGCCACGTCCCTGGCTCTTGGGTTCCAGTCATGTGCCACCACCCTGACTTTGATGTATCCTGGGCAAGCCAGCACTCATGTCCACTGAACAACCAACTGCCCTTAGCTGTGACCTCTTAATGACAGAGCTGTGTTTAACAGTTAACCCAGGGGGAGAAAACAGCACCGCAACCAGCAGTGGAGATGCATGTGTTCACCTGCAGGGGAACTGTGGCCACCACTGACCAGTGGCATTAGGTACACTTAAATCCCAAGTTTCTCTTATTGTAACCACCTTGGAAGGCTGTGGCTGCGTTGTCATTTGTACCTCTCATCATGGATGGAGGTTTGTGCAGAGCAAAATCATATCCAAAACTAAAGCAGGAATAGTTACTGTCCAGACCCATGCTAGATGGCTCTCTCAGCAACCTCGGAATTAACTGTAGTTTGCTCAAGCTTAGTGTTGTGTGGACATTTTCGTTTTGATGGCACTTCTGCCTCTAGAATTGAGCTGATGAGGGTAGAGTGCCCCAGCCCTGAGCAAAAGGGGTGTGAAACAAATAAAGCAATCTTAAACACACACTGATTTGATAACAGAAGCAGACTGTGGGGGCCAGCCCTGCTTGAGGCTAGCCTGGACTATAAGAAATTCGTCTCAAAAACAAAGATAAACTGTGAGATACCGCAAACAAGGACAACACAGAGAATAGTGGGAACACATGCTTTCAGACTTAAATTGATCAATTATCAAGAAAGCTCAGAGAGTAAAGCACCTGCCGCACCCGTGAGAGGACCTGAGGTCAGAACCCAACACCCACCTAAAGCCAGACTAGGAACAGGCACCTGTGATGCCAGCACTCCTGTGGTGAGTTGGGAGCTGAGATAGAATCCCTGGAAGCTTGCAGGATAGCTAGCATGGGGTGTGCAGCACAAAACCAAGAAACCTTGCCTCAGTCAAGATGGAAGGCGGAGACCAACGACCACGGTTACCCTCTGACCTCCAAATGTGCACCATGGCCCATACACATGCACATATTCGTATTAGAAATAAAAGAAACAGACACATGGAGAAATGATAATTAACATTTAATTAAGTATGAATGATATTAAAAATACATTAAAATAAAAAGGGCTCAGACACCAGCCAATCAGGATAGAGTTATTTCAGGGGCCTCCTAGGCTAGGAATTAACCCTTTTCGTTCTGAATTATGGGACCATCCAGGCATCTAAGACAGAGGCTGAGGGCTAGCATGGGTCCATGGCAGTAAAGTTTTCAATTCTGGTTTGCCCATCCATTGCACCTCAGTACCAGCACTGGCATAATGTACTGTTGACACGCACAGCAGAGGGGTCCAGAGGCAAAATCTGAGCTGTGCATTGTGTGGGTATCTCATGCCCCTGTGGTGTCAGCTTCATCTGCACTGCAGAGTCCTACAGATTTGGATGCACTCCTTGCCTTGTCCTACCTCAGTCCTCCTGCCCAGCTCACCCTGCAGGCTGCCTTCCTAAGATGTCCTCTCCTCGCTCCAGCTCACAGGGGCAGGGTCGCTCACACAGCAACTCCCAGTGAGTGGGGCAGAGAGGGGAGGGTGATTCAAGGACACATTGAAACCTCCTCTCTCAGAGGACATGCTGGGGGCCCTCTGCCTCCTACAGAGAAAAGGGGGCTCAAATCCTGTGGCCACTGTACCCACCTCTTGCCTCTCCTGCTGAGACCCAACCCTGTCATCCATTTTCACCCGAAGAAAGCACTCCCTGAGCCCCATCTCAGGATCTTTTTAAAAGCATACTTTTATTTTTGAGATTATAATTTCACCATTCCCCCTTCTTTTTCTCCTCACTCTTCCAAATTCACAGCATCTTTCTTCATTAATTGTTACTGTATTCATATGTATACACACACACACACACACACACACACACACACACACACATGCACATGCAGGCGCACGCACTCCTAAATATAACCTGCTCAGCCTGTATAGTGTTACTTGTATATTCCAGGGCTGACCATTTTCTACTGGATAACAAGTGGGTGTGCTCCTCCCTGGCAAAGACTATTTCCCTTGCTCTCAGCACCCCTTGGTTGCCTGTAGTTCTCTGAATGGGGCTGAGGCCTCATGGGCTTTCCTCCATCTATTTTGGATATATATTGTTGGTTTTGTTCAGCTTATGTTTGGCAGTCATGTTGGTGAGATGTTATCGATGTCGATTCTGACATTACTAGGTGTTGTGGATAGCCCTGGGGCTGTTTGCATTCTGCTAATTCTGCCCTCCTGGGAGGGGTTTCAGACAAGGGGTGAGTTATATACTCATGGGACTTCTTGTGAACCAATCCCCTAATGAATAAAGGAGCCAATCACTGGGCAAGGAAGAGGGACTTCCAGGTTGGAGAGGAGAAGGGGGTGCCTTTTTGGAACGGGGACAGCAGATAGGTAAGATGTAGCTACTAGAGTCTCCTGGTATCATGGCGGATCCACAAGGATTCGCCACCAGAGGAATCAGATTTTGATAAGGCTTACAAGATTAGGTTTTAGTTGTTTCGCCCAGAGACAGAGTTACCATTGTTTCTGAGCTAAGTTTGTGTTGCATTTTCCTTCACACGGCACTCATCTGGGTTCCAGAAAGGAACAGTGGCAAAGTGTGGGTTTGCCTGATACGCACCACAGAGGCCATAGGGGTATTGAAGCATGAGGCTGCCATGGTAGTGAGCCGCCTGCCAGTTGGGACCTAGTGAGCTGGGTGGAGAGATCATGGAGCTTCAGAGCTCCACAAGATAAAAGCAGGTCCATTGCTCGCCAGTGCTTGGCCGGCCTGGCCGACGGGGTTGAGAGAACAAGGGCATAGTGTGGGAACATTCGATATATTCCTTCTTTTTAAATATTTCCCACAAGGTCTCACAGCAAACTCCCCGACCCTCTGACCCTTATGATCTTTCCACCCCCTCTTCTGAAATGTTCCCTGGGCCTTAGGTGCAAGAGTTATGTTATGTTTGTATCCATTAGGCTGGGCTCTGCAACTCTGTATTTCAATAGGTTGTGGTTTCTGCAGTCGTCTCCATCTTGTTTCCAAAGAGACGGTTCCTTGATGAGGGGTAAGACTACACTCATCTGTCAGTAATAGGACAATTATTTAGAATTGTTAGTTAGGGGCTATGGTGGTTTAATAATGTGCTGGCTGGAAGTTCTCCTCCAAGATCTGTGACTTCACTAGCCCTGGATAGCTGGCTAAGTATCCAGTATTGGGTGGGATCTTTTCTGAGCAACCCAAGATGAGGCAGGAGGAAGCAGGAAGAACCGTGGGAAACACATGAGCTCATGCATCTCAAGAGCTAGAGATCACAGGTCTTAGGGCGGCGGAACTGTCCATCATTTAGCTTTTGGGAACACCCCATTTCCAATGGCCAATTGATTTCTCTAAATGATGCAACAGCCTCCAGGGGGAAGAAAAATTATGTCAAAGTGAGTTTTCAAGTCTTATCTTCTCCTCACAATTTTCTCAAATTCTTGGTTTTGATAACCATATTTTTTACTTTAGCCTTTTCTTTCTCTGTTATCCGGACCATTTTTCTTTTCAGGTACTCCCTTGTCTCTAACTTCTGACCATATTGTTTGCACACTTCTCCTGGGATTGGCTTTTCACACCGACCTGAAGTCCTGTGCATTTCCTTTGTCAGTTCCAGCTCTCAGCCTTACTTGTCCCAATGCCTGCCTGTCCTTGCCTGCTTGCTGCTCACCCCATAGTCTTATACCATCTTAAAACCTACTTTTAATAAGGGTTCTCAAATGTTTTGACTCCCTTCTAGCCCACCATCCAAAGGTAGGGGAGATAAGATGGGAAACAGGACAAGGGGCTGTGGACCTGTTTAGAAGCTTTTTGGTGCAATTTTAATCTCTGGTTGTCAGGACACCAGCAGCCCAGTTCAGTAGCATCAGAATACCAAACACAAATTGGCTGCAGTGGCATGATCCAGCAGAAACAACCAGGCAGCCACTGAATTGACATGAGTCAGCGGGAGCCACCAGGACCAGCCGGGATGCCAGGAGAAGTTTTCTGCAATGCCTGCCAGTCCTTGCCTGCTTGTTGCCCCTCCCCCCACCTCTGGCTTGGTGAACGGAGCACCTTCTGTTAGGACAATGATGGAAGCTGATGAATGTCTGGACAGTGAGCTCTACAAGGCAAAGTTCTACCTTTTTCCCCTTGAGTGTGTTGGAAGGCACCGGACACTGGACAAGATGAGCAGCTATGGGTTTCCAGCTTCCTGAATCATCGGAGCATTCTGGATCACAAGAACATGACTGAGTTTTCTAAAATATACCTCTGAGTCACAAAAACAAACAAACAAACAAACAAACAAACAAAACCCACACACCCTGCCTCACCTTGTCTCTTGGCATCCTCATAAGCAGTGAAGGGGCTTTGGAATTAAGTCAAATGACTCCACAAGTGATGGAAAAAGCTGTACATGGCACCTGCTCCCTTCAGCTTCTTCACACTCAGTAGAGGACACTTCAATGGAGTCTAATGACTAGACAGAACTTAAGCCTCTAAGGATTCAGGGAAATGTAACTCCTGGTTTTCCCAGCCTCTGTAGGAAGGGCAGACACCAGAGGGTGTTGATGGCTAAGGAAGGTCACACCCCTGCCACACATCTATAGATGTATTCCCAGTGACTCTGAGGTTCCCTTCATTTCCACCAAGTTTGAATTCCCTGGGGTACCTGTTGCTTAGACTTTTTGGTGATCACCACTCACCTTAACTCTATCACACAACAATTGTCAATAATCTGCAGATAGGTGTCTCCATATATCGAGCCAGCGACTCTCAATGCTTACCGTAGAATTTACTTCAGAGTCGTTATTTGTGGAAACTTTTTTATTATAGTGTTATTTAAAATGTAGAAAGCATAAAAATAGCTATAAAGTTCCCATGGTTACCAAAAAAATCTGTTTAAAAAACTATAAAAATTAATTTGCAAATTAAACCCAAGCAAAATGCTAGAACAAATGGGATTCAAACCCATATGTCATTAGCATGATTAATGACACTGTTTTGTTTAACATAAATTACCAGTGTCAGACCTAATAGTAGGAAAATTCCCTTTCAGGTTTTACATCCCGCATGTTAATGGTCTGATTCTTTTGATTGTGTGCGGGATGGCCCCTCACAGGATGGTCCCTCTTGGGACGGCCCCTTGCTTCTGTCACCGCCAGTATCACCATCATATTTTCCTTTTGAACAATGTGATCTTTTCTTTTTTAAGTACTGATTTTTAATGGGTCAATCAATTTAATGGTGCACTCCGAAATAAAGTGCCAAAAACTTTAAAGCACCATTGAAGGAAGCCCTCGTCAGTGCGTAATTACTAATGTCCCATTGTTAATGAGCTGTGCAAGGCTGGTTTGCACAAAGAAGACCATTTGTGCTACAGAGCTGCTTCGAGGGTGAGTCTAGCTACCACTGATGTTCCAGAGTCTGCATGCTGAACTGCCATGTGTGGATGACGGCTCATCTCTCTCTTTCCTCTGCATATGACCTGCTGGGAAGTCTCAGCTCTTGGGGATTTGTTTGAGATTCAGTTGGCATCTACATGCTGATTAATACAAATGTAAACAAGATTGAACCATTCCTTTGATGGGAATACCTCCCTGCGAACCAAGAACAGGGTGAGGAGGGCTCACAGGGGAGGATGTACAAAGAAATGAATAGTAACTCAAACACCGAATGGCTAACTAACAGGGGAATTGATACCCACAATGATATGATTAATTCAATGACCAATTAAAATAATTATGAGACTCTGCTCTCTATGTATAAAATCAGCAAAAGTAAGAAGTCACATGGTGCTGTTATCTTGGTTAAGATGGACCATTTGGGTGGAAAGAATCCTCATGCAGGAGTGCTAAGAAACGAGACTGGGTGTGGCTGGGGTGGGGCAGATCAGAAATACCACCCTTATAAGAGCAGTTGTGGTGGTACACACCTGTAATGCCAGCACTCTGGAGACTGTGGCAGGAGGATTAGGACCCTTAAGTTCAGGTCGGTTTATGCTAGACAGTAGATGGAGAGAGAGAGAGAGAGAGAGAGAGAGAGAGAGTTAGTTCATGCTTAGGTCCATGAAGGATTCCGCTGTAAATGAAAGTGTTGATCATTAAATGAATAGGTAAGTATAGAGTACCAGGCTTAAAAGCTTGTACTGTTTAGTTTCTTTGGGTCTGTGGAATATAGCATGGTTATCTTGTATTTTATGGCTAATATCCACTTATAAGTGAGTACATACCATGTATGTCCTTTGGGGACTGGGTTACCTCACTCAGGATGATATTCTCAAGTTCCATTCATTTGCCTGCAAAATTCACGATGTCTTTGTTTTCAGTAGGTGACTAGTACGCGCTACAGACCCGAAGCTAAACAAAAAGGAAGGCCCAAGCAAGGATGCTTGGATCTCGCTTAGAAGGGGCTGAAAGAATTGTGGGAAGGGGACTGGGGGGGGGGGAACTGGCTTGGGGAGTGAATGGAGCAGGAGATGGGGGGTTTCAGGATCGGGGGGGAACTGGCTTGGGGAGTGAATGGAGCAGGAGATGGGGGGTT
>JADRCH010000127.1:3027228-3122203 GCA_019843965.1 Rhynchomys soricoides | reverse complement strand
GGAAGACACACCCTGACTGTCTGGTTAACTGAGGTAGGAAGACACACCCTGACTGTCTGGTTAACTGAGGTGGGAAGACACACCCTAACTGCCAAACTGCAGAAAAGAGGATTAAGAGCTGAGAACCACTGTTCATCTCTCTCTGCTTCCCAACTATGGCTACAATGTTACCAGTCACCTCAGGCTCCGGCCACCAGGCCTTCCCTGCCAGGATGGACTGGACCCTCAAATGGTGAGTCCAAATAAATTCTTTCTTCCATCACTTGTGTTTGTCAGGGTGTTTTATCACAGCAATGGGAGTGTGTGTGTGTGTGTGTGTGTGTGTTTGGGGATGTGTGCTTGTTTTGTTTGCTCTTTTTTGGCTTTTGATTTTGTTTTATTCTTTTTTAAAAAACAGTGTCTCATATAGCCCAGGCTAGCCTCAAACTTGAAAGGTAGCCAAGGATGTCCTCCTAGGACCTCTGTCTCCTGAGTGCTAAAATTACAGACTTATACCTCTGTGTCCAGTTTATGTGGGGCTGGGAGTAAACCCAGGGCTTCCAGCATGTTTAGCAAGCACTCTACTCACCGAATCACACACCCAGTCTGTCTGTCTGTCCGTCCGTCTGTCTGTCTGTCTGTTTTTGAGATGAGGTCTTGCTATGTGGTTCAGGCTAACCTTGAACCCCTTCCATCCTGCACCCTTTAGGCCTCAGCTTCCCCAGTGCTGGAATGACAGATAAGCAATACTCCAGGCTCCTGGCTGCTTCTTCTTTTTATTCTTAACTGTGGACTCTCGGAGGTCAGGCTGTACCTTACACGCCACTCAACAATCACAGCTGAACAGACTCGGCACAAAAATCATCAGGTTACTTGAATAAAAAAAAATACATAAATAAGATTGACAATTCAAATTCACCCAAGTCTTTTGGAATTTGTTTTACATTTCTTCCATTTCAGGATTTTGAAAAAAGTTATTACTGTTAAAATGTGTCTTCCGACAAAAGGAAACAGCTGCATTTTTTTTTGTTTTAATAAATAAAAATCAAAGCTGTTGTTTGTCCTGGAGCTCTAACTGCTCAGGCCAGTGCCTGCTTTGATTGCCCCTGTGATGCTTCTTGGATGAGGTCAAGAGAGCAAAGGAAAACCCCACACACACCCCTGATGCCGCAGGAAACCAATTATGGAGAGAGGTCCTAGTTTACTGAGTCAGGGACGGCTGTAGGAGTCCAATTGGCCAACCTGGGCTAACTCTAGTGTGGAGAAATGCATATCCACAGCCTATGCCCAGCCTCAGGACTTACTGAACTAATGTGAACTCTTGTTTTCCAGTTCTAGAATCTTACTGAGTAAATGGGGGAAACTGAGGCACCAAGTGGGATTAGCAGCACTTGCCAGGACCCATTGCTAATACTCATGCATTTGTTTCCCTTAAGTCCTTGGGGTTGTTGTTGTTGATGTTGTGTGTTTGTTTGTGTGTTTGTGAGTTTTGTTTTGTTTTCCTGGAGAGGCTGAATGGGGATGTCCCAAACCTGCTTCTACTCAACCACTCAGACTCTGGGTGATGAATCCACCCACATCCGTAATAGTGCACACCTGCCCCGGTAGGCGGGCGTCCCCACCTTCGAAAATCCCCAGTATGGGAGTGATACAACGTGTGGTGTCCATAAAGTTGCACAAGTCCACAGATCGAATCAGTCTGAGTCACTGAGGTGTTTGCAGGAGAAGGCGGACTCCCCAGATGGCTCCTCCCACCAAGGCTCTGGCCCTGCCTCCTGAAGGCCGAATGCTTTCATGACCTTAAATAGGCAACAGTCTCAAGAACCATAGAGAAGGTGGTGAGGGATGAATTCTGGGAATTTGCTGCTGAGAGCCTCCCACACCTGTTGCTTACAATCCCATGGAACCTCAAGCCACGTTTTCAGTTAGCGAGTGCTCAGTGGCTGCTTGTAGTCTTCCTGTATTGGAGGGTATGGATTTTTCTGAAACCTTTCCAGCTCCACAGACAGGACTCTCAGGTCACAGGGAGCTAAACCACCAAAGTCAGCAGGCCATGGAGACACTTTTCATCCACCTGTCACCCTAGCCCTTTCTGAAAATGGCCAAAGGTAGGTATTCATTGCAGGTGTTCATGGATAGCTCCTGCGTCAATGAGGAAAGTCTGGAGACAAGAAAGAAGTGGCTGCAGAGACAGAAGGGACTGTGAGTTATTACAGGATCCGTCACCTGCCTCTGCCCCTGAAAACAGAGAAATGAATGGTCACAGGATTTACAGGGGCGATGAAAGTCCATCCCCACCCATGGCCTCTTCCCATGCATGACTCGTGTGTCCAGGCATTCACAGGAAGACAACTCAGATGCACCAGAATGCTGGTGAGCTATGGGGAGGAAAAGAGTACCTCTTTTAAATGAAGTGGCTAAAGCTTTAGAACTAGGAGCCTGGAGTTTCTGTAATTCAGTTCCTTCACCGTGCATATGGAGAAACTGAGGACTATGCTAGTTAGTACCTGCCCCTTGGTCACACAGCCAGGTGGGAGCAATCTGGTCCTAAGGTCCTCTTGCCACCTAGAATTCAGTTCAGAAGAAGAGCGGAGAACTCTCGGAGTGGAAAGCTTGAGTGACCAGAGATCCAAATTGAAGACAAGTTAGTGAAAAACCAGAAGCAAAATTAAACTGTGTTAAGAACAATAAAAACCAACCAGGCTTATGGTGAGAAGGAAAACTGAATATGTGTGTCCTACCAAAACTCACTTGCTGAGCATTTATCCACAAGGGGACGGCACCAATAGACAGGGCCTTGTGAAGAGGGCGTCATAAAGATGGAGCCTTCATGAATGAGGTTAGTCCCTTGTACATGAGTAGCCTCCAAGCCAAGCATCCCCTTGTGCCCCTTGCAAAAGAATCATCCTAGCTGTGACTGTCAACCATTTATATCCCCTCATGGAGGAGTAGCGGGGGTCACAAGACCTTCTCCTGAGTATCCTATGCTCCCCACCACCTGTGGTGTGCAACTGTGCCTTAATTTCACGTGGCCTCAGGGGAGGGCTACAGTCTGAGAAGACTAGAGAAGGAGGCTTCATCTATGCAGCTACGGGAGAAACCATAATGGGAGGGGTTCTCCCAAGGGCAATTTAGAATTATCTAGGGGTTTTTAAAAAGTGTCTTTGTATGACTCAGTGAGCCCAGTACTTCCCTAGAAAAGCATTTGCTTGTGTGTACCCAAGGACTAGGCTGTTTACTGTATCATCACATACAATCTGGATACACTAAAATGACTTATGTATCTAAATGTAGAGATACATATGTGAAGTGCATATACTCACTCAACAGAATGGAAGGAAGCAACCAGATAAAGCCACCACAGCACACGGGGGTCTTCACGTTAACTAGAAAAAAGATGGTCCCCTTTGGGTGATGCAATCAGAGAATCCCCGTCTGAGATAAACTATGGGAACTGGATTCAGTTTCAACCTCTCTCATCCACTCTTCTCTCTGTGACCAGGAGCAGCTGCAAGTCTTGCCCTACCAATCAGAGAACTCTGCTGAATGGACAAACAGCTTCTAGAGTAATGTGTAAAAAATTCTTCTGACTAATTTAAATTCACATTGTTTACATAAAAGATACCCTGTGTGCTAATGAGGCAGGGGATCAGTGAAGGATGCCGGCTAACCTGCCCTTCAACTTATACAATGTTCTATTTTGTGTTTGCACTGTGCAACAGTGTATCTTTGTATCTCTCAGGTGATTAAAACAGTGTATCTCTCTACCACTCGGATGATTAGAGCCAAAATTTAAACTAAAAAACGGAGCTGTGCCCTCCTGACAAAATAAATGTGTGACACCTGGGGATCTCCTGTCACCACCACCATCACCGCCATGATCAGTGTCAGATTTAAGGGCACCTGTATGTGGACCATAACTAACCCCAGTTCATCCGACCCTGTTCCACGGTGGTGGTGGTGGTGGTGGTGGTGGTGGTGGTGGTGGTGGTGGTGGTGGTTGAGGGGTGGGTAGAGAGTGACAGAGAGCTTAGTTTGGATGAAGTAATGTCTTAAGGAAAGCTGAAGGAGGCGAAGTTTCCTCCAGAGACAGCACTTCCCAACCCCAAGAGCTCCTGTCTGGCTACACTAAGTGGTCAGAAACCCAACAGTCAACCTGAGCAAGATGAAAGGGTCCATCCCCACCCCTTTGGGGGAGGAGTTTTCTCACAGGTGAGAGGAGTTGACGGGTCTGAAACTTGTTTTTTAACAGTTGATTTCACACTCTTCTTAGTAACATTCATCTTCCTCCAAATCTCCAGCTCCAGCTTTATGTGGCTTGGCAGCTCAATTTCCTCCCCGCCTCCAGGTGACACAGCAGGTCCAGTGGTCACTTATCTAAGGAAGGCAGCACACTGGAGCCTTTAAGACCTCAGCTTCCTTCTCTGGGGAAGATTTGCAGCTCCATGTCGGTGGGTTTCTCAAAAACACTCACTTCTCTTGTCACCTCATTCAGAGGCCATCCTCATATTGATTGCTCCTGCTTTGGGTAGAAGTTAATTATCTCTGAAACAATTGAGCACTCAGTCAAGGAGACTTCACTGACTTGACGAAGATCTTGGATGTGCACGGCATAAAGGGTCCTGTTTCCTGAACACGGCTTCCTTCTCTTCACCTGGACTGCCCACTGTTATGTCCACCCACAGCCAGTAGATTATTCACTGGCTAGGGAACATTCTTGTGTGACACACTCTGTCCCAATAGTCTCTGGTGGCATTTTTCAGAGTGAACTCCACACAATTTGCCCCCCATAAAAGGAGTGTTCTCTCTCTTATCTGAGGGAGAAGGGAATCGTGGAATGAAAGAAACGGTGGTGACGGAACTGTTGGAAAACAGAAGTCCTTAAGTCCTCTGAGCTGGCTGCAGAAGAATAAAAATGTGCTGTGAGAACTCTGAACAAAGCTGTGGGAAGGGAAGGCTTCGTCTGGCTCACACTTGCAGATCATATTCTATCACTGAGGGAAATCAGGACAGGGAATCAAAGCAGCAACTACAGAGGGCAGCGGCTCACTGGCTCACTTGCTAAATTGCTCAGCTAGCTTTCTATACAGCAGATGCTGTCTAGGGATGGTGCTGACCACAGTGGGCATCAATCGAGACAATCTCCCAGGCCATCCTCAGAATCCTGACCGGAAGTTTAGGTTAAATAGAAGGCAAGAGGCATGCATGAGTGAGCAGACGTGGCCAAGGTGGGGTCCTGTCCATCACTATTATTCTGGCTCCACTTTCCAGCAAGGTGTTCTGACATGTTCTCAGATATGTTTTCACAGGAGACACACACACACACACACACACACACACACACCCTTCTGATTGCACCAAGATCTCAACCTTTTTTTAAAAAAAAAAAAATTGTTAGAGAATTTTAGAGAAATGTTCTTTATAACAGTACAAATCAATACAATACTTCTAACGAACAGTTTATCAACAAGTACCAAAGTATAAATTGTGAGTAAAATTTTATCTAGTAAGCTTATTTCTAAGAATTTATGTTGACAAAAATATGCATGTACTGTGGGATATCTATCACAGTATTATATACAATGGTAAATTATGAGAAAAATGTCAAAATTAAATACAGAATTGATAAATTATGAAATTACTTGTAGACATTTCTATAAAAATTAAAATGCTATTTTTTGCTAAAACTTTAGAAGCCAATATTATCATCATCTTATACGTTGACATTATAAATATGATTAAAATAAATTAAATCACTTTGTAAAAACATGATGCAATTGGAAATTATTTAAATTGATCTGTTAAATTAACAGATCAACTCTTTTTTTTTTTTGGTTTTTTGAGACAGGGTTTCTTTGGGTAGCCCTGGCTGTCCTGGAACTCACTCTGTAGACCAGGCTGGCCTTGAACTCAGAAATCCGCCTGCCTCTGCCTCCCGAGTGCTGGGATAAAAGGCGTGCGCCACCACTGCCTGGCTACAGATCAACTCTTACAGTTTTATAGGCCATTCATTTTTTTCTCCTCTGAAATGACAAAGGAAAGTTGACTTCAGGCAAAATAGCACACAACCTAATCTCATAAATCACACGTTTAATGTTCCTTGTTTTCAGTAGACTTTGAAAACCTTACTACTGTCATACTCAACTAGAAGTAAGTTGACAACTCCTGACTAAATTCAGAGGAAATAAATACTAGTCTTCTAAAAATATACAGGACTCACCCCCCTAAAGGGAACATAAAATTCAAATACCTCCAATGTTCTCCCTTGAAGATATGTTAGCTTCATTCTGAGCAAAGAGCAACATTCCTTTGTGTTTCCCAAGGCCATTACACTGAGATTCATCAGATACCTGTAACACTTGCTGAAGTTACCTCTTAAATATTTCTATTTGACCAGTATGAAGTGTCCTTCCTTATCTTTTTTGATAACTTTTGGTTGAAAGTTGATTTTATTCCATATTAGAATGGCTACTCCAGCTTGTTTCTTGGGACCATTTGTTTGAAAAATTGTTTTCCAACCTTTTACTCTGAGGTAGTGTCTGTCTTTGTCACTGAGGTGCCTTTCCTATATGCAGCAAAATACTGGTTCCTGTTTACGTATCCAGTCCTTTAGTCTATGGCTTTTTATTGGGGAATTGAGTCCATTGATGTTAAGAGTTATTGAGGAAAAGTGATTGTTACTTCCTGTTATTTTTGTTGTTAGAGGTGGAATTATGTTTGTGTGGCTGCCTTCTTTTGGGTTTGTTGAAAGATTACCTTCTTGCTTTTTCAAGGGTGTAGTTTCCCTCCTTGTGTTGATGTTTTCCGTCTATTATCCTTTGTAGGGCTGGATTTGTGGAAAGATATTATGTAAATTTGGTTTTATCATGGAATATCTTGTGTTCTCCATCTATGGTAATTGAGAGTTTTGCTGGATATAGTGGCCTGGGCTGTCATTTGTGTTCTCTTAGGGTCTGTATGACATCTTCCCAGGATCTTCTAGCTTTCATAGTCTCTGGTGAGAAGTCTGGTGTAATTCTGATAGGTCTGCCTTTATATGTTACTTGACCTTTTTCCCTTACTGCTTTTAATATTCTTTCTTTGTTTAGTGCATTTGGTGTGTTGATTATTACGGGAGAAATTTCTTTCCTGGTCCAGTATATTTGGAGTTCTGTAGGCTTTTTGTACGTTCATGGGCATCTCTTTCTTTAGGTTAGGGAAGTTTTCTTCTATAATTTTGTTGAAGATATTTACTGGCCCTTTAAGTTGGGAATCTTCACTCTCTTCTATACCTATTATCCTTAGGTTTCTTCTTCTCACTGTGTCCTGGATTTCCTGGATGTTTTGTGTTAGGAGATTTTTGCATTTTCTATGACTGTTGTGTCAGTGTTTTCTATGGTATCTTCTGCACCTGAGATTCTCTCTTCTATCTAGTATTCTGTTTTGATGCTTGCATCTATGACTGCTGACCTCTTTCCTAGGTTTTCTAACTCTGGGGTTGTCTCCCTTTGTGATTTCTTTATTGTTTCTGTTCCATTTTTAGATCCTGGATGGTTTTGTTCAATTCCTTCACCTGTTTGTTTGTGTTTTCTTGTTATTCTTTAAGGGATTTTTGTGTTTCCTCTTTAAGGGCTTCTAGCTGTTTACCTGTGTTCTTCTGTATTTCTTTGAGGAAGTTATTTATGTCCTATTTAATGTCCTCTATCATGATCATGAGAAGTGATTTTAGATCTGAATCTTGCTTTTCCTGTGTGATGGTATATCCAGGACTTGCTATGGTGGGAGAATTGGGGTCTGATGATGCCAGGTAACCTTGGTTTCTGTTGCTTATGTTCTTGCGCTTGCCTCCTGCCATCTAGTTATCTCTAGTGCTACCTGCCCTCCCTTTATGTGACTGGAGCCTACCCTTACTGTGATCCTGGTTGTGTCTGAACTCCTCAGAGACCAGCTGTCTCTGGGATCCTGGGATCCTGTGATCCTGAGATCCTGGGTGTGACAGAGCTCCTGAGAATCAAGCTGCCTCTGTGACCCTGAGATCCTGGTGTGACCAAGCTCCTGGGACGCTGTGATCCTGTGATCCTGGGCATGTTAGAGAGCCTGGGAGTGGAGCTCCCTCTGGGTGTTGTGGGACTGGCTGAGGAGTTTGCTCCCAAGGTCTGCTCAGGGCACCGGCCCAGACTGGATCTCAACCTTTTTTATTCTCCCGGCATTGAGGCTTCTGTGGGGGAAACACCAATATCATGGAGTCTGATGTCTATCTTGATAACCAAAAGGGAGAGAGACAGTGTCTCTTTCGCCCTGCAGTTCTCAACATGTGGGTCACAAACCCATTAGGGATCCAACAACCTTTTCACAGGGGTTACCTAAGACCACTGGAAAACACAAGTCTTTATATTATGATTCATAACAGTAGCAAAATTACAATTCTGAGTAGCAACAAAAATAATTGTATGGTTGGACATCACCACAATGTGAGGAACTGTAGTAAAGGATTGTAGCATCAGGAAGGTCAAGGACCAATGCTTTAGAATATCTGCCCTGCTACCATGACCATAGCTCATAAAGGGTTCTCTTCAGAGTAGCTCAAATATTCAAGAGGATGCTGACTGGAAAATATTCTCAGGAAAGTCGTTAAGGAGGAAGCGAGACAGGAAAGGAAGGAAGTTGCTGGGGACTAAGGAGACCTCAGGACTCACTGCTGAGGTGCCCACTCAAGGGCAGAAGTGTAGCTTCCCCTGGCATCCCACCACCGCAGGCTGAGGGCTGCACTGCCCACCGCTCTGCAGATGGAAAGTCTAGGTCAAGAGGTGGGAGTGTGCAGTAGGCAGTCGAGTCCGAGAACATGCACCCAACAGAAACCAGCGCAGTCTTCATCTCAGCCTGTGGGACAACTGCTTGTCTATCTTCTAAGTTCTTCCTCTGAGCCCCCCCTTCTTTCCACACTCCCTCCCAGGGAGGCAGAAGGCACAGCATCCTCACAGTCCTCTCTCGGTATCTCCCCCCATCCAGTAATACACACTTGGTACACTCTGACCCTCCCTCCCAGGCCCTCACGCCTGAGTCTGAGTGGCATATTTCTGCTCATCTGCCCTCTTCAACCCTGTTTACTACAGGTTGCTCTGTGCCAAGCGCTGCTCTCCTGATTGTCAAGAATACAGAAGTTTTAAAACAAAAACAACAAAACAGGGCCTGGAGAGGTAGCTCAGTGGTTAAGAGCACTTGGGGCTCTTGCAGAGGACCTGGATTTGGGTCCCAGAACTCATAATTGTCCTTATCTCTAGTTCCAGGGAATCTCATGCCCTTTTCTGGTCTCTAAGGGCACTTACTGCACATGTGTGTTACACATATATACTTGCAGACAAGCACTCAGACACATAAAATAAAAATAAATATTTTTAAATGAAATAAAGAATAAAATCCAAGTCCCCACTTGTACTGGCTGGTTTTGTGTGTCAACTTGACACAAACTGGAGTTATCACAGAGAAAGGAGCTTCAGTTGAGAAAATGCCTCTATGAGATCCAGTGGTAAGGCATTTTCTCAGTTAGTGATCAAGGGGGGAGGGCCCCTTGTGAGTGGTACCATCCCTGGGCTGGTAGTCTTGGGTTCTATAAGAGAGCAAGCTGAGCAAGCCAGGGGAAGCAAGCCAGTAAGGAACATCCCTCCATGACCTCTGCATCAGCTCCTGCTTCCTGACCTGCTTGAGTTCCAGTCCTGACTTCCTTTGGTGATGAACAGCAGTGTGGAAGTGTAAGCTGAATAAACCCTTTCCTCCCCAACTTGCTTCTCGGTGTTTTGTTCAGGAATAGAAGCCCTGGCTAAGACAGCACTCTTTTTTATTTTAACGTCTCTTTCTCTCTCTTCCTCTCCCTCTCCCTTCCCCCCTCGTGTCAAGAGTGTTAAGGAGAGCCAATATAGGGGTGCACACTAATAACTGTGCACTTGGGAAGTTGAGGCAGGAAGAGCCCAAGATTGAGAGCAGTCTACACAGCATGATTCTGTCTCAAAACTAAAACCAAACCAAACAAACAAACAAAAAACCTAAACTAAACAAAACCAGCCACAGCCTTAAAAGGTAGCATTATTTTTCCACCTCTTCTACCAGAGATTGACAAAGTGACCACACCGAATTGCAAAGCCACCCCACCACAAGATAGTCCTATGAGCTAGTTCCGGCTTCCAGGTCTCCCCACTGCCCCAGTGTAAACAATTTGGGGACAGAAGAGGGAGGGAGCCAGAGGGAGCTGAAAAGAAAAGGACAAGCATGTCTTTCTCTGACACATCTCCTTGGAGCTACCAGTTCGCACAGCAATGGCAGGGGAGAAATGGCAATGGATTCAAGATTGCTACTTGTAACAGGGGCTGGCTGTGTTTAACCGTTAGGAGTGGTCAGAGAATAGTGGAATCTGCCAAGACAAATTAAAGACTGAGGAAGGCAGATCCCACAGAGCACAGCCCTGACTGGGGAAAAATACCTCTTGTTTCTATCTCAGCTACTTGAGTGTTCTAAGTGGGATGCTCACATTTGATTCTCTTAATTGACCTATTTTCTCTAAAATCCTTTTAGCTTTTTGTTGTTGTAGTTGTTTGTTTGTTTTTCGAGACAGGGTTTCTCTCTGTAGCCCTGGCTGTCCTGGAACTCACGCTATAGACCAGGCTGACCTCGAACTCAGAAATCCACCTGCCTCTGCCTCCCAAGTGCTGGGATTAAAGGCGTGTGCCATCATTGCCTGGCTGTCTTTTAGCTTTTCAGAGCTCATCCTTATGTGTCCTTATACGGCTGAAAAATAAGTCAAGGGGCCATCCTCTCTGTCTGCTTCTGTCTGCCTGCCTTCCTCTCTCACTGAGGGGTGCTGGGATGGCTGAACACAGACTCTGATCCTTTCCATCTTCAGGTCTCCCTGACTTCCCTGACTAAAGACAGGCCTCCCTCCAGCTCCTCCTGAAAAGTCTCAAAGGAGGGTGTTGATCAGCCATGATCCCCGTGAGACCAGACCTGTGACTGGCCCTGCCCATCCCATGTTTGGAATTGCAGAGGTACCAGAACAGAGGTGGAGAGGGCTGCAGTAAAGAGAACAGGACCCATGACCTGCAGGATCCTAACTCAGGTCTTCAAGAATTCTAGCTTTCATTCTGATGTCTTAACATCCTTGTTTATCTACAGACTTCTGAAAGGTAGTTTAAATCACGTGGGGCTTTTAAAGTTTAACAGAATTAAATCATGAGCGACAATAAGAGTTTAGGCTCTCCCTCCTGAAAGTTCCGCCATCCTTACCTCCCACAGATACACACACTCCACACTACTACCCAACCCCACCCCGGGACAATAAATTGGTTACAAGGTCTGGCTATTCAAGCTTGTTTACAGACCATCTTTGCACAAGCCCTGTTGGGTAGCTCTCGTTTAGATGCTTAACAAAGGCCAACAGTACCAGCAGAGTGAACTAAGAACTGGTTGCTGATCACAAGGCAGAACCAGGAAGGACTCTCTGTCAGAGGGCAAAGTCATTTAGCAGAAAGATTCCTACAGAAACTGCTTCAGGACATTCCTGGCTCCAGGTAGGTTTGACAGAGGTTCTCACAGCTTCTTCTTTCCAGGGGGCAAAGTCCACCTGTGGAGGCCGCAAGCAGGTGCAGCTGGCTGGAAACACAGCAAGAACAGATTTGCACTGTGCATGACGTTCCCAGGGAGAAACCTCTTGCCACCAGGTCCAAACTTGAGGGGCAGGATCCACAAAGAAAGCAAGGAAGACAGGACAGACAGACACCACTTAAGCTATCATTCCTGCAGAATCCTTTCCTTCTTCGTAAACTTTTTGATGGAAATGAAGCCTAGAAAATCAAGGTCTAGAAACCTACTCCAGATAGTTCTCTTACTAAATGTGTCAGAATTTGGCAGTCCAAGCTGAGGTTATGACCAAAGTGGGAAAGTGCCTGCCTAGCAAGCAAAAAAGCCCTGGGTTCAATCCCCAGAATTACTCTGAACCAGGCAAGGCAGTGAGAGATGGAGGCAGGAGAATCAGGAGTTCAAGGCCAGCCGGGGGCACATGAGACCCTATCTCAAAATGAAAACAAAGGTCTCCCCAGTCCCTTCTCTCTTGTCCCTGCTGCCACCGCTCACCTCAACCCTTAGCTGGTTTAAAGCAAAGTTTGTGTTTAGCAAATATTGTTGGGTTAATTAACTAATCCCCAGTCAGTCATATGAGAAGATAGGCCAGTTGCCCAGGACAGCATTTACCCGTTGATGGGAACAACAGGGATGTTTGTCATGAGATGTCACTGAAGCCAGTGGCAGCTGGTGCTCAGTTCCACTGTCCTGATGCTGATGCTGTCTGGGCCCTGCTCTGTATTCTCTGTGCTCTTCGGGCTGATGTTTGTTTACCTGCATGATGGAGGTGCTGTGTTGGTTGTGTGTACTCAATGGCCATTGTCTAGCTCCAAAGGTCCCCACATGGTGACCCTCAGCCAGCTGTTTGACTTACGGCACATGAGTCTTTTCTTAAAAGTGTATGAGTGGAGCCGGGCCGTGGTGGCGCTCGCCTTTAATCCCAGCACTCAGGAGGCAGAAGCAGGCGGATTTCTGAGTTCGAGGCCAGCCTGGTCTCCAGAGTGAGTTCCAGGACAGCCAGGGCTACACAGAGAAACCCTGTCTCGAAAAACAAAAAAAAACCCAAAAGTGTATGTATGGGTGTGCTCAGGAGACAGCTCAGAGGCAAAGTGCTTGCTGGGTGATCTGGAGGACCTGACTCTAATCCCTGGCACCTACATAAGGAAAGGTGGGCATGGGGTCTGTAATTCCAGTGTCAGGAAGTTGGCAGATCCCTGGGGCTCACTGGGCAGGCGGTGAGCTCCAGACCAGAGAGAGACCCAATCTTCAAGACCAAGATAGATGTGCCTGAGGAATGACACCTGAGACTATCTCCTCTGCTCTGTGCTCTCTGTGTCTCTGTCTCTGTCTCTGTCTCTCTCTCTCTCTCTCTCTCGCTCTCTCTCTCTCTCTCTCTCTCACACACACACACACACACACACACACACACACGGGTACACGCCGTTTTCATTTCATTTTGGCGAGGGTAAAGTGAGTTCCTTAACTGTTCTCTCTCTCCTAGGAGAGTTTGGGAGTGGATGCCCTGTCCCTGTGGTTGTGGTCAGCTTAAGCAACCTGTAAAGACACTCATGAATGTGTAAATGCCTTTCTGAGACCACAGGAGAAGTCTTCCCTAAGACCCTGAATGAACCTGGACACCTGCTTGGTGCAGAACCTTCTAGAAGCAGCTTGGGGAAGAACAAAGGGTTTGGGACTGACTCAGTTCAAGGCAGGTGGACATAGAATTGTGGCAAAAAAACAAAAAACCAAAAAACCAAAAAAACAAAAAAACAAAACTTAGAAAAAATGTTTTAAGGCCAAGAAAGCAGGCACTTTCAGGTAGGTGAAGAAACCAGGGGAAAGCCAGAACAGCATGCAGAGCTTGCTACAGGGCATGGCCTGTGCTTTCCGTGTGGGTGACCGCTTGTGTGAACCCATGTTGAAACCTCAGGAACTTCACATGACAGGAAACTGAGACCAGGAGAGGTCATGGACTCATCCAGTCTACCAAGCACCTGCTGAGTTCCTGGCTTTGCCCCTCACGTAAATCAATATACAAACAAGACATACAATACAGACTGATAAGACTACAGCCGTCAAGTACTGACCAAATGGATTCATGAGTGTGATGGTTGGTTTTAACTGGGTTTGGGAAAAGCCTCTGAGAGTATCTGTGAGGGTGTGTCTTAATTATATTAATTGATGTGGGAAAGCCTGCCCACTGAGGGCAGCACCATTCCCTAGGCTGGGGAACCTTGGACTGTGTAAGGTAGATAGCATTAGTATGCACAGATTCATGACTCTCTGCTCTTAACAGTGGCTATAGTATGATCAGCTGCTTCAAGATCCCAACATCTTGACCTTTCAGAAATGATGGGGGTGTAACTGGGAGTAGTGAACCAAATCAGCCCTTGAGATGAAGGCATTTTAACATAACAACAGGAAAAAGTAAACAATAAATTAAGATCTGTAACTAACTGCAATGATATGAAGTTCTGCCAAGGGAAAAATCAGGACTGGGGCTATAGCTCTGTTGGTAGAGCACTACTTACCTAGCTTACATGAGGCCCTGGGTTCAATCCCAACCACACATAATTTAAGCATGGTAGTACATGCCTGTATGCAGGGGCTGGAGGAGTCGAGGTTATTCTTGGCTACATATGAGTTTGAGGTCACCCTGGAATACATCAGACTCTCTCAAAAAAAAGCAAACCAACCAAGCAACCATCCAGAGGATCGTCTAGAACACTCTCAGGGAGTAGTGTTTCCTTTCCAGTCTCAGCCAGCTTGCAAGTGTGGAGGTTTGGGGTTCTCACTTGGAGGCAGGTGAGTAGTGGGTGCCCTACCCGACTGTGTGGGTGTACAGGCAAAGGAAGGAAGGATGCAGAGAGAGTAAGCAGTGACTAAGGATGGAGGCGGTGCAAGGGAGGAGTCTCAGATGCTGGGGGCGGGGCAAAGAGTGGGGTCTCGGTACAGCGGAGTTTTAAGGTCCTGGCTTCACAAAGCTGGCCCAGGAGCCTGAACTATGAAAAAGCCAGTGGTAGTGTCCCTTGTCACCCTCCACCACTCTCCATAGCTGCCATGCTGGCCTCCTCCCTTTGCTCATGAGGCCTTTGTTAGAGCAGGGTCGGGCTCAACAGAGGTGGTGCGGCCCCTCCAAGGGGCATTGAAATACCGGAGACAATTCTGGTACCGCAGCCGCTGCCAGCACTTGGATCACAAGAATGTCACTCAACACCCCAAGAATTATATGGTTCCCAAACTCAATAGGACCAAATCTGAGAAACTGGGCACTAATCACAACCCAAAACGGAGTTGGTCTTCTGAGTGTGTGTGTGCACTTCTGCAGAGGCGTGTCTGTGTGTACATGTTTGTGCACCTTCCCCCTGTGCTCGTGCACGCATACACACACACTTTATTTCACTTTAGCTTTTGGGACAGGCTCTCTCCCTGAACCTGGCAGTCACTGGCAGGCAGGCCGGCTAGCAAGCTCCAGGGATCAGCTTGCTTCTGCCCTCTGTCCCTCAAACCCCACCCCAAGTGCTAGGGTTTATTCAAGGGTGCTAAGACTCTAAACGGAGCTTCTCATGCCTGCAGAGCAGACACCTCGCTGACTAAGCCGTCTCTCAAGTCTGTGCCTGCACCACTGCCAATCTTGTGCCATGAATGGGTTCTAAGGGTGGCCTGGTCCCCTTCCCCACCTCTGCTTTACTTGATTATACAGGGCCAATCCCCTGCACCTTTGTTGGAGCCCTCTCACCCTCACCCATGGGCTACTCTGGGCACAGCCATCACTCTGGCCTTCTCTGCCTGAGTGGAGCCTCCTAGGGCTATGGGGGTCCTTCACTCTTGCCCCAGAGGAAGAGGCTCCCATTCTTTCTGTAGATAGCAGGACTCTGAGAGCCTCTGAGAAAAGAAATCAGACCTCCTGGAGGCCACTTGCTCCCTGGCTGGCATTCCTGGGGATGAAGGCAGACAGTGAATTCACTCAGAGACAGCACCTCTGCAGCTATCCCCATGCCATCGGAGACGATTGTGGGGGAAGGGCGTGGGGTACGGGCAGGGCAGCCATGTGCACAGTAAGGGGAAAATATGAGGTTCACAGTCTTCCCAGAAAGTCTTCCAGCTTCTGGCCCTTCACAGGACCTCCTCAGAGCTCTCAGGAAGCTGGCGCAGTGTGAACTAGAGTGGGCAGCACTCACCCATGCTAAGGCAGGTCTCACATTCACTCAGCCCAGTGGCATCAAGGCTTCTGCCATATCATGGCATGCCTTCTCTCCCTGTGTGGCTCATCTACACTGGTTCTAACCAGATTAACATGAAAATCTGGTGGCCACCAACCTCAGTTGATCCAACCCCTGGATCAAACACATAACCATTCTCCTCACTCCAGCCTCTATCCTCCACCCCACATGTGTGTGCATGCACACACACATACACACACACACACACACCCTTGATCTGGATAGGTCTCTTATCTGGAAGACTGCAGATATAACTGGCTTGCTCCACTCTGGGCCCTCTGCCTAGACCTGTGTAGGCATAATCTCTGTGTCTGTCTCTGTCTCTCTCTGTTCTCTCTCTCTCTTCTCTCTCTCTCTCTCTTTCTCTCTCTCTCTCTCTCAGCAGAGAGCAGGGTCTTATGTGGGCCAGGCTGGCCTCAAACGAGCTATGTAGCAAAGGATGATCCTGAACTCTGACCTTCCATCCAGGTGCTAGGGTTTGAGCCCAGGGTTGATTTCCTGCATTAGGCAAGCACTGGGCCAACTAAACTTTACAGCCCCAGTCCTTCTTGTGATCCTTCAGAAGTAGCTCTGATCAAAGCCTTCTTAAAGCCCTTGGAATGCTTACCTTTGCTTCTAGAAAACTCCAAATTCCTCAATGCTAGACAAAAGGTCTGGAATCCAGTCCCTTCTTAGCTTATCTCTGGCCAGTCAAGCCCTGGGGAAAGATGACTTGATGAGTCAATGAGAGAGAGAGAGAGAGAGAGAGAGAGAGAGAGACCCCATATGTCCCTGGAGCTTTGCTCAGTGTGTGGGGGTGGGGGTGTGAATGTGTGTGGGGGTGTCAGAGAATGACAATCTTCAGCATCTTCCTCAGTGTATGCTCTTTGGTTGGTTCTACCCTACTTCTTGAGTCCGGGTCTCTCACTGGACCCGGACCTCACTGATTCAGCTAAGCTGGACAGCCAGTGAGAACAAGGGATCCTCCTGCCTCTAACCCCCTAGCTCTGGATTTCAGGCATGTACCCCTGCACCTCACTTTTTACGTGGGTGCTGGGGATCTGACTGAGGTCCTCACACTGGCTCAGCCTTTCTTCCCCAGATTAATCTCTGCTTATCATAAAGGCCAACCCAGCCAAGGCAGCCATGCACAGCCCAGAGGAGCCTGGCTGAGTTAGAAGGACTCAGGACTCCCAAGAGCAACAATGACTCTAGTCTAGCAATTCTCAGTCTGTGGGTCCCGACCCCTTTGCCAACCCTCTAACTCCAAAAATATTTACATTATGATTCCTAACAGTAGCAAAATTACAGTTGGTTTCTTGAGGAGCAAATGCCCCAAGCTGCTCTTGATCCCTTTCAGATTCACTTCTGATTCAACAGAGATTACCCCAAACCCACCTCTAAGGATATGCCACTGTTCCTCTCAATGCCGTAACTTAGGATGAAGTATGTGAAGTCCCCCCTCCCCTGCTCCCTGTGCAGTGCAAGGGGCGTGCCTGAGAACTAGTCCTGGAGGGAGGTGAACTTGGCTCAGGCTGCCCACACAAGAGGATGCACACTCCTGGCCTTCAGCAAAGAATGACCCTTTAAGATTTATGGACTTAATTTTAAGTTTTAATGGTTCCTGTCAAAATTTCATGTGGCCTCATGACTGATGGGCAGCAAGCAATGAGGGCAGATACTCCAAGAAAAAGAAACAGCATGAATGAAGGCTGGGGACATGGGACAAGCGTTGCTCCAAGAGGGTGACTGAACGGTTACTGTATGCAACTGCTTGACTAATACCCAGATCAAATTATTTGAAGGCATATAATTATTGTAGCATATAGTTAATTTAACAAGCCACAGCTTCCTTGTGTTCTGGGGTTCGAGACTCCACCAAGAGAGCTCCAGACTCAGTTTAGATTATAATTAGCCAAATGTATTAAAACTGCTAGCAGGACCACAGTCTCTAAGCCAAATCAGAGATGAGAGTGCAGAGACACATGCAAGAAGAGCTTTTAAAGGCAAAAATCACAGCTCGGCAGTGGTGGTGCACGCCTTTAATCCCAGCACTTGGGAGGCAGAGGCAGGCAGAGCTCTGAGTTTGAGGCCAGCCTGGTCTACAAAATTAACTGCAGGATATTCAGGGTTATACTCTATCCCCATGAGAAGTCCTTGAATATCTGAATATTGTTACAGTCCAGTTCCAGGAGCCAAAGCGCTGCTCTGCTCAGCAAAGATTAGTTAGTCAAGGCAACCTCAAGATAGTCCTTGAATGTCTGCACAAGCAGGTTACAGAAGCCAAAACTAGCAATTAGTTATAACAAACAGATGGTTACGGCTGTACATTGGGGAGGTGGGGGTGGGGGTGGGGGTGGGGGTGGGGTCAACGAGCCAGGGTACAGATAGTTTATCTTCTAGGAACCTGGGTCAGAGACAAACGGCTATTAGGTACCAAGATGGATGCTTAGCATAAAACGGACATAACATTTCCCACTGGCTCTGGACAGTAAGATCAAATCATTGATTTGTGTTGAGATACAAGTTGGTTCTGGGCTTGTAAGGTTAAATGTTTTAACCAGTTTATGACACAAAGACCTGTGGTAGCACACAGAAGCAACGGGAAAGGATTTTAGCTGGCAAGTAATACTATACATATTACACATTACGTTAAATATTATGTCGAAAGCACATAATTTGGCTTACAGACTTGAATTTCATAACCTGGCTCGTTTCACTTAGCGTGATGATCTTCATTTCCATCCATTTCCCTCCACGTGATATAATGTCGTTCTTTGTGGATGAACAAAGCTATGTGGTACATATATTCTGTAATTTCTTCATCCAGTCATTCCTTGATGAGCATTTGAACTGATTCCAAATCTTGGCCATTATGAATGGTATAGCAGTGAACGTGATTGTGAGTATGTCTGTGGTCTGCTGACTTAAGAGTCCTTAAGAGTCTAGGAGTGCCCTAGCTGGTTCTCATAATCAATTCATTTCTAGCTTTTGGAGGAACCTCCATACTGATTTGCACAGTAGGGTGTCATAATTAGCTTTAATAGTCAACCTGACACAGCCTAGAGTTGCCTGAGAAGTTTGTCTCGATTGACAGATTGCCCAGATCAGACTGGGCTATGTGCATGTCTGCAGGGTTGCTGCATCATCACCTGGGCAGGTGGCTCTGAGCTGTAGAAGAAAGCTAACTAAGCCCGTGGCCGCAGCCAGCTGCATTCCTCTGTGATTTCTGCTTTCAGGTCCTATTTGAACCGTCCCTCTCTCTGTGACAGTCTGTGGCCTGGATTGGGTTTTATCTCAGCAACACAAAGGAATGCGCCACCTGTTCTTAAGGTTGCTGCAATACCTGATTGGGCTATCATCCCTTCAACTGAGGAACAAAACCCAATATGCAGAAGAGCCTCAGTTCATGCTCACCCTTCTCCAAGCAGCAGCACAAGAGAGCCCTGTTGCCCGCCCAGGGCAGAGGTATGGAGACACAGAACTGCTCCTGGCTCTTACCTGTTTTCAAGCTCTGCCAAGTCCCTGGAAAAGCCACATGTGTGCTGTAGACGTGGTCTGGGTCCTGCGGGTGTTGACTCAAACAACCTCTCTGAGACCACGACATACTTCCCACAGGCCACCTGGGTCCTTTCACCAAACTGAAACCCAGATAGCATCTATCAGACCTCTAGGCCAGGGTCACTCTCTGAGCTCCATGGTTCTCAGAGTAAATGCATTCAGAGCAAAGACCCAAAGTAGATGAAACAGTTGTTTTAAAATGCTGATTTTTATACCCCTCCCAAAGGCACTCTTTTGTTCTGTTTAATTTTACATCAGATTGGTGATAGTAAACTCTAGGGCGGATTCATCAAAGGAAACTGATAATTGCTGACTGTATACTTGATTTTGTTCATTATTTTGTTAACACCTGATTCTGAAATATACTCCTTAGGAATGGGCCGGCAACTGGCATAAAAAAAAAAAAAAAATTTAGAGTAAATAGGGATGCTTTTGCATAGAAATGGGGCCCTCACCTGCCAGCTGTGGTTAGGTGTAGTCACAACCTTCCCACTGCTCCCAGGTAACCAGACAACTTATACACTAAAGGCTTTGTAGAACAGGTCTCCGTTTGTCCCAGCTGGGAGTCCTTCCTGGTGGGTGGAAGATAATGGACGACTGGGAAAGAGAAATCAGACTGTGGGCCCAGGAAAGCATCGAAAGGGGCGTGAAGGGGTAGCAAGGAAGGTTTAATTGGGGTGACCCACTGGGAAACCCAGTAGTCCTTTAGAATAGCAGGACTGAGTGTGCCTCAGCTGACTCACCAAGACACACAGTCCTCAGTAAAATGTAAATATATAGAAGCAGCGGGTGCTGTGGCTTTCCTGTGCCTCCTGAGAGCTTTGGGTGGTGGCGGCCTTCCTGTCTTCAGGGAAGCCCCTGACTCATGACGCTGACTAGTGCGGGAAGGTGGCTTGCGCTTTACTCCTAGGAAGTGCTTACATGAGACTCAAGAGGAAAGCTACACAGTTGTGACTGGCCAAGCTGATCATTATGGAAGGGAGAACAGTTCCCACTCGAGACATGTGACCTACGAGTGGAGGGTGGGACATGTGTCGGTGAGCTCCGCTATCAAAGGAAGGATAAAAGGGGTGCAGGCAGCACTGGTGACTGCTGTACAGTGAATAGGGCGCAGCCAGCACTGGTGACTACTGTACAGTGAATGGGGCGAAGCCAGCACTGGTGACTGCTGTACAGTGAATGGGGCACAGGCAGCGCAGGTGACTGCTGTACAGTGAATGGGGCGCAGCCAGCACTGGTGACTGCTGTACAGTGAATGGGGCGCAGCCAGTGCAGATGACTACTGTACAGTGAATGGGGCGCAGCCAGCGCAGGTGACTACTGTACAGTGAATGGGGCGCAGCCAGCACTGGTGACTGCTGTACAGTGAATGGGGCGCAGCCAGTGCAGATGACTGCTGTACAGTGAATGGGGCGCAGCCAGCACTGGTGACTGCTGTACAGTGAATGGGGCACAGCCAGCACTGGTGACTGCTGTACAGAGCACACTAGTTCCTGGGGTGCTTACAACTCAGTAGGAAACGTGACCTTATAGAAAGGGGTAGTACAATACTCTCTCCTTTTCCCCTTTTATTGAAAAAGTTTTTCATACATTTTTTATTATGGTTCCCCCCACCACATTCCTCCCAGTTCCTCCCCACCTCTCCCTCCACACAGAGCCACATCCTTTTTGTCTTTCCTTAGAAAACAAACAGGAGTCTAAGGAACGGTTAAAATAAACTGAAGTAAAATCAAATCAGAACAGGACAAAACAGAAGAAAAAGAGCCCAAGGAAAACCTCAAGAAACACATAGGCACACACACATTGGCACACATAAAAACGAAAAACTGGAAGCCATGATATGTGAAGGGCCTGCAAAGTAAAAAGAAGAAGAAGAAGAAGGAGAAGGAGAAGGAGAAGGAGAAGGAGAAGGAGAAGGAGAAGGAGAAGAAGAAGGAGAAGAAGAAGAGTCAGCATTATGAAGCAACCTCTAAAGATAAATTTTGTGTTACCATCTACTTCTGGGCATGCACCCTACCCCTAAGAGTGGTTTGTTTCCCCAGTGAGACTCCCTTGGAGAAAGCCAAATTTTCATTTGCAAGTGGTTACCAATTGGACATAGTTTCTGGGTTAGGGATGGTGGATATATCCATTTCTCCTTTCAGCTCTAGGACAGTTTGGTGCAGCCCCGTGCTGGCCCTGTGCGTCTTTGCCATGGGTTCTGGGAGTTCACATGTGCATGAGTCCTGCTGTGTTTAGAAGGCTTTGCTTCCTTGGTATCGTCTGCCCCTCTGACCCCTACACTCTTCGCGCCTCCTCTTCCGCAGCGTTTCTTGAGCCCTGAGGGTTGGAAGTTGACATAGTCCCCAAGTTTAAGGCTGAGTGTTCCAAGGCCTCTCACTCTCTGCAAGTCACAGTTATGGTGTGACTGTGTGTCTCTGTATTTGCTCCCATCTGCTGCGAGGGGAAGCTTCTCTGGTGGTGGCAGTACAGGGAATGGGTCTGAGTATAGCAGAATGCTGTTAGAAGTCGGTTTTGTTGGTATAGTCCTTAAGGAGGACTGTAGCGTTTGCCTTTCTCCTAGGTCCCTGGCTCAGGTTCTTGGCCACCCAAGCAGCATCAGGGATGAGTTCCACCTCACAGAGTGGCCTTAAATCCAATCAGACGTTGGTTGGTTACTCCTACAAGATTTATGCCACTACTGCACCAACACATCTCACAGGCAGAGCACCTTCTTCTTGTTTCCAGTCCCCACACAGTAGGCCAACACAGTCAAGAGCTAATACCCTCCTCCTCTACTGTTCTTCACTGACTAGAAACTTCATGTTCTGGAAACATCCTAAGTCCTCGGGGAAGGGCCTGATGTGCATTGCATCACACAGACATCCCTGTGAGACACTTTCCTTGATGCTGTGACTGAATACCTGACAAAAACAGCTAAGGAGGGGAAGGATTTATTCAGGATCACACTGTAAGAATCAGTGCATCACGGCAGGGACGGCATGGTCTGTGTGGAAGGACTTGGTGGCAGCTGGAGTGTGTAGATCACACCATGATGGAACAGGAAGCGGACACCAGACAGGCAACAGGGCCAGGCTCCCAATTACTCACTTCTTTCAAGGAGGCCCTGCCTCCTCCTGCGGGTTCCATACCCACCCCCCAAAACAGTGCAACCTACTGGGAAGCACACACTTACACACACCGGTCTCAGAAGTGTGGTTTTCTCCCAAACCATAATAATTAGCAAGAAATGTGTTGCTTATTTTTTTTTTTCCATTAAAAAGAAAAGTTCTTTCTTTTACGTTTGTGTGTGCACATGAGTGTAGTATCCTCAGAGGCCAGAAGAGGGCATTGGATCCCCTGGAGCTAGAGTTACAAATGGTTGTGATCTGAGGTTGGATCAAAATGAGTGCTGAGATTGGAATTCTGGTCTTCTGGGAGAGCATTGGCTGCAGGTCATATAGGCCTGAGAACAAGTACAGCTCTCTCTCCAGCTCACCAGCCCATTAAAGGCTGTGAGGATTCCCACAGTAATGAAATCTTGTTACCTTGTGTGTATTTTCTGAGCTGATTAGACCACAGACTCCCTTTTGCCATAACAGTGTGAAGGCATCACCACTGTGCCTCTCTGTCTAGCAGAAAGGTCAAAGTAGTACAGTGGTATACACTTTAAGTGTCTGCTTTAGGTCTCTCAGGCATGACAGAGCCAGAAGGACAGTTTCGGTCAATTCTCAGCTAGCTTCCTGCTTGCTCTGGGCTAAATCTCAAATCAAACAAGAAGAAAGGGGGAGGGGAGGAAAATCAGCTATCTTGGAATGCTCTTCACCAAGAGTACCAGAAGTGGTTATCTTGAAGTCCGATGTTTCTCAAGCAAATAGAAACTGGTTTCTCCAGTGACAAATTTTAAGAATCGGGGCCAATGCTTCTGGCTGTCTCTTGTCCTCTGCCTTGTGATTATAACATGGCTGCTGAGGCTCCTGATGTCACAACCCTGTTAAAGGAGGGTTAAGAGACACAAACACAGTGATGGTTTTCTCTGTGGCTGAAATGGAGTCTCCAATAAGCAGCCTTTTCATCCTGCTGGTCTAACAGCTCAAGAGAAGTGGGCCTCGCTCAGTGCAGGTCCAAGTGGGTCCAGTTCAAGGACAGTCCCATCACAGTGGACAGGAGCTTGAGGCGGCTGGTGGAATCTACCTTGATCGAAGAAGCAGAGAGATGACTGCAGGTACTCAGCTTGCTTTCTCCTTTTTTATGCATATCATGCTATGGTGCTGCCCACATTTGGGGTGGGTTTTTCCTTTGTGGGTAAATCACCAAAAATGCCCTCCCAGTCACCCTGAGCAGATCTCCTAGTTGATTCTACATCCCATCAAGGTGACAATTAAGATAAATCATCACTGAGAAAACAAGTGACAAATGCAGGTATGGGAAGGGGGAGGGGCTTGGGCAGAGTGAGGCGGGGCTTGGGCAGAGTGAGGCGGGGCTTGGCAGAGTGAGGCGAGGCTTGGGCAGGGCGGGGCAGGGGCGGGGCTTATGGCCTGAAGGTGCGAAAGATACAAATGGTATACAGCTCTATGGAAATCAGTACTGAAAGTCTGAAGTGAGGGGATAGAGAAGAAAGGAAGAGGGAGAGAACCACCATGCGAGTTAATTCAGACTATCCCCAGGCGTATACCTTAAGGACTCTTAAGTCAACATACCACAGAGATTCGACCATGCCCGTGCATATCATTGCATTCACTAGTCACAGTAAGTTATGTACTCAGTCTAGATGCCCATCGAGAATGAATGGATAGAGAAAAATGTGGTTTATAGACACAACGGAAGTTTACTCAGTCACAGAGGACAAAATCACATTGCTTGTAGGAAATTGTGTGAGGCTGGTGGTCATCGTGTTAAATTAAATAAGCCAGCCTCAGAAAGACAAATGTCCAATTTTTTTTAATATGTAGACTATAGATTAAAGAAAAAAAAGACATATAGGTAAAATGGGTGGAGCTCATTGAGAAGGGGAAGGAGACCTGCGGGGGGGGGAGGGTGTGGACAAGAGAGTAATAAGAAAATACATTCCAATTGATGTAGATTACTTTATTTTATGTATGGGTGTTTAGGCTGCACATAGGTATGTGCCGCACATGTGTGCAAAGCCCTCAGAGGCCGAAGGAGGGCGTCATCAGATCCTCTGGAACTGGAGTTACAGCCAGTTATGAGCCACCATGTGGGTTCTTGGATCCTCTGGAAGAGCAGCCAGTGCTCTTATCTGTGGAGACATCGCTCCAGCCCCAAGAAACTACATTTATATGTGTATGAAGAGATCACTGTGAGACAGTATTCTGTATAAGTAACATATACTTCAGTTTGAAAACAAAGGAAGATTTTAATATTTCAGCTGCTGTTTCTGTGTGTCAGGTTCTGGATGCTGCTGCCTTCATCTTGACTTTTCTTCCCTGGAACCAAATGTCCACATATTATGGAGTGGCCACTGCACCTGGGCTCTCACCCGCTGCTCTTCGGCTCCCAGGTTTTTGTTGAGGGCTGGTAGTTTGGGCTATCATTACTGTTCCCAGCCTGCCTCTCTCTCCATCGGCCATCTCCAGGCTGCACGCTGTTTCTCTGCGTCTCCTGCTCTGGAAGACTATTGCTTTATGAAGCGCCTCCTAATCCCCAAGGCAGGTTCTGTGTAAGTCCCATGGGCAGGATGTGCTTCACTGCACAGAGGATGAATGTGCAAAATCTGGCTCCTCGTGCATGTCTCTAGCTGGACACCGACAGGAATAGAAATGTCCTTACGTTAAAAAACAAAAATAAAAAATCAGTCACTAGTATTATTTTTTATTCTTTCAAATTACACTTATCTATTTTGTGTTTGTGTGGGCATGTGTGGGCGGCGTGCAAATGTGGAGGTCAGAGGTCAACTTGTGCTAGGTGGTTTTTTCTCTTTTCACCACCTGAGTCCTGGGGAACAAACTCGGGTCACTGGGCTTGGAGTTAAGCACCCAGAACTGGGGTATTTATTGGTGGTTTTCAGTGCTAGACACAATGTTGCCAATGCCATGCACTGCGCAGCTACCCTGTGAGGCAGTGGGCTTCCCCACCCTGAAGACAGGTGGGACAGGTTCCAAGAGGCAGCAACCTGCCCAAGTTCTCACAGCTAGCAAATAACCAAGGGGAGCCAACCTAAGCTGCCTCAAACAGACATCCATACCGGCCACTATCTGCTGGTAGAAAACCTCATACACGGTCTGTGAAGGGGTTTGGGGGTGGGTGTCGTGTTTATCTAAGCCATAAAGTTAAAGGCTCTGGAGACGCAGAAAACCTGGGTCAGAACTGGGAGGTTGGAAGTTTGCAAAACTCAGCTGGCGCTGAGCTGAAGTAAAGGCAGATCTCTTTTGTGACCCTCTCTAAAACATTTATGCATTAAACATTGTGGATCATGCTGAATGGAGGAGGCAGGGATAGACCCACTCTCCTTGGGCCTAGAGAGACCCCTGCCTGAGAGTCCTAAGCTGGGTTTCATCAAACCTTCTAAAATATACAGGGAAAAAGCCAGGTCTCAGACGTTCTCTACCTGCCCAGTACTCCGGGGCTCCAAACAGCAGGCTTGCCCAGATTCCCCCCAGCAGGCCTGACTGCACCAAGCACAGTCACACCCTCTGCATGCCTGGGCATGCTGACCACACCGAGCACATGGATTGGTCATACGTGTTGACTGTGGTCTTAAGTTCTCTAAAGCCTACTCTGAGATAAAGGCTGGCCCAGCGTGCCTGTGATTATTCAAAGAGGTGCTGCCTAGGAGACCTGGGAGCAAACAAAAGAAGACAGAGAAGGCTAAGAAGCCAGGCAGGGTGTGTCACCTGTGGAGTGGCTTTAGCCTCCACCCACAGGAGGCTCTGGAGGGTGACTGACACCTCAGAGTTGGCTGGACCTGAGACCAGGGAGCCCACGTTTGGTGGTGTCCCCTCTCCCACATTACTGATTAAGGACTCATCCCATGTGTGTGTGGTACTTGCATCCCCAAGCACTGGTGGGTATCTGAACAATGTTCAAAGTGGATTCCGGCAGCCTGGGAACAAAGTGTAAACAGGACATGCAGGTGCTGGTTCTGGGAGATGGACACCCGAGTGGGGGTTGGGGGGGGGAGACACACGATGGTGTGGGTAATCTAACCTGGTGACTGGTGCCCCGGGTTCAGAGCTTCCCTCAGCAGTCCTGATAAAATGCTGAAGAATGGGACCCCGGTGTTCTCCTGGAGATGCCTGAGGTCCTTTCAGTCAGCACTCACCAGGAGTGAGGAGAGAGCTACAAGGCCAGCGTTTCTGAGCTTCCATTCATCCAATGCTTTAAAGGGAACATCAGGGCCTGGTGAGTGGTCTTTGAGGGTAAAGGTGATTGCTGCCAAGCCTGACAACCCAACGATGAGGCAGAAAGAGAAAACCAATTCCTACAACTTGACCTCTGACCTCCACATATAAATAAATGAGACGTTTGAAATAGAAGCTGTCAGATTACCAGTAACAGTTGAGGTAAAAATCAGATTCCCATTGTATGGTGAAGGAATTACAGTTTGTGGGAACTGAGGCTGGGGTTTAGCTGGGTTGGTAGGGTGTTTTCGTAGCATGTTCAGGGCCCTATAGTTCATTTCCAGCACTTGGGAACTGGAGGCAGGAAGATCAGAAGTTTAGGCCATCTCCTACATACCAAGTTCAAGGCCAGCCTAGCCTAAATGAGACTATGACTCAAAAAGAACTCTAAGTGTCTCTAAAGCTGACACAAACAACCTTTGCCCAGATTATGATTATGCCTTTTGATACCTGTACTTGGGCACAGGAAACAGCATTCTGCCCTTGAGAGGTGCATATCTCAAGGTTCATCGTGGAGTGACTCAAGAGAAGAGAATTGTTAGTGATAAAATAGATGAATAATTTTATAACAGCTTCATTAAGAGCCAGGTGTGGTATCATACTCCTTCAGTCCCAGGACTTAGGAGGCAGAGGCAGGAGGATCTCTGTGAGTTCAAAGCCAGCCAGATCTACATAGAAAGTCCCAGGCCTGTTGTGGCAACATAGAGAGACCCTCCCTGTCTGTGGTGGTTTGAATATACTTGGCCCAGGGAGTGGCACTGTTAGGAGGTGTGGCCTTGTTGGAGTGGGTGTGGCCTTGGTGGAGTGGGTGTGGCCTTGGAGGAGGAAGTGTGTTACTTTGGGGGTGGGCTTTGAGATCCTTCTCCTAGCTTTCTGGAAGTCAGTCTTCTGTTTGCCTTTGGAACAAGCTGTAGGACTCTCAGCTCCTTCTCCAGTACAGTGTCTGCCTGCATGCCGCCATGTTTCCCACCATGATGACAATGGGCTAAACCTCTGAAATGTAAGCTAGCCTCAATTAAATGTAGTCCTTTATAAGAGTTGCCTTGGTCATGGTGTCTCTTCATAGTAATGAAACCCATACTAAGATGCTGTCTCAAAACAAAACAAAACACAACTCATTGAGGTAGAGTTTGTTTACTGTGTAATTCCCGTCTTAAAACCTGCAGCTCAGTGGTTGACAGTATATTCACTGCTGTGTTAGCGCAGAATCTTTCCATCCTACCAAAGAGAAATCCCCCATCCATCAGCAGTCACTCCTCATTTACCCAAAGTCTCCGATTCTAAACAAACACTAGATAAGGTCACGAGCCTTCCTTCTTATTCGTCACATGATGACCTTCCAGTGAGCCTCTGGAAAGCCTCCCATGATCCACCTCACTGGGAGTGTCACTGCCATTCTGACTGCCCGGCTTCAAGAACAACCATGGGACCACACAAAGGGAAGGGAAAATCTTATTGACTGGACCAAGGGAGCCAGGCTGATGACTCCATTCTGGGCTCAGGCCTAGAGGAATTCAGAAGCCATATTGAGCACCTGAGACAAGACTATGGTCTGATTTCCTTTCTGGATACTAAGGAGTGATGCCTGGTATCTCCTTGCTGAGGCCACATCCCCACAGTCAAGGTGGAAAACAGTATTCTTTACACAAAGAGTTGACAGGGCTGTGGATAAATGAGCCAAGTTCATACCTCCATCAAAGGTGCTGGGGAAGAGCTGAGCTGGTGAGGAACTTCTCTCACCAACGTGAAGATCTGAGGTCAGTGCTCTGAACCCAGTCCAAAGAAGGCCAGCATGGCAGCTTTTGCTTGCAATCCCAGCTTGGGAGAGGGAGACATAGACAGACCTTAGGGGCTCCATGTTCAGCAAGCTTAGCCTACTCAGTGAGCTCTGGGCCAGTGAAAGAAAAACCTATTTCAATAAACAAGGTGGGCAGTCCCTATGCATTCTCTGTCTCTGTCTCTCCCTCCTCCTTAGAAGACCCCTACCTCTCAGGAAAAGGAATCTAAGGAGCACCCTGCATGCTGCACATCCTTTAGAGATGAATTGACAGTAGTACTGGAGGATCTTTATTCTTTCAACTGAAGCAGAAAACCCAGAAAACCTTATCCATGAAACTCAAGGCAGTTAAATCAATTAAATGTAATCACCCTAACACACTTCTGCTATGTAGAAGTCTTGGCTAGCCTGTGGTCTTACCGAGTTGAGTGCATTCAGTAAACACTCACCTGAACACCTCTGTCTCCTGGTTTATAAGAACAAGGCTGTACAATGAACCCACAGCACCCCAGTTCCATTAGGAGGCCCTATGACGGTGTGATCTTGTGCCTGGTCTTCAAATAGACTTCCATCATTTTTATCCCTAAGCAGAAGAAACCCTCTGTGTGCTCATTGGCAGCCAGACAAGCCCACTCCCTCAGATGTGCCTCCCTCACTTCGAGCCCCACTGCTGTCATGGTCACCTATGTTTTAATGGCACCGCAGCCTGGGACATGGGGAGGACTGTCCTGATGAGCAGGTGGGTGGTGATGGTGGAAGTTTCAGAGCCCAGAAACCTGTGGAGGGATGAGGGGATGGGCAAGTTCCTGTCTCATACAAGAAAAAAACCACGAATGTTCCTACCTCCCCAGGAAGGTGGGATCTGCAGCTCTGCTGGTCTAATAGCAGAAATGCTATTGTATTAGTCGCTCTTCTTGTTGCTGTGACAAAACACCTGGCTAAACTAAATTCAGGAAGGGAGGTTGATTTTGGCTCATAGTACCATCTGTCATGGTGGGGAAGACATGGCTGCAGGAGCATGGGGTAGCAGGTCACACTGCACCCACTGTGAGTAAGCAGAGAGAGATGAGTGCTGGTGCTCAGCTCACTTTCTCCTTTTTAGACAGCTTCTGTTCATGGAATGGTGCTGCCCACACCTAGGGGTGAGGGTGGGGGGAGGTCTTCTTACTTCAGTGAACGTGGTCTGCAAACTTCCTCATAGACTTGTCCAGAGGCTTGTCTTTTGGGTGAGTTAGATCAATCAAGTTGGCCATATTAACTATCACAATGTCTTCCCAGTTGAGGTGAGCAGGGACAGACACACAGAGTCTAGAGAGCTGCTTGAGATAATGGCAACAGAGCCTTGAACCCCCGTGAGAGCGAGGACTTGAACTTCCCTCGCATTCAAGAGTAAGACAGCTAACCAGATCCACAGAATGGCAGGCCTCGTTCCTTCCTTCTGAGAGGAGGCTACGCCTCTGTGGAGAAAGCAGTGTCATTAGCTTCAGAACGATTCCCTCGGGTACGATATGGATGAGGTCAGCAGCAGAGTGAGCTCCGGAGCATAAAAAGCACCCCAAGCACCAGAGAAATGTTTGTCGCTGCTCACAGACAGCTAGCAATCAATTAAAACGTTGGTTTTCATTCTTCTGGCTAGTCTGGTTTGGTGAAAACAACTAAGTTTAATCAAGTTCATGAGTAATTTACAACATTCAAGAAGTAAATAAAAATCATGCCAACCTCCTTCCCTCTCTCCATCCCTCCCTCCCTCCTTCCTTTCTCCCTCTTTCCTTCCTTCCTTCTTTCCTTCCTCCTTCCTCCCCTCTTCCTCCTCCTCCCCTTCTGACCCCTCCTCTTCTCCACCCTTCTCTTTTTCTGAGTGAACAATTACTAAAATAAAATAGATCTAAAATGTAAACAGCAGAGGGGTGAGCTATAGAGATCAGGTTTAAAGAACTATTAAGAGTCCTCTCGATGTTTTTTGTTAGTTCTTGACACACAAAAAGAATGGTGCTATTTTAGGAGTGATAATGTCAGAGACATAGGGAGAGGGCGCACGACTTGACCCATTGCTCTGCACAGAACAAAACAGAGAGAACAGGGAGAAATGAGGAGAATGTACACTCTCGGAGATGAAATATGAACCCAATAAAGAGAACAATGCCAAGCGGCTAGTGTGGGTCAACACAATGCGGAGGAAATGTCTCTGCTGCAGGTGAAGCAGAGGTAGAGTGAAGAGAGCTGAGAGACCCACAGTCACTGGCAAGAAGAAACAAGAAGTACGTTTAGGTGACATGACATCAGACCCAAATCAATCCAAGGATAGTTTTCACAGTGGTGGGTTCTGGAAAAGACCACAGACTAGTTTCCTATAGTCAGTGTGATCTGGAGAATCTCTCATAGGATATATTTCTAATAAAAATGTAAAAAACAGACATGGTATTATTCTAAAACCCTGGGTCCTTTTTATTACTTGAAGTGTAGGGAAGTGATTCTTTTTAAATTTTCTAGTTACATTTTTGGATTGGTAGGTGGACATGTGCCCTCCGAGGCATGGAGGTAAAGGTGAGAGGACCACCCAGAGGCATCTGTTCACTCCCTCTTCCCTGTGAGTCCCAGGATCCAATCCAGGTTGTCAGATTTGGCAGCAAGTGCCTTTACCCGCTGAGCCATCTTGCCAAGTGCTTCTGATTATGACATAAAATAAGAGATGAAAGGAAAGGTTCATTAATTTGTCTACATAAAAATAAAATTGTGGGCTAAGAATGTAGTTGCTTAGTATGCATGAGGCCTTCAATATGAGGGTTCAATAGTCAGAACCAACTAAACAAATATTAAGTTAACGAACAAATATAAAAATCTCCCAAATGGCCGGGGGGGGGGGGGATTAAAGGATAGTAAAGGAAACAAAACCAGACAAGCATAAACAAACTGGGGAAAAAATCCTATTACAAACGTGGACCAGATGTGCTAATGTGAAGATTTTACAGGAATGGAAGAGACCAAGAGCAAAATATATAGTCAAGGGAGCACAGTGAAAAGTATTCAGGTGTGTGAAAATATGCTCAGCTTTATTGGAGAGAGAAATGCAAATTCAAACTGCAAAGTGTCACTCATGAAACTGAAAGCTTGATGGCACATTGTCCATGAGGTCTTACAAAGAATTTATTTGAGCGTTGTTAGAAGGAAAACCAACAGAGGAATGGAGAGCAGAGAAGAGGAAGTGAAGACATAGATGACCAGCTGGGGCCCCTCACGAGCTTGTGGAGCTCAGGTGTGAAGCTGAGGGAGGCAGTGTGGGATGCTCCCCAGGATTTTCAAGTAAGAAAGCCATGGCACTCAGCCACCAAGTCTCTGCCCAACCAGTGATGGTTGGTGGCACTTGTAGGGAATTAACTCTCAGGCATGTCTGTCTGTCCACCTCCCCACCCCCACCCCCAAACCAAACCTGCTTTGTGATTTCAGAAGAAAGCCACCGGTAATGTCATTCAGCTGTAGTAGAATGTGACTGTCTAGGGTGTGGATAGGCCCCAATGGTATCATTCACACACATTCCCATGATGAAACTGTCAGAGACTAGACACTCAGACATCGCTGGTGAAACTGGAAACTATCACAGCACCTGAGGTAACTGTGCCTATCTAGTTTATAGTGTCCATTGATAGCATCGTTGGGATTCTTCTCTCTTGGGGTCTGTGGTGCATGTTGCATGAAACTGAATCTAGGGCCTGTACATGCTAAGCATCTATTCTATCTCTGGGCTGCATCCCTGCCCTGTATGGAAGCTTTTGGAAAATTCTCTACATATTTGAATAGATAGGTAGATGGGTAGGTACATACATGATAGATAGATAGATAGATAGATAGATCTTAGATCTTGTTTGGGGGACATGATCGGGACCTCGCCGAGGAAACTACACTTGCTGTGAGCCCCAGGGACCTGCCTATTTCAGTCCTGATTTTGTTATGTAGGTTTGAGGGATTGAACCTACGTCCTCATGTTTAAATGGCAAGCACTTTACCAACTGAGACATCCTTTGGTTTCTAAAGGCAAACATTCTTCTTCTTTTTAATGTGCATGTGTGTAGGTATGTGTACATGAGTGTAGTGTCCACAGAGGCCAGAAGAGGACACTGAATAACCTGGGCTTGAGTTACAGGCACTTGTGGGCCACCTTAGGTACTTGCTGGTCCCCAGCCCTCTGAAAGAGCCGCAGATGCTTTTAAGTAAGGAATTGCCTCTCCAGCCCCCAAAGGCGACTACTGTGAAGTAAGATATTTCAGAATCTTTTGACATTAAAAGACACCCTTTGCTCACTCACTTCCTTTTAAAAAGAGTAGTAAGGATGAAAAGACACAGGATATTTAGATTCACACAAATGAGTTAACTGTATCAAAAAAATTGGTAATGCATGAGATTGTGTATATTCGGTTTACATTGTATATGTACTGTATATTCTGGTTACTTTGGATATATACACTGTATATTTTGTTTACATTGTATCTATACACTGCATATTTTGGTTACATTATATATATACACATATTCTGTATATTCTGGTTACATTGTATGTATACACTGTATGTTCTGGTTACGTTGTATATATACTGCATATTTTGTTTACATTATATATATACACACATACACTGTATTTTCTGGTTACATTGTATATATACTGTATATTCTGGTTACATTGGAAAGTATGGATAGAGGTTCATTTGACTCTGCCAATAGAAAGGATCAAGGTGGAAGTCTCTAAAGGACTCTGCCAAGATCAGCAATGACAATAAGTCAAGCTACAAATTACACAGGTTATGAATAGATAAAAAGTTGGCTTAGCCAGGCAGTGGTGGCGCATGCCTTTAATCACAGCACTTGGGAGGCAGAGACAGGCGGATTTCTGAGTTCGAGGCCAGCTTGGTCTACAGAGTGAGTTCCAGGACAGCCAGGGCTACACAGAGAAACCCTGTCTCGAAAAACCAAAAAAAAAAAAAAAAAAAAAAAAGTTGGCTTAACAGATTTAGTAAATGATTTCAAAGTTCTCAACCAATGGGTGGCTGGAGCAAATAGAATCCAAAATGTGCACACAAGCAGCTGGAGGATACAGAAATAAAATACAACAGTTGTATTTACATTTTTAAATCTTAAAGTGAGTTAAGCTTCATTGATATTGATATTTAGTCTAAGTATCAGCAGCAGTAAATTGGTGCCATTCAAATAAATATACATCCAGGGGCTGCATATACAAAATTACTAAGCACACTAGAAAATAAAAAAATAATAGAAAATTTAAGGCACACTCTGGAGGAAGCTGCAGCGTGGTGTGACTGTGGTAATCAAGCCAGCACTAGAATTGTCTTAGCTCTGTTTGCTTTTCCCATGTAATGAGGCACCTGGCCACAAACTGACTACCAGTAACCATCACTTTAGAAAACATTGTTTCAAACCTGGGCAGGGTCACCTCTGAAGCTTAGAGGAGGGGCTGATGGAGCTGGGGGTGGAAGCTTGGAGAGAGTAGCAAGCTAGCGCAAACTCTGTGGGCATTGGTCAAGTTTCTCGTGGAACTTAAGAGAGGAAGGAGAAATGTTTACTGTGGGCAATTCTTCCGACAACAGACATGAGAGCGCTTTTGTGTTTCCCCACATAGATTTCATAATCACACCACTTCCCTGGAGTCAGAGCCTCAGCCTGGATTGGCTTAGGGTAGGGTAGGAAGCATGGGGAAACCCCAGCAAACGTGGGTGCTTCACAACTCCCAACTTTTCTTATGTCTCTCAAAGAACTGGCTATTTCTCTCTCTATTTAAAAAGAAAACCATCATGGTCTTCTGTTTTTTATCTCTCTCCCATTCCCCAGTACAAATTATAGATTTGTAAATCCGAAATCTGAGTAGATTGGAACAAAGATCGTGAAGAAAAAGGCTTTGATAAAAACAAAGGAAAGAAGGCGTGTACCTGCCTGACGATTCCGTGGGAAATGTTCAGTATCTCTCTGTAGAAAGCAAATGGCTTAGACTGTCGCTCCAGCTCACCAAAGGAGCATTACAAGGAAGACACATTTTAAAAAAATAATACACTGATGCAGCAGTCTGTAGGTGTGTTTGTGGAAAACTGAGGTTTGAATAACTTCGGATCTTGAGAGCTAAAATGTCTCCCAAAGTGTACCAAAATATTAAAATGCATGGATCCTATAAGAAATCAATTTATTCCATTGAAGGCTTGGAATTAATGGTAAAAGTCATCAAATAGAGTAAAATTTAATGATTAAAAACCTTCTTATTTTGACCACGATTTTGTGTGTGTGTGTGTGTGTGTGTGTGTGTGTGCTGCTTTTTAACAAACAAAATTTAGGTTGCCATGCTAACTGTAGCATTACTAGGAGAAAAATCAGAAGTGACTATATCTTTAAGAAAAAATTTTTTAGCCAAGTTAGAAAAAAAAAATCAATCAGTATATCCCTCTGTTTCTCCATGCCCAAAGTTGCTGAATGGTATACAATAGACAGCAGACACTTACTTGTGGCATCGTGACCTTCCTCCAGGCCTCTGCTGGTGCTACCCGGATTCAAAGTGGCTTTGGCACAAGATGTGGTCTGGCTGCAGCAGCTCTCCCTAAAACCCTCCCCTTGAGGGCAGGTGAGGGTCACATCACTGAAGAGGGTCACCCTGCAAGCAAGGCTCCTCTAAGGTGGGTGAACGTCATGGTCTTTAAAAATTGTCCCTTCAGATAAGGAACTATTTTCTTCTCAGCTACGTGTAATTTTTGTTGTTAGACCAATGGGGTTCTTAAATATGATGGTCTGTCTTTTATAAAAAAATAGTATAGCTGGTCCATATGTTTTCCAACTGAGACAGCACAAAACCTCCAGATGTTGCAACATGCCATACCGTGGACTGTAGTGTACACACACACACACACACACACATACACACACACACATACACACACACACATACACACACACATACACACACACATACACACATACACACATACACACACACATACACACACACACACACACACATACACACATACACACACAAACACACACACACATACACACACATACACACACATACACACACAAACACACACACACATACACACACCGACCACAAATACTATATCCACTGTAACTAAACCATTGGGGTTGAGTTGGGGAGGATTTTTTTATTGAACAGGACATGTTGATCATTTTGTTTTAGTGGCAGGGATGGTCCTTGTGTCTAGACTTTATATGGCCTGGGTTACCCGGCTCACAACAGAAACACCTGCACCAAATTAATTTGTTGTAGCACATTAATTACCTCATAGCTTCTATTTAGGCTGCAGCTGTTGCTATTATGTTAATAATAATTTTTATCACCGCTGTATACAACAGGTTATGGGAAGAATAGAAATATCTCTTTGCGGGGGCGGTCCCCCCTTGTCATTTCCATGTTTTGATGTCAGAAGGGAAGACTGTAAGAAAGTCAGGCAAATTGAGCCCCCCAAAGCGCACTGTAATTTTCTATTTCTGAACGGATTTGTGAGAGAATGGCTGAGTGAACTTAGCAGAGCGTCATCCCCCACACAAAGATGGCGCGTGCAGAATTGGTGAGAGCGGAAAGGGGTGTGGAAGGAAGGACAGGCAAGTGGGGACGGAACACTGCAGTGCTGGGGTGGTGAGTGTTTGCAAGGGGGCGGGGGGGGGATGCTGCAGCTTCCATGAAATAATAAGGTGGGGGGGGGAGAAGCAATGCAAAGAGTGGGTTTTTCATTGTCTGTAAAATATAAACACAGATGAGTTCTGTCTTTGGTTGGTTCATGCCTTTCATTCAGCACAGCAGGGATGTTCTTAAGAAGTTACCCTCTGAGAGATTTCACTAAATGGGAACCGTGGACCCTGCATGATGGGATTATAATCACACCAGCCACTCCTTTTACATAATTTTTTGTTTAAGGTTCAGTTTTTTTAAATATATATAAAGCAATAGACATGTATATGTCGATAAACTGAGGGTTCGCGTCGCCCCCACCGTAGCCTGGTGCAAGCTGAACAAAAACCGGGGGTGATATCCCCTTCTATAAATCTCAATGGATTCAAAAACAATATGAAAATTTTCAGCTGACAAGAACATGTCTGCTGCCTGCAGTCCCTGCAATAGCTCACCATGTTGCCTACTAACCGAAAGATCAAAAATTATCGATTTCATGGCGCTGTGTGCTCTGGAAAAGAAAAGCTACCTTAACATTTGCATTGTTTAAAGACATCATTTAAAAGAAAAGACTCGCACCCCCCACCCCAAACTCTTTGGGATGTGAAAATGGCTTGTTTTCATCTCCCTCATGATTTGCTATAATTCTATTATTCTTAGCAGCTGGAGTCCAGAAATGATTTTTTTTTTCCGACGAATTTAGGATTTTGCCGCAGTGTTCATCTGCAGTCCCAGAATCCTCCGGTAAGTTAATCCTTCTTGCGATGGGAAACGCCTTGAACCTTCTTGTGAATAAAATACCTGCAACCATTTTGAAATTTTTAATAGAGGGGCTGTGTGTGTGAGTGCATGTGCGTGTGTATTTTTGCACGCGTATAGGCATTGGGGGGGTTAGGTGTGTCAAAGCATGCTTTCCTAGCACCTCCTTGGTATCTGTTCTGAGAAATATTAAGAAGCATATATACCTCTGTGCCCTTTGCCTGTCACGATGAGTCTCCTTTGCTCCCTCATCACGCTTTGTATGGTAGCCGTTAAAACACGTCTTCAGACCGTAATCCAAGGAAGGCCTGGAGAACACACAACTTCAAGCGTGAAGGATGGTACCAGCGTAACTAAAGGACCAGGCCACGGCCACCTCCGTATCCATCACCTTCTGCTACCTTCACGGTCCCTCCTTCGCTCTGGAGCTATACATGGGCTGCGAGAGCTTTCCACAGTGGCTCTCTGCGGAATCTGCCCAGTGGGTTACTAGACGGCGTTTGTGTGGAAGAATAAGCCACTCGTAGTCTGACAAGAAGTATTTACAACTGCTTAGCCTGTTCAACTGGAAATCAACAAAAAGATGACATACCCCTAACTCGGTGTTTTACAAATCAAAAATCTGGATCCATAAATAGCCCACTTGACGAACGAACGTAGAGCGGAAAGCTGATTGTGAATGTTTTTCTTGCCTGGTGTTTCCACATTATCACAGAGAAATTATTTTTAACAGGTCTTAGAGAGTCAGTATTGGCTGTTTCTGAGTGTGTGGTTCTGCTGGGAAAGGATTCTTCATTCCCAGGGGGATTGGGATGGAATCCAAGGTGGACCACACCCTAATTTCAGTTTGTTTTCCCATCATTCGTGCCTATTGTCAAATGGACTTGACTGACAATTGCAGTTTTACTTTAAATGAAGGTGTTAATCAAAAGAAGCAGTCATCGGCTGTCTTCAAAAGGAGGCTCATTGTTTTAGGGATGCAGTAAATGTTTGACTAATGGATTTGTAAGAGCAGAAAGATGGACCAACGCTGGCTTATTAATACTTGTGTGTGTGTGTGTGTGTGTGTGTGTGTGTGTGTTAGTGAGTATACTCTAGGCTCATGTTCAGTGTAGCCAAAGCTTGATCTGCGGGTGGTCTGACTACAGGACAAGCATGCCCCATTTTTCAAAATGAGTTACTTTATGTCAAACCCATTGGGGCTGATCTTGGAAGAAACAGTGCAAGAGAGAACCCATTTATGTGAAATGTGTTACCTTGGGTCAATTGTTTTAGCAACTAATTTCATAAAACCACCTCCTCCTTAGCTACTTAGGTTATTTTCAAATTAGCTCACAGAACCAGCAGGTTTCTTTATTCATCAGGTGTTTTGATGACATGTTTCTTTCTGGTGTAATGACAGTATTTGTCTTAATTTCACAGGAACTGTCGTCTATTTTTGGTGACAAAAATTATGGAACAGTTTTATTTCGTGAGAGACGTGAACAGTAATCTGGAGAAAATTTAAAATTCAGCTAACCGGTTTCAAGGCTAGTCACCTGGTTATGTCTCCTGCCGAGTTATACTTGACAGGAAGAGCGGTGCTTACATTGTGGTAAAATCCGCCTTTTCTCTGAAACATATTCTCTGTGAATTATCAATAGGGATTGAGAGTTTTAACTCTAAGCTGGGATTAAAATGCCAGAATTATGCGCTCTTGGCATTGGCTGGAGAAATATAAATATAAGGGTGTGTTTATCTTTTAGATCTCTCAGTGGTTCGGACATCTCTTAACGGGTTTTAATAGCGTGCTTTTTTTTTTTTTTAAAGCAAAATTGGGACACAGAAAAAGAAGCAAGTGTCAAAAAAAAAAAAAAAAAAAAAAAAAAGGAAACCCCTGACAGAGGTGAAGTCAGCTGTCTAATTTTAAAAGCAGGACTTTAATCGAGTCGACCAAATATTCTTTAACTCTGCATGTGACAATTAAAATTAGGGGTTGGTAGCTGCAACCACCACGGGTAGGGCTTTGGGAAAATACCTTTTCCTGCCCCATCTCTCTGCATTATGGCAGGCCAAGTCAGCCCCAGCCAGCAGCAGAGGTTATTCTCCGGAAATCTTAGCAGAGCTGCAGTGGGGAAAGGTCTAGACAAAGGCCCTCACTGAGCAGCTCTATACTGGTGAACTGTGGTGGTTCAGAGTTACGGTGATGTGTCTTTAAGATAGAAAATTGAGTCATTTAAAAAATAAGCTGGCCCTAAAGCACCGGCCCTGCCTCAGTGGATGGGCAGGCTTCCTGCCAGTACCTGTACATAAGGGCCTATTGTTTATTTGCGTTAATTACAGCGCGGGATGAAAGAAGGCAGTGGGGCAACTTTCGCTGTTGCCATTGTTTGGGAAGAGACATGAGCTCACAATAATAGACTGGAGACAGCCAATTCACCCCAACTGCTCCAGTCTTGACAAGCGCCAATCGTGGAGGACAACAATGGGGCCGTTTCCAAGAGAAGACCCAACTTCAGCCTATTGTCATGATTCAGGGGGTGGGCGGCGGGGGCCGGGGGGGGGGGGAGAAATGCTCTCGAAGGATACAAAATTAGTTTTGAAAAATTTAAGAGGTTACCCATAGGTCCTCTCAGCAACACAATCAAGTTTCTCAAACAATACAGTAAAAATTGCAGTCCCCGAAAAATGTCCCCACGTCTGGTTCTGTGGACACTGACCCAGTAGGCTCGAGTAAGATAGTGTTTCTAGGAATCACTCTGGTGAACACAGCAGTGGAGCTGAATCACTTGTTATACAGTTAGATGTCAGCAGACACTCCTGGGACTCCATGGCCTCCTGGGGTGGGGAGGAAAGGTGGCTGGGCCCCAGCTTCCCTGTCCGGATTCCAGAGGCATAGCAGGAAGGGGAGCGGGACACTCCTGCGAGCGGTTAAGTGTGGTGGGGTCCAGTGGTAGTTCAGGGGTGTGGCGGCCGGAACTCCGGTGACTACAGCCTCGAACCTGCGGCGTACGTGGCCACGCTCCACCCGGCCCGCAGCGGCGGCCCGCTCTCGATTCCTTTAGTTTCCACGGGAGCGGCGTCGGGACGCCACGCCCCGCCCCGGCCCGGCCCCTCCCGGCGGCGCAAGCGCAGAGCGACTCGGGCGGACGGGGACTACTTTCCGCGCCCCGCCCGCGCCCCGCCCCTCGTCCTCGCGCTGCGGAACGCTCCGCGCGGAGCGGAGGCGGCAGGATACACGGTGCCGCGCCGCTTATAAATCGCTCCTTGTGCGGCGCCATCTTAAGCCCTCGCTCGGTGGCGGCCGCGTCAGCTTGAGTCCAGTGCAGCCCTTGGCCCGGGGAGGCGGAGACGGAGCACGGTGGGCGCCTAGCCGTCAGTGCAGGAGGCCGAGGCCGAGCGAGCGGCCGCGAAGGAGCAGCGCGCGGCCCCGAGGTGCGGCACCGGGGCGGGTCGGCTCGCGCCGCGCCAGCGAGAAACTTCGCGGGCCGGGTGGCGGCGGGAGGCCGCGGGGGCGCGCGGGCCGGGGCCGGGGCCGGGCGGGCGCGCGCCGGGAGCCCGGATGGACGGCTGGCCGCCGTGGGGGCTGGGGACCGCGGTTCGCGTCCCGGCTGGGGCGGGGTGGGGTGGGCGGGGGCCCTGCCTCTGTGGCCCGCGGAGCCGGGGGACGCGGGACCTTGCGCGCGTCCCCTCTTGTCCCTCGTGGAGCATGCACAGATTTTTTTTTTTCCCCCTGCAACGACCTGACTGTGAGTTTGAATCCAAACAACTTTAAACCTTGGAGTGGCCAAACTTGGATGCAGCGGGCGGGATGCGTCAGGAGCGTGTTCTCGGAGGGTGGTGGCGTCCTGGACTCTCGTGGGGTCAGTGGCTGCGGGGCCGAGGTCCTGGCGGGAATTTGGGACCGTGGACGTGTCACCGGCCACTCCTGGTGTGTGTGTTGGGGGGGGGTGTGCGCGGGATCCGAAGCCTGGGCTTGGGGGAGGGGGACTTGCCCTTAGCCAGTAAGTGTGGGGTCCGCTTCAACTGTTTCTCCCCAGCGCGCTTGCTTTCTGGGAGAAATGGAGTGCCCGGAGCGCGGACCGCCAGGGCATGGGAGCCTGGCGACTTGTTCTGAGTGTTGTTTGGGGGACCGGACTTGGAACCGACGCTCCCAAGTTCGGTGCCCCAGGCCCGCTCCGGTGAGCCTCCTGGCTGCGGGGCAGCTTTGTCTCGGGCTCGGGTCTCCAGACATCTGTGGCTCCCCTCCCCCGCGCCCCCCGCACCCCTCCTCCCCGGGCCTGAGCTCTGAATGGAGAGTGGCTGGGCTGCTGGTATGCGGAGGTCGGCGAGAGGAAATCGAGGAGTGGTTTTAGTGAAACGAGAGCTTTGTGCCATGAATAATGGTGGCTTAGACCAGACAGCAAGCTGAAGAGACGGCAGCTTTGCCTTTGATAAAGTCTGCCTCATGTTTTTCACATGGCCAAGTTGTGAAGCGTTTTGTCTGGGATTTAGGAAGCCATTTCGCTATTTATTTGAGGCTTGCAAACGTCTCAGTGCAGACTCTCCTTGTCCCGGGAAAGAGCTTCCTTTCTTGGTTCTAATTTAATGCTGCTTAAGCTTGTGGCCTTTTAATTTCGGTTTTGTATGTCAGGCTCAAACTTTATTTGAGTTAAGGCCCGCTGTTACATTTAGTTCACTTTCACCTTAAACATTCAGAAATCCCCGAGTTAAAAAGGAGTACCTCCAAGGTTTGCTCGAGAACGCCCTTCCCAGCAGACGACATTGATGACGTCCTGGGGATAGTCATTCTGTGACCTAACCTTTGTCCTGAAGGCCGAGTCTGGACAAGGCCTTTAGTGGTGGCAGGGAAGTTGGAAACTTGCAGATCCTTCTCTGCAACAAACCCTCCCAGGCTGAAGTCCTTGAGGAAGTAGGCTATCTGGAAAGCTTAGCTCGCCTGGAACAGAGTCCTGGGCCTCAGTCTGCAAGAAGACCAGCCTCAAACAGGGAAATTTAGTCGAATGCAAGCATGAAGAAAGAGTTCAGCTGTCAATGATCCTTTCTCCTAGATAGTCTAGAGCAGCGAGCCGTTAAGGCAATTTCTCAACTGTTATGGTGACCCCCCAACCATAAGATTATCTCCTTGCTTCATAACTAACTTTGCTACTGTTGTGAACCATAATGTCTGTTTCCCCACGGTCTTAGGTTACCCCTGTGAGAGGGTTGTTGGACCCAGATTGAGAACACTAGTTTAGAGACTATATTGGGTATCATGTCTCCAGCTTGAAGGGAAGTATCTGCTGCTGTAGTGAGATGGGAATAGAAATTGTGAGTGAAGCATCAGCACTAGTCTCAGGATGCCACAGCCATGGTGGTGGGTGAGGAGCAGCTTTCTTAGTTGGAGTTTGAAATGTGTGCTGGGAAAAACTGGTGGAGCCTTTTTGCAGATACTTGAGGGCAGAGCATGGACAAGAGCCTCTGCACACTGCAGGACGGGTGGAGTGGTATGTTTACAGACCGTTTGTTGCTGTACTTCTAAGCAGGAAGTGAACAGTGAAAGTAGATCCGTCAAATGAAAACCTGAACTGAGGTGAGATCCTGGTCTCTGCGCATCACTTAGTGGTAAATTTTTAGTGTCCTTGGTCAGAAGCATACCTGAGGGACAAACTCTGATAAACAGTGTTCACAAACTATTAAAAAACGAACAAACATTTTAACTCTGTTTTTTGGTGGTGTTGTTTGTTTGTGGCTCCTGTCAACTCCTTTGTTATTTAACACAATCTCACTGAAGACATCTTTATGCCACAGAGAATAAAATAGATGAGCAGCTGCTTCAGTTCTGAGGCCTGTGGAGGACGCAGCTTGCAGAGTGTTGGCAGCCCTGAGCTGCTGCTGCTGCTGCTGCTGCTGGGCAACACCAGTCACGGAGTGATTCCTAGGTCAGCTAACAAGTTTTACAGTTGAAAGTGAATTGAACTTCTTATAGTCTAGGAGAAAGGTCTTCATTTCCTGTTTACCGAGCTTCCCTTGGCTAGGAGCCCTGATTTACCTGCTGGGGTAGAACTCTGGATAAAAGCATCTAGTCTTCCGTGGGAGAAAGACTCTTTAAAGGAAGCAGAAAATCCTGCTAGGACTTTGCCACCGTTTTGAACTTAATTGTGTCTTTCTTAAGACACATTTCCCAGTTTCAAATACGGTAGTGCTCTAGTCATCTAGAGCGCCCTCCGGTGGAAAGAACACAGGTCACTTTTCCTTGTTCTATGCAAGTTTGTGCGGAATGGATCCTTATGACTGTTAGGAGAACCACCTGTGCAGTACTCCCAGTTACAGGACTGGCAGGACAGGGTAGCTGCCTCTTTGAGAGAACAGGTGGTCTAGGGCACATCTGCTTACAGTATGAGACACCAAATGCTCCGGCGCCTCAGGGAGTAAAGGGTGGCTTTGGCCATGTTTATGACGCATAGAGTGAAATTCTTAAGTTCCCTCCCAATGAAGATCTGTCGCTGTAAGATACAGGTGTAGTTCCTTCTGGTGAACTAAGCAGCACTCGGTGCTTTTGTTCTTACAGACCTTCCTTTCCACTCCTGGTGCTTCAGATCAGCCAGGTTAATAGAGTGAAGCATATTCTGAATTAGTTCTTGAAGTGAGATGGTCAGTTTAGGAAGGATTCTTGAGAGTTTAGATTTTGTTTTTGGATTTTGCTCTTCAGAAACAGGCTAAAATCAGATAGTATAGAGACAGTTGGTGATCCGTTTATCCTTCAGAACTCATAGAAGCATGAATACAAATGTTTTGCTTTAAGGGAACATTGTCACATTTGAATGTGACTTTTTAAAATTTACTTCTCTTATTTTTTGAAATAGTTGTATCACCCCTCCCTTCCTGAAACCTTCATATACACCTGCTCCCTTCAGACACGGCCTCTTCTGTAAATCATTGTCCTTCCGTATACACCTGCTCCCGTTCAGACACGGCCTCTTCTGTAAATCATTGTCCTTCCGTATACACCTGCTCCCGTTCAGACACGGCCTCTTCTGTAAATCATTGTTACACGCGCACACACACACACACACACACACGCCCCTAACTACAACCTGTTCGGTTTCTATGTTTTAGAGTTGACATTTGGTATTGGATAACCAGTTGTACTCTGCTCTAAGGAATACTCAGCATTTCTTAGTAGCCTGTAGTTCCCTGTATATATAGACTTGAGGCCTCATGGCCTACCCGTCCCCCACTTTAGCATGTCTCTCGTACTATTAACTACCTAAAAATCTATAATGTGCATAACTGTCTAAATAGACATACATAGTTAGCATGCAGTTTTCTGGTCTGGACTGACTATGCTTCCTTCAAATACTGAAGACAAACAAAACCCCAATACTAGGCAGGAAAAGCCCTCTTGAGTTGTTGGCTAGATCTGTCCAGTAGACTCCAGAACAGAGCTAATAGCCTATGCTGTTACCCTTGGTTGCCCCCAGGATGTGGAAGGTAAGTCCCTATTGCTGAAGAGACCAAGGCCCAGAGGTTGCCCTCTACCTGATTACTCGTTCTCATGGAACCAGAAGACACAGTACAAGCCTCCGAAGGAGGGAGGCAACCAGGAGTCCTACCTAGCTGTGATGCCTTCAGACCTCAACAATGACCAGCGTGGTAGGAGAAACCTAAGGGTGCAGTAATAGAATTGCGTACTTTGAGGTAACCAGGAGCTCTCTAATTTGACGTAGAACTGGTTCAACAAGAGGGAAATGCTTGGTGCTGGGAACCCAGCCAACTACCCAGGGATAGTGAAGCCATGGGTCTTGGTGGAGAAGTAGCTTGGGCCTTAAGTGTCCAGACTCAACATGTTAGGTGCATGCTGGAGAAACCCACGGATGCTGTGTGCACAGTCTGTCAGCCCACTCAGCTTCTTTAAACTGTTCCTAGTGTCACTAGAAGCCTCTAAACTGAGTGTAGTATTAGGCTAATTCCAAACGTAGAACCAGTGTTGAGGTGGGGGTCAGGTGAGGGTCTTATTTTAGCAGAGCATTGTTCTTGGTCAATTTGTGTCTGTGTGGAAGTGGTCTTTGATTATGTGGCAGAGTTTGGCTGGATTCAGTGCAGCGAGCTGGTGTTCAAAGGCATCATCTAAGCTGGTGTGGCTCACCCTGCAAGTCACCACAAAAGGCTGAGGCAGGAGGACAGCCTGCTGTACAGAATGAGACCAATGTCAAAACAAACAATAAAAGTATGTCTGAATACAGCGCTGCAGCTGTGCTGACCATGTGCATGTGTCTTCCTGCAGCTGCTCTAAAGGTTCTGGGTTGCTGAGACTATGCAACACTGCACCTAGCTAGGGTCTTGTATTCCAGAGGTTTTCCTGGTTGTGGTTTATCAGCATTTGTTCAGAACGCTGTGCTTTTCCATTTCCTCCCATGCAGTGCCATACAAAAGCTGTGACCCTCCAGAGCAGTGGTTCTCACCCTTCCCAATGCTGCAACCTTTTAACATAGCTCCTCATGTTATGGTGACCCCAAACATAAAAGTATCTTGTTACTACTTCATACTGTAATTGTTCCATTGGTATGGTATGAATTGTAATGTAAATATCTGTTTTCAGAAGGTCTTCAGTGGTCCCTGTGAAAGTGTCATTGGACACCAAAGGGGTCATGATCCACAAGTTGAGAACCACTGATCTAGCTTCTGTTGGAAGCTGCCTCAAGCACTTCTCATTTTTTCTTCTGGTGTTATTTGGGATTTAACTCGTTTTGCGTTGATATTCTTTTTTAAAGTAGATCTGTAACAGATAAATTAACAATTTTAAAGAGATTGTGAATTATAACCTTTATTCCATGTTAAGTCCTCCCGTCATAGAGACCTTATCTGGGGTCAGTGGATTGAATGCTGCTGGTTGGTGTGAAGGGGAAGGAAGAGTACAAAAGCTGGAGTTGGGGCCAACGTAAAAATGTGTAGCATCAGACTTTGCAATAGCTGAAGGGATGGGTGCTGTGTACCGTAAGTGAATATGGTCATCAGCCACGTAAAAGTGAGGACCGGAGTTCACTGCGAGATGTCTTGGGAGTGCGGTTTGAAGATCCGTATTTAGGTTGGAGTAAGGGTTGGTTGCAGGGTGGTGGCTGCAAACTGTCCCTGACATTTCCTTATACAGAGAAGCAGGTGAGAGGCTGTGTCCCCTCCAGAACTAGAGTGACCGACCGACAAGGGCTCAGGAATGAGTTTCCTCACGGTTTGGATGTACTACTGTAAACAAGTGTACACCACAGGGTTTCTAGAATGGTTTTTTAACACTGTTGACTGTAGTGGGTTTGCCCTAATGCTGCTTGTATTATGTTAATTTTGGTCCCCAAAACTGTTTACAGTCTTTGCAAGGAAGACACTGAGGGACCCTGCTCCCAGTTGGTTCTGATTGGTTAATTAAGATGCCAGCAGCCAATGTCTGGGTGGGGCAAGGGAAGGGAGGAAGGAGATCCACCATGACAGATGTGTATTTTAAGTTTTTACTCAGCCAATCTGTGACTCTGCGTCTGCTAACTATCTGCTAGAGGCCTTTGTTACCTACTTTTAGTTGTGCTGTTATATTTCCTGGGTCCTAAAGTTCTGGACATTGTCTGATCCTGTTCTTGTCTAGGAAATTGCAGTTGAAATCTAGGAATACCAGAAGAACTGCAGACACTCTGGAGGGCGAAAAATGGTGGTGGTAATGCTGGAGACAATCTTGCCTCCCACCTGGAGGCTGACTGAGTTAGGGGTGCTGTAATCACTTAACAGAAGAAAATGGTCTTCTGAGGGGTGCTTGGAGAGTGCTCTGCCCATGTGCTGAAGGGATTGGGTTTTCCTTAAGTGCCATTCTGTCACAGTTCGTATTTCTCTGTGAAATTTCTCTGAGAAGTTCTATGAAGACTGATTACCTACCCTTTTCTCCTCAACTAGAGGCACAGCTGGAACCCATGACCTGATCCATTGCATCAAGGGTCCATTTTGACAGTAAGGGCCTATTGCTTTCTGGAAAGCCGTCTTACGCCTTGCCACTCTATCACTCTGCTGGGCAGGGATCACCTACTTCCAGCCTTTTGCAACTCCTAGCTGGATCTGGTCACCAGCAAGCTGGTCACGGTGTGTCTATAGCAGTTCCTTGTGGTTTTTAGTTGAGGTGTGCCCTCCTCTTACAGACTTTTGGCCGCTGCACCCAAGGGTCTTGTAACTTGAGGTCGATCATTCTGTGTCAGACTCCAAACTTTGATGTTGATGCCTTCAGATTATCCATCGCCCTGCTGATGGTCTGTATTCAGGTTTCTGCCAGAACACTTCGTCTGCACTGCTCACCGTCTTCGCCTCCTTTAGGCCGGTCACAAGTCCTTGGAGTACACATTTAGAACTATGTCAGCTCATGCGGTCTGGCCTATGGGTTGTTTCCTGGTAGTGTGGGTCCCACTGGGTCACTGGATGGGAACGACTCATGGCATTGTTTTTACTGTGTAGTTCAGCTATCCTGTCCCCAGCACAACCTTGTGATGACATTTTGTTCTACATCCTGACAAAAAGTTGCTTATGGTGTTGTGTTCGGGATTTTGATTTTAGTTCCTTGACTCCTCCAGTAGTACTGTTTCCCCTCGGTTCATTCAGTCCTGTTGTCACACACTCAGAACCTCCTCTTGTTCCAAGCACCCAGCTTCCCAGTCCTTTAGTGAATCCTCAGTTTATGGGGCTGTATGGTCTCGCAGCCTTCCCTACTCCTCAGTCTCTGGACCCCACAGCCTACCTACCCCTTGTGATTTCATGCCCAGTGCTGCCTCTGCTCCTTCACCTTCTTGTGGTGCTTTACTTCACTCTTCCCCTCTGACCCACACCACTTCCTCCATCCCCACTCACCTTTGTTCTTGCTTTGTCATCGCTAAGAACATTGCATTAGAAGAACTCCCTTGGACTCCCCTCTCTGTGACTGTCCCTTTACCTTGGCCGAACAATCCTTGTAGATGTGGCCAGAACAAGGGCGCCATTGCTCATCCTCCCTCCTGCACTTTGGTGCTTCTCTGAGACCAGCCTGGCTCTTGGCTGTCTGCATATGGACATGCTGTGACTTATAGTACTAATGAGTTTTAAATCTCCCTTCCCAACTTGTATCAGTGACTACCATGTTAAGTGTGTTAGGCCCCCTTTCAGTTACTGTAGCAGCAGCCCAGTTGCTACAGTTTCTTGGAACTTAAGAGTCCACCACACCTGGGGCAAGCTTTCTCCACCCTTAGCGTTGGCAGCGCCTTGGCTCTTTCCATCATCTCTGAACTATGTTGGAGTGGCTGAGGTAAATGAAGGGCTAGTCCCTATTTGGTTTCTACTCACCACAATCCAGCTTTAAATAGATACTCTGATTTGCAAATGTCCCCTAACCTTGATTTCTCTCCTGTAAATTCTTGGTTTTTCACCACAGTGCATTGCTAATAGACACCTCAAGCAGTGAGTTGGGAACTGATCCGCCTGCTCCCGTTAGACTCATCCTGCTGTAACTGTGGCTGTCCTCTCTCCTTTCACAGTGCGTCCAGACCCCCTGCGGGTCTTACCCACTTCCCTCAGGTGCAGCCATCATTTTCTTTCCATAGCTGCACAGCCTTAGTGTGGGGCTTTCTGGCTGCTGAGGCCTTGTCGTTGATGCCTTTGTTTCCCCTCAATGCACGAAGCCTGCACGGATAGCGTGGGCTCCTGTGCCAACCGTTCTGTCCATCCTGGGTCTCCTTCAGACTGAGGAAGCACTATGGGCTCACATCATTCCTTCCTTCCCATTGTCACCTGTTGACTCTGTTTTGAAAAAAAAAAGTACCAAACCACCCTCCCTCACTTGTTTGAAAACGGCCTGTAAAGCAGGATGTATTGTTGCCGTCCCTTACAGGCCCTCCTGTCTTCTGTAAGCTGAACTGGACAGGCACTTCAGATCCCTTGCCCTTGTTTGCTTTCAGCTAATGCTCCTGACAATGAGATCTACGAATACCTCACACTGTTAAGTAGCTGCCCTCCAGTTCACACTGCCTCAGCTCCTGCTTAGATCCATGATCTGTGGTGCTGGGAACAGTGTTTATGCTGTCTTATGGAAGCTTTAGCTACCTGTGGCTGGTAGACACTTAGAGTGTAGCTGCATCACTGAAAAACTAAAATCTTAAAAAATTCAGCTTAAATGTCCACAGTCACTGATAAGTGATAGCTGCCCCCCCAGACAGTGTGGCTTTAGATGGGCACCATTTCCCTACCAGACCTCGGTGCTCGAGCTCCGGTACTCCCTTTCATCCCTCTGACACGATTTTCTTCCCTATACTCAGTTTTGTTACTGACTCCAAAGTACTGCTCCTGCAAGCTGCGTTAGTGCCTGGTGTTACTGCCCAGGTCTCAGCTGCTGTGAGTCACCTGGCCTGCTGTTGTGTCTGCTTGACTGGTGTCCCTTCTTTCTTACAGGCTTGTGAATTATAGCAAGGATAAGCTGTCCTGTCACCAGTGCTGAGAACCAGCACAAGGTGGGGGCAGAGGCAGGCCAGGCTACCTAGTAAGTTCAGGTCACACAGTGAGACCCTGTCTAAGAGAAGAAAAGTAAGACTCCAGTTATCCAGCAGACAAACACCCACTTCCTACTGCAGACTGGAGGACTTCAGAGATGTTACACTCACTCCACCGTCTCTTCAAATTAGACCACTTAGCTCAGTGTGGGGTTCCTAAAGGACCACAGAGCCCGCTAGCACATGTGGGCCTTGCGCAAGGTATTGACTTTTCCTGCGTGTTTCTGCTTTGCTCCTTCATGGCGCCTCTTTTTCCTGAACCCTTCTAGTCCCAGCTTGAAAGCTACCCCTTAGAAGCCTTTGGAAGCTCTTCAGTGGGACCATCCTTAGAATCTCTGGTGGGTGCTGAAATGTTTGCTGAATAGGTGAAGGGAATCTGTGTGTCATATTTGTGATGTTTGTGTCTTGAAACTATTGTTCCTTTTAGATCACAAGATTGACATAATAAAGCACCAGTGGGGTGTTGATGTGCGGCTCCAGGTAACGACTCACTTTGGGACAATACGACAAAGATGAGGGGCTATTCTTGAAGTTCTTTGTATCGAAAATAATAAAATGCAGTCACATTCTCAGTAAAGTCCTCACTTTCTGAAATACCCTAAATATCAGAGAGAGCTTCAGAGTTGTAAGTCTTGCTGTTCTGGAAGCCTACTAGACAGTGACATGTCAGTTCAACTAGACATGGCTACTGGGGCAAGCGGGTAAAGAGAGAGTCCCGTCTTAAGGAGCGGCTGCTGTCTGGGGTCTTGCCAGCAGCACACTTCGAGTTCCTTTTTTGGGTCTTGTGTGCTTTTTAACCTTGTGTATTACGACCTAATGTTGTTTGTGAAGTTTGGGCTCTTTACTGTCCTTTGGGGGTGGGGGGGTTAACATCAGCACCATGTGACCCTAAAAGTGCCATGCCAGGGTCCTGTGTCATCTCCTGGCTGTGGCAGTTCTCCATTAGCAGGTGGGGGGACACCTGAGCACACTTGCAGATCTTCATGGTCTTTAAAAGGTTTAAAAGTCTTACATATATTGAACCTGAATTATGATTTATTATATACTTGATTTCCTGAAATACCTTTTCCCAAATAAAACTGTGGCTTTCCTAGGTCATTTTGTCCAGTTTTATGTTCACATAACCCGTTTTGAAGATCCACATGTAACAACTAAGAGATGACTTTCTTAGTAACCTGTTAACCCACTTAAAAAAAAAACCTTTCTTTCTTCCTCTTGTGGCTTAGTCTATTTAATAATAATAAAAAAAATTCACCTGCTGCTGTCCTCAGTGAAGTGTGAGGCAGTGTCAGGTTGGCGCCTGCTTGTTCCTGTTTTGTGAGGTCAGAGCTGTGTTGGACACACAGAGGATGAGGGTGAGACATGAAGTTCTTTGGATGCATAGCCACCCCTTACTTAGTATGGGGTTATCAGTACACCAGAGCACATTTAATTCTGATAAGCATGTTAGTCTATCAAATATTTGGGTTTAATATGTGCTGAGCACTTTGTAGACTTAGAAACTGAAGGTGAAGTTTCTGTCCCCTGAGTACATGTCTTAAGGTTTAAAAGCCAGAGTTCTGGTTTGTTTGATGAGGAAGAGAAACTTGTAACAAGTGCAGATGAGGAAGATTTTTTTCATAAGGGAGGGAAAGTAAAGCATTAAATTACTTCTGGAGTCCTGCCACTGACTGCCTATATTCTGGATGTGGAGACTATCTTGAAATGCAGTTTTGCCTTTCCTGGGCATGGTAGAGCCACAGTGGAGTGTGGGGTCTGCAGCACCGAAAACCACTGGGCCGAGGGTACGGCTGCAGTTACTATGGGGAATGGAGAGTCGGGCAGGATTCTTTATCTGAAGTTCTGACTTAGCCAGGGATAACTCTGGAGAAGCAAGAAGTAGGCTTGAGTTGATAAGACTGGGCACCTGACTTAGGCTACAGGCAGATCAGGGTTTGAGCTGAAGAGCATAGTTCATTAGTTGGGAAATCTACAGAGCTCAAGACTTGGTTACATCAATAAGAGCCAGCTTTAAGAAAACAGTGGTCCCCTCCTCTAAGAGAGACCATAACTTTGACTTTAGGTTTTAGCAGTTTTGCCTTTTGAACCAAGATCGTAGTAGTTTCTGCATCTGCACAGAGGCTATGTGGTAAGTCCCTTAGCTTTTAGGCTTTTCATGCTCTGTCTCAGTATTTAGCTAACGTAGAGTAGGATGTCCAACACAAGAATTTATTCTTGGACATTTAGCCTATTTTATCTTATTTTGATTATAGATATTCTGTGTACGTGCATGCGTGCATGTACAAGATACTTTCAAATTTGTATTGGTTCTGCAGGTCATATGCAAAACCTATGTGTTTGCATGCTTGATAATGTTGAAAACTTGCAGGGGAGTCTTGTCTGACTGGCTACAGTAACAGCTTTTTTCTTTTTACAGTCTCTCCATCTTCCATGTGAACTCTGGGGTGGAGGCTCAGCTAGGCTCCAACCCCTAGAGAGCTTGGGAAATTCTGACTCAAGTCACACTACTTGTCCAGTGGCTCCTGGTTCACTTTGAGTTTAGTCTGCATCTTCATGGTTCCCTGCCTGCATGAAGTTGGTCACCATATAGTGCCTTTTCCAGATAGTGTATATTCCCCTTTGTGCTTGTCCACTTCCGAGTGCTTTGCCCTGACTTTGTCCATCTGGCTGGTGCTGCCTTGGGGAGTCTTCTTGACACCTCACTGTGGTGGCTCCTTGTTTCTAAGATGTGCTTTGAAGCTCAGTTCTCCTTTCTCTTATTGGGTGGGGAGGAATTGGGAGGGGAAAACATGGTCAAAGTATATGGGTTTAGCTATATGACCTTAACTTGATTTTTTTCTTTGATATTGTAATGCCAGTAACAAAAAGTACTTAGTTTGTCCATGGAGTGAATACTAACGTATAGATTATTTTTCAGTGTGGGTGTAGTTTACAGTCTTTTTGTACACTGTACAGGTGGAATGCCTCTGTTTCCTTTGTCGTTAACAATTGAATGAGGTTTTAACTTACAAGGTGTTAAGTGATAGATGGTGCTAGCCCTGCTTCTAGGCCAGTTTAATGAGCCTTCTCCGCTCCGGTTGTCATCCACCTTTCTAACTGTGGTCATCTGAGACAAGCAAACCGCCTTAAATGTGAGGCTCACTGTTCTTATTGCTCGCTTCTATTTTTTCTTTGAAATAGTGTTTCTTGTTCTCTGTGATGTGCCTTTGTAAAGATTCCTTTGTCCTGTTCCTGTGTGCTGTGTATTTTTGCCTTTAATCATGTTTCCAGTATGCTATTTTAAAAATTACATATAGGTAGCGTGGCGCTGCCTAGCATTTTAACTGGTAGGGGTGTGTGTGTGTGCACGCGCGCACGCCACATCCTTAATGCTTTCTGATGGGCTTTAGTTTTAACATATACCTAATGGCTACATTAGTTTGATGTTTACTTTTTAATGGTGTCTGATGGAATGTGGGTGTGGGTTTACTGTAGAGAGGAACAGGTAAAGACTTAGCAAGACAGGCAGTTTGTTGAATGCTTAAAGTCTTCCAGCCCTTTCCACCTCTTTCCAGCTCTTTCTGGGTGGTTGGAAGACTTGCTTTCCATTTCTGTCTGCTTTTGTGGAAAAATGAGAATAAATTTTCAGTGCCTCAGAAATATGAGCATGTAAGTAAGTGTCACCTTCATGAAGTATAGCCATGCTAACACTGAGGGAGCTCAGGGAGACTTGTAGAGCAGGGTGGAACAAGTGTGGGAGTGGCTTCCCTACCTCAGCTTCAGGGGTCAGAGTAAAGTGGTTTGATTTAAATAAAGAAATCAGTCTAATTTGATTGAGTACATTGAACTAACCAGATTCCAGAGCTGGCACTCCCGTCTGACATGGCCCCTTTCTAGTTAGAAAGCAAGACCTCCCAGTGCACAGACTGACACCCCCTTCGCTGCATATTTTCTTTCTCTTGATGCTGTTGTGAATGGATTCCAATAGTTTTTTTGCATATCATTGTAATGGCTAGTTTTAAAATTATTATATTGAAGCCTTATTAAATTACAAAACACTCTTGATGGGCATAAGAGCCTTGAGTGTTACAGGTGTTGTCCACCTTAAACGTGCAATTACTTGTTGAGAGAACTGGTTTTTCTCCTCAGGATGGCTCCATTTTAGTAATTGTAAAGGTTTAGAAGAAGTACAGAGATTTTTAGGTTTCAAAATAACATTGAGCTTTAATATTTATTTGAAATGCTAATACCTGTTTTTTGTTTGTATTTAGTTCTGTGTAAGGTATAGATGATACTGCTCCAAAACACCCATGTCCTCACTACAGATTAGTAAGCATTTTTGTAGGTGATACTGTTTTACTGTATCTGATTTTTAAAATAAAACCTAAAACCTGCTAAAGAGCTGGCACTGTCCTCACTGAAGCAGCTGGTGTGATGCCTGCTGTTGCATGTTGGTGACAGCATTGCTGGGTCACACACTAGTGAGCGCTGATGAGCTGGAGGGAAAAGATGCTTACAAGACTTTTGTTAGTTGTTGAAAATTTCCTACGTATATATAATGTACTTTGATCCTATTTACCCACAGTCCTTCTTGTCACTCCTCCCAGGCCTACCTACCACCTCAGAAAACTGCAAATGTCATGTCCTCTTTTTGTTAATGACCCACAGGTTCCAGCTTAGGCACCCATATGCTCAGGAGTGTAGGGCCATCCAAGGGAACATGGTTGACCTACTGCTGGGGTCCGTATTCTTTGAGAAACGCCACTCTCCCTCCCTGAACATCCATACCAGCTCCTCAGCTCTGGGCGGGGGCTGTCGGGCCTTAGCTCCCATGCTGAAGTGCTTGCTGGCTTCATCTTGTGCTAGCGTCTGTTTTTAGAAGACTGCATTTTGTTTTATTTTTCTTTACTCGTGTGTGTGTGTGTGTGTGTGTGTGTGCGCGCGCGTGCGCGCGCGCGCCTGTACGCATGTGGTGAACATCAGAGGACAACTTGGGGAAATTGGTCCTTTCCTTCCACTTTTTGTGGGTCTTAGAGATGGAACTCAGGTTGCCAGGCTTGGAACCAAGTGCCATTACCCATTGAGCCATCTTGCCCAGCCCATGTTTGCTTTTTCTTTTTAAATAAGATGTTCTTGGTGCTGTTCATAAAGGACCAACTTAACATTTGTTTACGCCGGAAGGGTTGGTGCTATCTTGAGTACTTATTGGTGAGGCTGACAATAAATGCAAAGTTAAAATTGTAAAATTGAAGTATGTGAACACTTGTCCTAAATATGCATATTCAAAGAACTTAAGTGTAGTGCATATGTATGCTTCATAAAAAATAAAGTGCTGCATTAAAAAATCTGACAACAAGACAGGACAAGTGTTTAGGTTTCAACCAGCCAGGAGCAGCACTGCAGGGTGGGGGTGGGTGCTGGGAAGTGGCACACAACGTGGGTAGGCAGGGATGGCTGGTAAAGCGGGCTGGAATCACAGTTGGTCATGACAAGGCCTTGGGAAGTGGATGACTTGTGCGGTGCCTTCTGTGGACTTGGTGTTAACTCACATTCTGTCAGTGTTTGGAGCCATGTTGCTTGAGCATCCGTCAGTCAATGCTATTCATCACAGCTTTAGGTGGTGGTTTTTTTCTTTTTAATCCTTTAAAACCCACCGTGCTGCTAGCATGTCTGTCATTAGAATTAGCTAAGAAAATTTCTTGTATGTTAAGATGTTAATCATGTTCTTGTTTTAGAAGAAGCTCGTGAAGAAGGTCTGACTATTGAAGACTTGGAGGCAGGGTTCAGTTCTTCTGTGGTCATTCACTAAAGTGTCATTAACTGCAGGATTGATGTTACAGAACTGACCAAAGAAAATCTCTGTACGCCAACTATCGCTATGGTGGGGGGGGTGTAGTCAGAAGGGGATAGCCAGTCTACTTTCTGTTTATAAGGGAACAACAGGAAGGACAGTACATTCTGTGTGCTTTGGAAGAGCGGGGTCACTTCAGGAAGACTCCTTCCAGAGTATACAGAGGACGATGGTAAGCAGGGAAGCCATACAGCTGTAGCTCATGTGCAGGGAGCTCGGTTTTCAGACTTACACTTTTAGTAAAGTTTCTTTAGATTCTGGAGAAAATCCACAGATTATGAGATTTGGGAATCAGAGCAGTGTTTTCTTTAAATAATTGGATTTGTTCTCATATACATTTTTAAAATAGTGAATTGTTGGCATGTAGTTTTATAATGTATGTGCTTTGTGCAGTGATCTTATCCATAGTTAATTAAAATTCTCACAAGATGAATAAGGTAATTTTATCCTGATGGGAACTTGGAAAATAACCTTAGTGTAAATCTACTAGTTCTACAGGAGGCATTTATAGATAGATAAGGTCAGGTGATATTTGAACTCATAGATAACTAGAAAAGTAAAACATACATTTAGAGAGCAAGAAGAAAAGACTCAAAGATAAAATGTACACAGATTCCTTAGACTGGGTAAGGAGATGCAAGAAAAACTGAGCCCCACATGCTCCTTGTCAAGAGATCAGACACACTCTGTAGCCTGTGGTCACTGGCACGCAGATGAGCATGTAGGCAGGTTCTCCTTTGCAGTTGTGGGTTTTCTGAAACCTTGATTTGGTTCCTGGATCCATCACCATTTTCTTCTCTTATGTCTGAGGTCTTTCCCTAGGGTGTTTCAGGAGTATTTTGCAACTTTGGTTAATATTTAACTTACTGTTTTTGGTTCTAAATTTCATGGGAATACCAGGTTAAAGTATTTGTGGCATCCCTTACCCCATTTTACCCCATTTTCTCTGTTTTTGCAGAGTTTGAATATTGAAGAATCTCCCACAGTGGCAGTTACAGGAAATATATGATTGGTCCCTTAAGAAATTGGCAGGGTGTGCTTGGAAGGGAGCAAGCAGCTCTTGGCTTAAAGTCTCTGATGAGGAAACGTTTCCTTTGGAGCAAGGCCCTGTTCTACTTCTGGGTGGACTTGCCAGGGTGGTGGTGTTGTTTTGGTGAATAATGCTTAGAATTCTTCCATTTTTGGATCTTTTTGCAAAAAATTCTTTGACCTGCATGTTGCTGCTTAAAACTGTCAGCTCTCTTTCGTCCTGTTTCCATTCTGCCTGTTGGCTGACATTTGTCCTCCACCCTCCAGGGCTGCTGTGAGGAGCAGGGATGGTCTTCATAGGGTGCTTTGTTAGCTGCTAATACTGTATGCTAATGGATTGTGTGTTCAGGACTCTAACTGTACAGATACTGAGTTTAGAGCATGAGCTTTTCCCCCATAAATTATCATATATTGTGTTCCACATAACCAGCTCAGCCGTACACACCAGGCAAGATGGTGCTTGGGTCGTTGTGCACCACTAAGGAGGAAGATGGGTGGTGCCAGCCTGACTGTGGCAGTGGCACCGCCTGGTCTCCTGACCTGTCTGTGTTGACCACATGAGGAGCTAGATACAGGGTTCAAGTCCCCCTCTGCAAAGCTGCAGTGGGCCTGCACTTTCCTGAGGACTAGGGACCACAGCACTACCCAAGGTGAGCAAAGCGAGGCCACACTCCTTTTTACACACAGGAGTGGGCATCATTGTTGATTAAAGATGGAATGTTTCGGTGTCCACTGCACAGTTGTGCTTCTCACTTTAGAGCAGAAGGTTCTTGAGGCAGCGGTCCCCTCCCTTGACATCTAAGTGTCACTTTGTACTCTGAAGCAAGGGCCCAACTTGGGCTTACCTGCTTTAGCTTGGAAGGAGTGATGGAGTACCAGCCTGGGCTTCAGAGTGAACAGTTTCTCAGAAAACAGGAAAAGATCAGTGTATTCTCTCTACATAAACATTGGTCAGTAGTGTGGGGTTTCTAACTTCATTAGATGTTGAAAAACACCTTTGCGTGAATTGAAAATACACATACCTAGGAGTTCTTTCTGTGTCTCTATCCATTCACTGTTGGTTGTAAGTACTCACTATGTTAACTGTAGTGCAGCCTGCTTGGGATAGGCAGACAGACATTAATAATGGAATCTGGTTATACAGTACCTAGAGGTCATGAGCCTTAAGCTTCCATTTTATCCTCGGTGATTTGGTAGTTTTCTTGACTATTGTACAGTTAAACCAAAATGAAGACATAATTTAGACTAAAATTCACCAGTGAGAGATGTTACTCTATTGAGTCACAGGGGCATCCATACTAGTTGACATGGTGTGTGTGTACAATATTGTTTGAACTCAGACAAATCTTATTCACAGGTGTACTTTTATTTGTGCTTCAGACTTTGACTTAAAATTTTGCTTCTTAAATAAGTGGCATAAATCATCATTCTGATCTGGTAATTGTGTTATATTAGGAAAAACAATGTTTGTTTAATAAAAATTTGGTGTTTTTTCTTTTTAAAAAAACTCCGCTGCCTCCCGACTGTTGGGATTTCCAGGCATCCTAAAGGCAGGCACAGCCTTCAGGATTCGTAGTGCCGCTGGATTTTAACTAGTAGTGCTCCCTTAGCTGGCTTTCACTAGAGAAGGGCCATTCTCTAGCAGTACCTTGTGTCTACAATCTGTGTTTCTACTGAGAAGAGCTGCCTGGACATAACCTTTACTTAAGCTCAGTGGTGATGGAACCGTGGCTGGTCTGAATTTTCAGTGTATGCCATAGTAGACTGGCTTTTGGTGATGGGGAGTGGGGGGGAGAAATAGCCTAATACAGGTAGCAGAATCATAGTGACCTGGGTTAAAATCAAGCTTAAATTGTAATGACTTCATGGAACTAACTTTTCAGGGTATCTGAAGCTCAGCGCACAACTGCTGTGAGACCGCTGCGTGGGCAATGGCTACTCAAGGTTTGTGAATCTCCTCACCGAGGTTGGGGTCTGCCTCACAACCCCTGCTGGCTTGGTGAAATAATCAACAAGCCACCCGATGGGATCTAGTGAGTGGGTGGTTCTGGGGCCCGAGGGCTGTTGGGTCGCCCCTGTCCCCTGAGGCTCGTACTGGGCCCCACTCTGCTCTCCTTGGCTGCGCCTTTCTAACAGTATTTCAGTGGGTCATTACCATACTTGTCTTACTCAGGCAGCCTGTCTGTGCGCTAATGTACTCTGCTTTTATAGCTGACCTGATGGAGTTGGACATGGCCATGGAACCCGACAGAAAAGCTGCTGTCAGCCACTGGCAGCAGCAGTCTTACTTGGATTCTGGAATCCATTCTGGTGCCACCACCACAGCTCCTTCCCTGAGTGGCAAGGGCAATCCTGAGGAAGAAGATGTGGACACCTCCCAAGTCCTTTATGAGTGGGAGCAAGGCTTTTCCCAGTCCTTCACGCAAGAGCAAGTAGCTGGTAAAAGCATTTGTGTTTGGAAGCTAGTGTTAAGTTTCTTGACAGGGCTGTGTGACAGCTCAGACACAGCATGGGTGGGTTGGAGGAAAGGCGGTGGAGTTTCACATGCCTAGTGAGTGTTGGATTTACCTTCCCCAGATATTGACGGTCAGTACGCGATGACTCGGGCTCAAAGGGTCCGAGCTGCCATGTTCCCTGAGACACTAGATGAGGGCATGCAGATCCCATCCACGCAGTTTGACGCTGCTCATCCCACTAACGTCCAGCGCTTGGCTGAACCATCACAGATGCTGAAACATGCAGTTGTCAATTTGATTAACTATCAGGATGATGCGGAACTTGCCACACGTGCAATTCCTGAGCTGACCAAATTGCTAAATGACGAGGACCAGGTACACAGTGACGTGACTTGCTTTTCAGTTTACTTTGAGGGAGGCTCTCAAGGGGATGCCAATCAAGTCTCGGAAACTAATGGTGTGTCTTCATCCCTTATTCTAGGTGGTGGTCAATAAAGCTGCTGTTATGGTTCATCAGCTTTCCAAAAAGGAAGCTTCCAGACATGCCATCATGCGCTCTCCTCAGATGGTGTCTGCCATTGTACGCACCATGCAGAATACAAATGATGTAGAAACAGCTCGTTGTACTGCTGGGACTCTACACAACCTTTCTCACCATCGCGAGGGCTTGTTGGCCATCTTTAAGTCTGGTGGTATACCAGCGTTGGTGAAAATGCTTGGGTAAGAGCATGGCCAGGGAACTTGAAGGCTAGGAGGTAGAAGGGTGCTGGCATGGCCGACAAAGGTTCTCTCCCTTCCCAGGTCACCAGTGGATTCCGTACTGTTCTACGCCATCACGACACTGCATAATCTCCTACTACATCAGGAAGGAGCTAAAATGGCAGTGCGCCTAGCTGGTGGGCTGCAGAAAATGGTTGCTTTGCTCAACAAAACAAACGTGAAATTCTTGGCTATTACAACAGACTGCCTTCAGATCTTAGCTTATGGCAATCAAGAGAGCAAGGTAGAGTGATGAAAGTTGTTTCCACAGAGTGTGGAACCAGAGTGTTCAGTTCACAGGCTCATAGATGTGTGTCTCACCCTTTGTGTGCATCCTAGAGAAGTGTGTCTTTAAGCATTGAATCTCTCTGTACAGTGTGGTGCTAATCACTGAAGGGATGGGGAGCGGGCCTCCTGAGATTTTAAAATTGGGCAGAGAAGAGGAACTGGGTGTACAGAGGAAACTGTGTTTTGAGGTCTTGTGGCGATCTTTGAGGAATAAGTGAGATGTTATCTAGGAGGAGGCAGTGAGAGGGGAGCGTGGCATCTACTGTAGTCTTGAGGAGGAAGAGGGATGCTCGAGAGAGGTTAAGAGACACCGGGTTAGACAGAGTTTGGGCTAAGGCTATAGCTGGCCTGGGCTGGGTGGATCCGGTGAGGCTTTGTTGGGCATACCAAAGTTCAGGAGATACGATCTTAAACACAGGCATGGGATGAGACCTGCCTGTGAAAATGTTCAAGGACCTTAAGGATGAGGGAGAGGGCATTCTGCAGTGTCTCATAAGGTACACCATAGATGATCAGAGTCAGAAGCTATTTTCAACTGGCTGTTCTGACAGAACCTTTACCACTGCTATAGGCAACCCTGCTTGCTTTTCATGCATGGTCTTTTTCCTGTTTTCACTATGGAGAGGTGGCCAGAGTTGATTTTTTTTTTTTTTTTTTCATGTATTGTTGTTTTGCCTGCATGTCTGTCTGTCTGAGGGTGTTTGATCCATTGGAACTGGATTTGCAGAAAGTTGTGAGCTGCCATGTAGGTGCTGGGACTTGAACCTGGGTCCTCTGGAAGAGCAGCCAGTGCTCTTTAACTGCTGAGCCATCTCTCTAGCTTGAGCTGGTGTATTCTTGAGAGAGTTGGTGTGCCTGGATTTGAGCAGAATTGTAGCACAGGAGTCATATACCTGGGACTCCACATGGAGACTGGATCAGAAGGGTCCAGAGACGCATTTAATTGCAAGCTGGCTAAAGTTCTCACATGTACAGTAACTCAGTGATGGCACTGTTCTCCAGCATTTTCTGAGTCTCAGGACTGACAGTTCCATATCTCTCTAGCTGATCATTCTGGCCAGTGGTGGACCCCAGGCCTTAGTAAATATAATGAGGACCTACACTTACGAGAAGCTTCTGTGGACCACAAGCCGAGTGCTGAAGGTGCTGTCTGTCTGCTCTAGCAACAAGCCGGCCATTGTGGAAGCTGGTGAGTACACACATTCATCCCAAGATCGCTCTCAGTACATGGGCGCTTGTCCCTGTATCAGAGACAACAAAAACACATCGCTCTGTAAAGCTTGTTTCTGATTTTGATTTTGATAAATGTGAGGTTGGGCCTCACTGGCAACCCTGTGAATAATACAGAGTACAGCTTAGTAAGGAAGGGGTTTGGTTTGGTTTGAGATTGGTTGTTAATGTGTTCTCCTCAGTGATAGAAAAGGAAGTACATGGTTTATGGCCAAGCCTCTTGGTTTGGCCAAGAAAGTAGTTTCAGCTCTCTGGCTTCCTTTAGTAAGCAACTAACATCTGCCCAGGCTGTTGAACCAAGCTTCAGATCCCAAGTAGAAGCAGAAAATGATGAAGGCACTGTGTAGGTAAAGGTGCTGAGGATGAGGCAGAGGGTTGCAGCCACCATCTTTGCGCTGTTGGGAGCACTTCAGGCTCCTGAGGTAGTTGCCAACAGTGAAACCATGGGCCGGGGAGACGAGTGAGGCCTGTGTTTAGTGGAATAAAGGGATAGTAAGTGGCCTGCCGGTTTCCAGACCTCCTAAGGCTCGTTTATAGCTAAGCGAGCTTGTAGACTGACTGACTGATAGTTGGAGGCACATGTGCATGGAACCTTTTCAGATGCCCCAGCTCATTCTGATGTGCATGTGTTCATTTTGAATATGCTTAGAGCACCTAGGATATTTGAAGCAGTGTAACTGACACTTTTACCATGCATTCATCTGTAGAGCAGTGGGGAACTAGTTCCTACTTAGTCTTGTGAAGGTGAGCACAACACACAAAGGCAGGTGCTGAGCTCAGTGCACAGGCCTGGAGCCCCAGCACTTAGGCAGGGGCAGAGTCAAAAGGTCTAGGACTTCCTGGGTCTTGTCTCAGAATAGAACAGAGGAATGTGTGTTATGATAGGAGTGGACAGCACATAACAATGACAGCTACTGAGGAGGCCACCCCAGAAAAGGAGTGCTGCATAGCACTTCGGAGGAAGCAGCAACCTTGTTTCTGCTTGAGACGTGGGAGCTTAGATGCTCTCTGGGTGTAGAGCATTGTGTGGGCCATGTCTTAGAGCACGGAGGATTTGGTTACAAGTACAACTTGAACAATATCAGGTAATGAGCTAGACAGGGCCCTGGTGCACAGGAGTGACTGTGCTGTTTGGAAACACATGGAGAGTACTGTTAAAGGTCCTCAGGGTTGATAACTGAGCGGTTGTCTTAGAGGCAACTGTGTGCTGTGCTACTTTGCTGAGCAGGAGAGGAGCTGCACAGTGGGAGCCGCTGAAGGAAACAGCTGGTTTAGAAAACAAACTTAGCAAGTAAAGAGAAGTCCTTGGTCTTGGGAAACAGTTCTAGTCCTTAGCAGCCACGAGACTGCAGGAGCAAACCAGAGAAGCTGTCTTTGGCAAGAACATTGGCACCTTGCAGGTTAAGTGGAACTGTCAGGGTCTTGCTAATTTGTTAACAAGGTTATTTAAGAAGGTGACATTCAGCTAGAAGGACATGGGGAAAGCCAGGCTAAGGGTGGGAAGCTGCCTGAGTTTATGACAGGAAGGAAGAGGGGTATCTCAGAAGAGCCTAATGGGTTGTTACCACTGAGACCCGCTGTCTCTAAGCTATTCTGGTGAGCATTTGGGGCAAGTTGCACGTTCTGAGAGTTAATAGTTGTATAAAGAAAGTAGCCAGCCATTTTCCAAGCGCCGGAGCATCAGCCTCAACCCAGGTCACTGACAGTAGCTGGAGGCAAGCTGTGAGGTGGAATTATTTGAGAGACCGTCTTCATCGAGTCAGAAAGGTGGACTGAATTATAGTTGTGGCAAATGCAAGTTAATTAGTCAGGTTTGAGGACACAAAGTGAACGTGAAAGATGAACAAGGAGGTAAGAATGTGTCTCTTGTTCAGAAGATGGGGTGTGTTTTAAGTGATTTGTTATGTGGCTGTCAGTGTTGCCCAGGCTATCTCCAACTCGGGCTTAAGTAGTCCTGACTGACAGCTACCGCAGTGCAGCTTACCTGACAACAGAGTCCTAGGGTGTCTTTACCCATCCGTTTACATCTGTATTTCAAGACTTGCAGGCATTGCCTTCCCACTCAGATGACCTCATGACTTGAGGACTGCTGTGTTTTCCTCTGTGCACACCATGTGATGGTCAGCAAAGCATGCACAGAATGCTTTATCTAGCTCAGAACCAACTCTGGTGCTGAGGGTCATTCTGGAAGTGGCTGAATGAAAGGAATTGGTAGGAATGTTACCTGCAGGTGACAGAGACAGTGAAAGAAGGAAATGAGTTGTCACTGGCAAGGTGGACTAGGAAAGGAAGCTGTGTGACATTCTAGAACACTGAAGGAAAATAAAGTCCTCAGAGGAGGAGGGCAGGCTTTGCAAGTCAGGAGACACTGTGAGGGCTGACAGGCCTGCCTAGCTAAGAGCCATTGCCTTTGATGTTTGACTTTGCAGGTGGGATGCAGGCACTGGGGCTTCACCTGACAGACCCAAGTCAGCGACTTGTTCAAAACTGTCTTTGGACTCTCAGAAACCTTTCAGATGCAGCGACTAAGCAGGTACGTTGTGCACAAGTTGCTGCCTTGATGCTTGGGTCTCCACAGAGCCCTGGACTCAGCCTGTTTTTATCTCAACAGGAAGGGATGGAAGGCCTCCTTGGGACTCTAGTGCAGCTTCTGGGTTCCGATGACATAAATGTGGTCACCTGCGCAGCTGGAATTCTCTCTAACCTCACTTGCAATAATTACAAAAACAAGATGATGGTGTGCCAAGTAGGTGGCATAGAGGCTCTTGTGCGCACTGTCCTGCGTGCCGGTGACAGGGAGGACATCACTGAGCCTGCCATCTGTGCTCTTCGTCATCTGACCAGCCGGCATCAGGAAGCCGAGATGGCCCAGAATGCCGTGCGACTTCATTACGGACTACCTGTTGTGGTTAAACTCCTGCACCCGCCATCCCACTGGCCCCTGATCAAGGTGAGCGGGCGGGGCGGGGCGGGGCGCATGGCTGGGCAGCGGCGGGACCAGAGGCATCTATTTACTCAACGCTGCTTGTGCCTTGTTGTGTTGTCTACTAATTCCTTCCTCTGTAGGCAACTGTGGGATTGATTCGAAACCTTGCCCTTTGCCCAGCAAATCATGCACCTTTGCGAGAACAGGGTGCTATTCCACGACTAGTTCAGCTGCTTGTGCGAGCGCATCAGGACACCCAGCGGCGTACCTCCATGGGTGGGACACAGCAGCAGTTTGTGGTAGGTAGATCTTTGTGACACGTGGCTGCTGTAAAGGGTGGGGTGAATGCAATCTCCATGTGCTGTCTCTCTCTACCTCTCTATCCTTTGCTGAAGGGCTGCTAATGACTGGAAAAAAACTAACCTTTGTCTAGTTTCCAGAGACACTGGGTGACAAGCTCTGGTGATGTTTCCCTGGTCAGTCTTAAAAAAGGACCTGGAGTGTATTGCTCTGCTGCGGGTCAGATCTTCAATGCGTGTGCTAATGTAGGAAATCTACCACATCCATGTTTGTATCCAACTCTATCAGGTTCTTCCTCCGCATCAGAAAACAAGAGGAAGCCTGTCACAGCAGGTTTTAGAACCCTGCTGCTGGTGGTTTTGTGCATTTGCTTATTATTATTGTTTCTGGCTCCTCTCCATAGGACGGCCTCATTGTGAAGGTGCCGCCACCCATATAGTCTATGAACGAAATTCTGTGTCCTCATAGAAATCAAGTTGACTATAAAAGTAGCAGTTGTAGATTGGAAAGCGAATCCACAGACTTCTGATTGGTCTCTGAGCAATCCCCCCCCGGCATCTCCGTGGGATTTAAACGTAGGAATAAAGCCAAGGGAAGTTCTCACCAGATCCGTGTAAGAAATAGAGGACAAGTAGAAAGGACCATTGGAATGGCCCACATTGACTTAGCCCTTATCCAAAACGGTTGATGATCTTCCGTGCACTGAGAAAGCCAACTTTGGGATTTGAAGGATAGGGAATCTGAACAGTTATTGTCCTAGGTGCCTGTGAGGTTTGTATCTGTGGAAGCTCAAGTCTCTTGTGCAAAAATTCTCCATTGTGCCTGTGTTCCCCCTTGGGTCATGCTGATCCTTAGGGTGCATGGTGAGAGTGAGTCTCGCGGATTAATGGACAGGGCAGGCTGTGCTTGGCACAGGCGTAGGCTTTTCTGCAGCTGCATTTGATGTGTGGTTGGTTAAATCTGCAGATGTGAAAGTCACAGCACAGGAAAGCTGCTCACTCTGTATATGGCGCTGTGCAGGGAGAAGGCCTGCTTCTGGGAACCCTCCATTACTGAGCACTGGGCAAGCTGTGAGGCCCTTTGGAGACAATGCAAATAAGTAGCTAGCAGCTGCTGCTCAGAGAGTGCCAGCTTGTTAACTGCTTTTCTCCTGCTAGGAGGGCGTCCGCATGGAGGAGATAGTTGAAGGGTGTACTGGAGCTCTCCACATCCTCGCTCGGGATGTTCACAACCGGATCGTAATCCGAGGACTCAATACCATTCCATTGTTTGTGCAGGTACGTTGGCTTCAGAAGACTGCCTCCCAGACTCGAGTCCCTAAACACTGAGAGGATTAGAGACCAGAAACCTTTCCTTTTTAGTCAAGAGCATTGGGAGTACTACATACAGCCATAGGGGGAGGGAAAGCCAGAGGACAATTCTAGAAACCCTTTATGCCAGAGCAGCCTTCTCCTGGGAACACAGATTCGGAGACAGGAACACAGCAAGTGGGCGCTGCTGACACTCCACATCGGTCAAGTTTGCACCACAGCTGGGGCCATGCCATGCTTTATCTTGGGTTTAATTAGGTCTTGATTCTATGTTTTATTCCATAGTTGCTTTATTCTCCCATTGAAAATATCCAAAGAGTAGCTGCAGGGGTCCTCTGTGAACTTGCTCAGGACAAGGAGGCTGCAGAAGCCATTGAAGCTGAAGGAGCCACAGCTCCCCTGACAGAGTTACTTCACTCCAGGAATGAAGGCGTGGGTAAGCAGAGGAGCCTAGTCCACTAGCTGCCTGTGCACTGGGGCCCGGCCTGGCCTCAAGGGCTATTTTCTTTTTCTGTTTCAGCAACATATGCAGCTGCTGTCCTATTCCGAATGTCTGAGGACAAGCCACAGGATTACAAGAAACGGCTTTCGGTCGAGCTGACCAGTTCCCTCTTCAGGACAGAGCCAATGGCTTGGAATGAGGTAGGCCAGCATTGCACAAGTCAGTGTTTTCACTGGGCTCTGACTGCAGCTAGCATAAGTACAGTCTCAGAACTCACAGGAGCATAGAGAGAGAGGGGGCAGAGTCTTCCAAGGGTGAGAAGGAAGGCAGTCTGCTGAGCAGTTAGTTGAGTGTCAGTTTATCAATATGTTGTTTACACAGTCTGCTTTTCTTTGAATTTGTTAGTATAATTTGTCCTCAGTACAAATAGTCTTTGAATGGGTTTCTAGTAAACCTCCCTAGAAGTCTATTTTAAACACTCCATAGTTCCTACTAGAGCCCAGGTCTCAGTGTGTGATGCTTGCTGAGTACAGCCTTGGGTTTCAGACAGTGAGTCATGTGGAACTGGGTGTTCAGTAGGCATCTCAACGTGTTCCGACCTGAGCCCTCCATTCCCTCCCCACCCACCATGTTCTGAAGCCTGTTCCCACAGCTGCCTTTGTCTGGGTAATGGCAGGTTTGCTACTCCAGCTACTCATGCTCAGTCAGTCATTTCCCACTGCACTCAGTGTTGGAACAGTGTGTGTTTACTGCTGTATCTGTATCCGTGGGGCAGCCGCTGTCTCTCATACCCTGTGCACTCACTCAGTGAGTGCTCTAGTGCTACTGTAGTTCGCGTCTTCTGTGAACTCCAACACTCAGGTGTGGTTTTGAAATTTTACATTTCCTGTACCCATTTATGTAGACTGCTGATCTTGGACTGGACATTGGTGCCCAGGGAGAAGCCCTTGGATATCGCCAGGATGGTATGTCCTACAGCCCTTGTCTACGCCTGGGAACCTGGGTTGGAGGAAGTAATGGCTGCATTTAAAGATGGTCCCTGAATTCCAGAGTCAGCAGCAGTGTGAAGCACAGGGAGCTTGGCCTTGGCCTGCGGCCGGTGCATGCTCCTCCTGCCAGCCCTGTCAAAGCCTAGCTTTTCGTTGGTCACACAACCCTTCATCATACCTTTTGTTTTGGAGAAGGGGAGGGGGCTGGAGGGTAGTCTAGGATGGGTGATCCATAGCTGATCCATCAGAGCTTTCTGAAAAATTATCCAGATTTGAGCAGCATAAGGTGCCGCTGCTACCACCCTGTCCCAGAGGCTTTATCCAGGAGCTGTGGAGGTCTCTGGCTTCTCACCTGATCCATGACAGGCACATCAGACTCTTCCATTCTCAGGAGGTCAAGCACAGTAAGCTGCTGCTGCCTCATGCTCTGCCAGGGTCAGAATCAAGTGCTGAAGGCACACTGCTGCTGGTGTGTGGTAGATAGTCTCAGGAACTGTGTGAGGCCTAGCTTTGTGTAATTACTTAGAAAAAGAGCCTAGAAAACAGTGTTCCTGGCAGATGTCCTTACCACAGTTAATCAGTCTCTCCTCTTTCCTTTGCCCATCTTGGGGACACCCTGACTCCTACAGATCCCAGCTACCGTTCTTTTCACTCTGGTGGATACGGCCAGGACGCCTTGGGGATGGACCCTATGATGGAGCATGAGATGGGTGGCCACCACCCTGGTGCTGACTATCCAGTTGATGGGCTGCCTGATCTGGGACATGCTCAGGACCTCATGGATGGGCTGCCCCCAGGTGATAGCAATCAGCTGGCCTGGTTTGATACCGACCTGTAAATCATCCTTTAGGTAAGAAAGCTTGTAAAAGCCAGTGTGGGTGAATACTTTACTCTGCCTGCAGAACTCCAGAAAGACTTGGTAGGGTGGGAATGGTTTTAGGCCTGTTTGTAAATCTGCCACAAAACAGATACATAACCTTGGAAGGGGATGTTCATGTGTGGAAGTTTCTCACTTTGATGTTTTTGCCACCGCTTTGCAGCGTTATACTCCGATGAGTAACATTTGCTGTTTTCAACATTACTAGCAGCCTTTCTCTCTATACAGCTGTGTTGTCTGAACTCGCATTGTGATTGGCCTGTAGAGTTGCTGAGAGGGCTCGAGGGGTGGGCTGGTATCTCAGAAAGTGCCTGACACACTAACCAAGCTGAGTTTCCTATGGGAACAGTCGAAGTAAACTTTTTGTTCTGGTCCTTTTTGGTCGAGGAGTAACAATACAATGGATTTGGGGAGTGACTCGCAGTGAAGAATGCACAAGAGTGGATCACAAGATGGCGTTATCAAACCCTAGCCTTGCTTGGTTTTTTTTTTTTTGTTTTTGTTTTTTGTTTTGTTTTGTTTTGAATATCTGTAATGGTACTGACTTTGCTTGCTTTGAAGTAGCTTTTATTTTTTGCAGTAACTGTTAGTTTTTAAGTCTCGTAGTGTTATGTTCTAGTGAACCTGCTACAGCAATTTCTGATTTCTAAGAACTGAGTAATGGTGTAGAACACTAATTCATAATCACGCTAATTGTAATCTGGAGACGTGTAACATTGTGTAGCCTTTTGTATAAATAGATAGAAATGGTCCGATTAGTTTCCTTTTTAATATGCTTAAAATAAGCAGGTGGATCTATTTCATGTTTTTTGAACAAAAACTTTATCGGGGATTCGTGCGGTAGGGTAAATCAGTAAGAGGTGTTATTGGAACCTTGTTTGGGACAGCATACCAGTTGCCTTTTATCCCAAAGCTGTTGTGACCTGCTGTGACCTGCTGTGACCTGCTGTGACACAATGCTTCAGCAGATGCGGTTATAAAAATGGCTCAGCATTAAACTTTTAATTCATTCGCTTGTGTCATTTTGTTTGTCATGAGATGGTTGCTGAGGGAAATGAAGGCGTCCAGCTTGAGGGAAGGGGCGCCATCAGGGGAGAGAAGGACCAAGTCTAGATGGGAGTGCTCAGTGACCCCTAGCAGTGTCACACCAAAACCAGGCAAACCAGAGGAAGGAAGCATGATTATTGGCCTTGACTATTGTCACCGGCTGGCTGGCTGCACTTGGATGAAATGACTGCCCTGCCACTTCTGACCAAAGGGCTGAGCAAGCCTGTGTAACCAGTCCTCTTCAGCTCACTGTCTTGCCCTGGCACTAGGCAGACACTCTCTGCAGTCGTTGTCTCTGCTACACTGAGCAGTAACTAAAGCTGGAAGCTGAATGAGCCCTTCCTAGGCTGGGGTCATCCCAGTGCAGCAGTGAAGCCCTGCCTGCCTGGGTTTGGACTTAAAGCAGCATTGCTAGTGTGGCTCACTTGGAGAGGCCAGTCCTATTCCTTTGAACCAGTAACTGTGTTTATCTGATCTTAATCGAAACCAGAATGGGCAGCCTTCCCTGTGGCCTACCAGATGATCTGTCATTTTGGTGGTGGGTAGGTCAAGCAGACTTTGTACATTTCCTACAAAGAAAAACCTGTTACAACTCGTGGTTGGTTTTCTAAAAAGTGAGACTGTGTTATGCTTTAGAGAGCTATTTGGTTTCCTGGGTTTTAAGATTGTGCCTGTTAAATTCATAGGAAGAGGAGGAGGGGGGGTCCTGTGAGAAAGTCCTCAGAGATACCTGCTGGGGTCCAGAGTGGATTTGGGTCAGGTTAACAGGGTAGAGCTTTACTGCAGTCACCTTTATGTGAGGGAGCACAGCAGGGAGATCGTGTACCGGTAGTTCTGGTACATACCTAGAACTAGAAGCACAAGGATGGCGTAGGGCCAAGTCCTAACTGCAGACAGAGGTGGGAAGGGGACAGAAATGCCGATGGGTGCTGAGATAGGTGCAGGCACGCCTCACAGGCAGCGGTGGAGGGTTTAGGGGGAAGCAAGCACCATACTCTATTAGCAGCACTTTAGCACACTCAGTAGGGCAGCATTCACAGACAGCATGCCTGGGGGTGTGAGGTGCACAGGATGCTGGCAGGCAGGGAAGGGAAGATAGGGCTTTCCAGAGGGAGCCGCCTTCTGACTGCAGCTCCAGTTTTGAGCTGTCCTTGGGAGCTAGACACCTGACTCCTGCAGCAGCCACCATGTCAAAGGGGAACAGGCACAGATTCGGTAGGTGCTTTGATCTGGGTCCTGATAGTGAAAGGTGCTGGCAAGATAAGCAGCAGCTCTTGATCTGACAGGTCTGATGGCTGTCAGCTCTCTAGAGAGTGATCTTCCACCACATTGTCTCCTGAAAGTAGTGTCCTGCGTGCAATTATAAACTGGGGAGAAGGCAACATTTTCTCCTAAGTCCATGTGGAATGTGGTCTGTCCATTCTCCTACCCGACTCTTCAACCCCTGATACTAGAAGAAGTAGCAGGTCTCTGCAGTCAGTGATGAAGCCAAGCAAGCAGCCAGGGAGAGGGCTGGCTCAGCAGGTGAAAGCCTGGCCATCCGAGTTGGAGCTCTGGAACCTATGTTTTTAAAAAGCCAGACAGATGTGGCAGAACTGCCTAGAGAGCATGGAGCCCAGCAGCAGAAATGAGAGGCCCTGCTTCAGACTGGTGAGATGGCTTAGCGGGTCAGGGCACCTGACGATCCAGGTAGCAGAGGGGAAGCCAGCTTCTCTCTTCCACATGTTCCAGTGGTACCCAGTAAATGAAAGTGGGATGATGTTTTTAAAAAAGACACTGCCTCAGCAGAGTGGAAGACGACTGTGACCCCAGAGAGCAGTGCCCTGGCCTTCACACGGGCACTGCGGCAGGGGCATGCACGCGGTTTCTCAAAAGGAGAGGCACAGATCTCTTGGGCTGGGGGCAGTACCATTTGTATTCCCAGGAGACCTGCACGACTGTAGAGACCACACCTTGTGTCCGGTTAGGGTGGGGCCAGCAGACTGTAAGCCAGACATCCTCAAGTTACGGTGCTGTCAGAGACAGCACTCTGGGTAATAGCAACTCCCAACAGCTAAGCAAGCTGTCACATGACCGTTTGGTGCATGTTCAGTAAAAGAATCCAACATGGCTGAGTTGAGAGGAAATCACTGAAGTGTATACGTAGAAAAGCAGAGAACAGGCAGTTTGTGACTGCTGGCCCTGGGGGTATGTGGGGTCCTTAACATAGCCACCTACGAAACAAGTGACTACCTGCTGCACAAGGTTCAGTAGGATCTGTGTTTCTGGGCCTGTTGCCTCTTGGTTAAAACTGCTAGTCCTCTACCACTGGGGCCCTAGCTGGCAGGCTAGGCCAACAGTCCCGACCAGGAAAGTCAGAGGCCAACGTTTCTTTCCCTTGTGCTGCCTGTGGCGTTCGTGAGGCTGGGGTTGTCACAGCTGAGCCACCGGGGCTGTGGCTGTGTTAGGTATCAGGGAGATTTATTTGTACACTGTATTTTTTCAGTGACTGGGGAAGGGGATAAAGGCCATTTGTGAGCTGACTGGGCGGGGTGGAGGGGACAAATCCTCTCCTTGGCTTGTTCAGCAGCTCTGCTGGACCAGAGCACGGGAAATGCCAGCCCAGTGTCCAAGGAGTCTTGTGAGTGCATGCAGAAAACAAAAGATGGACACAATGTGAAAGGCTGAGGGTGACCACCACAGCTACCTAGGGATCCTCAGGGCAGCTGTGGCCATTTCCTTACTGGCGTTTCCTGAAGGGCAGCAGGACCAGCCCCTACTTCAGGTTGTGTTTTAGGCTTGAGCTGGGGGCTGCCAATGGAGGGAAAGAGAGTAAGGCCTGCCTGGGCAGCCACCTGCCTGGTCCTCTGCTTCCTACCTGTGACTCACAGTGTGCTTCCTGACAGCTGGAGTTAGGGAATGAGCCTGAATGCAGGCAGAAGCCTGGGTCTGGACTGCCACCACAGTCAGCTCAGGGCAGGGGCTGGCTATGTCTGTATTCTTGAGGGCGGGCGAGAGAGGAGCTGTGCTTGCCGCCTTCCCCCACTAGCCAGTGTCAAATTTCCACAGTAGTTTGTAAGCTTGGGGAAGAAGCCATATCACACTGAGTGGAAGAAGCAGTGTGTGTGTGTGTGTGTGTGTGTGTGTGTGTGTGTGTCAGACCCCTTGCCTGTAGTAAACAAGCCACCTGACAGAATGTTCTGGAATGTTAGCGCCTTCCTGGTTTCAATTGTTCTACATTCTTCTGAAAAGAGGAGAGGAAGAGGAATGCCCCATTGTTTTGAAGCAGTTCCCAGCAAGATCCCAGAACTCAAGCACTGGACAGAGGGGCGCTAAGACCTGAATGAACCTGCTCCCTTAGAAAACTCAGCCATGTCACTGCATAACACAGCCAGGCCAGGTCCACGTGGGCGCACAGCCTGGTGAGACACCACTCCAAGCTGCATGAACTCCTTACTGCTTCAGTGTCTGTCACCCCACCCAAGTCCTGCTCAGGACAGTGGAACCTTGAGTCCAGCCATGCCAAGGAGACTTAGAGGCAAGAGGAGGGCCTGCCCAGGAAGCTGAGGCCTTTGTGGTCGGGCACAGTATGGCCATTTTTATCATGGGACTAAATGAGAGGTGGCAGGCTCTCCAGATCCATGTCAAGGCAGGGCTGCTGGTGACAGTAGAACCCAGCTTCTCTGCTACAGAAGGGATCCTCTGCCTGCCTGTCATCTGACCTGGGCTAGCTGCTTCTGGGCATGGTTAATAATGTGCACACCTCCTCTCTGGGAGTACCAAATGGGCCAGCCATGTCTCTTCTCTTGAGAGAGTAGCAAATGGGCCAGCAACCTGGTCTGAAGTTCCAGAGGCCCCAGCCTCCTGTCCAGGGCTGGCTCAAACATCCTTCAGTGTCCACCAGACTTGTCACTTAGCACGTGGCAGAGATTGTAAGGTATGAGGGGCAGTTGGGAGAAGCAAATCTGCCTTGACACCAGCATCCCCACAGCTGCTTGACTCTAGTGTCGTGCACTCCTGAGTGCAACCTGAACTTGCTGTGCGTGTGAGTCTCGCCCAGTCCTCCCTAGGATTCTTGGAATTCTCTGTCCTTGAAAAGGAAGTGGCCATGCAACACCAGAGGAAAGAGGCTTAGACAAGTCTGCTCCTTAGCTCCTGCTAAGGGTTGTGGCTCACCTGAGTGGAGACCACCTGACCTCCACATACGGAGGAATAGCTTAGTCATCCCAGTCAGTGAGAGGGCTTTGAGGCATCAGGTTCTGGCCCATCGATTTTATTAGCTCCACTTGAGGCTGGTGAGAAAGGACCGTGTGGGATCTGACCACACCGTGCAGCAGATGGGAGCCACAGGATGGTCTTGTCTAATGCCCAACAGCCTGGAGGAGTTCCAGAGCCAAGGAAGCAACCACAGCATCGACAGGTGAGCTGTGGAAGAGCAAAGTGATAGGTAATGTGTGTGTGTGGGGGGGGCGGCGGCGGGCAAACCTCCCCTTTAAGAGGGCTGTGCCTCTGGAGCCCACGTATCAAGTGCCCCATTACCAAAGTTGGGTCAGTGCCTCTCAGCTGTGCCTCAGCCTCAGGCCCTGGGCACCACCAGCCATTTGAGTCTGCCTATGGGGGCCAGTGGACAGGTGTAGCCAGCCTGCCCAGCCCCTGGTTCCTAAGCCTCTCCACACCCACTGTAACCCCTTCTTGCTCAGCACTGCTAGCTCCTGTCCACTGTGGGCCCTCACCACCATGCACTGTGGGAGAATGTTCGGAGACTGCAAGTGGGCAATTAGGAGCTTAAAATAGAAACTTTGTTTTGTTTGAGACACATGTAAACCTGGCTAGGACAAAAGGAAAGCAGGACACTCAGCAGCCTACTGAAGAGAAAGACCATGGGTGGCACCCTCAAAGGCAAGGAACGAGCTGCTAGCACGTAACTGGGTAGGCGGGTGGGGTGCTGCATGAAAGCTGCAGTCCAGTAGACAGGGCTGCCACCCGGGGACAGTGTCATGCATTCCTGTTCTGTGCATCAAAGGCCCTGAGGAGTGGTGGAATGTCTTTGAACTTGGCCTGCTTCTGGCAGAGTCCAGGCCAGTCCTGTGGGGCCACGGTGCCCACCAAAGCCCCAGAAGGGCTGGCATGGATGGAAGGCCAGCCTCCTGGCAGGGCTGTCTGAAAAGAGCAGTGCCACCCACTCAGGTGGGGACATCTGAACAAACCCTGAGAGACCAGGCAAGGTCTGCCTGTGTCCTGGGTGTGGGCGGAAAGGTCACAGCTCCACAGAACTTTAAGCCTCGTTTGGACATGTTTGATCCAAATTTAAGTCCAGCACAAAAATAAGCTACCTTTGGTCTCAAGGCAAACAACCTCAGCAGGTGTGGAGCCCCAGATGGGTGGCAGGAAGGGCTTCAGGGAGCTGGCTGGCCACCTCCGTGTTCAGTGGTCCAGCCATTGAGCACTGGTCAGCACTGGTGTCTGTTCTGGCCTCTACTTCACATCATGGGCCCCAGCAGGTGAGAAGGACGGCCCCATCCAAACCAGCCTCTTCCTAACCCCACAGGACTGGACGTGAGCTGCTGCATAGCATCAGCCTCACAGGGCCACAGCTTCCTTCAGATGGATACCAAACCCCAGATACTGTGTCTGAAACCAAACGACAGGGAATGCCAGATCCCAGTGAAGTCTGGGCTCTCCTTAGAAGTGGCTCTTCCTCTGGGTAGGGAATGCAGGGATCAGAGCCATCTCCCTGGGCTCTGTGCTCACCAAGCCTCATCCTAGCCAGGCCGCAGCACTGAACTGACTGGGGTTGTCACAGCTGTAGCCCTGGTTTCCAAATTGGGTACCTGTCACTCATCAAGGCTGTCACTCCACCAAGTGTCATCATCACTGAGATACCACGTCTGCCTTCAGTGTGTATGACATACTTCTTGGGTGACAGGTAAACCTCTAGTCCATAGGTCTCACTAACCGGATGTTCTCAACAGACTGTCCAGTAAGGGGTGGGGTGTGAGGCTGTCCTCACACTGTCAGCTGCTGGGTGTTAGATCCCCCTAGAGAAGGCCTAAGGAAGGCTGCCTCTGCTGACTCCCACAGTCTTCCACCATCAGGCATTGTTCCTTCCCCAGTGGGAGGAGTCCAATTGTATAGTGACAGGCCACAAGATATTGGCCCCCGATGTGTAAGGATGGGGCAGGGGGGCAAAAAACGGTCCTGAGCAGTGGCTTGGTTCATCATACCTGTGAGCTGGAGCCAGGCGCTCTAGGGCCTGCAGAAGGCAGCCGGTGTCCTTGAGGCTGTCCAGGAGCTTCTCATTGGATGTTACCTGAGACACAAGAAGACAGCTTCAGTTGCTCCGTCCCTGACCTGCCGCTGTTAGACAGTGGTCCACAGTCACTTTGCAAGGTAAGCCTTTGGTATGTTCTAGGTAACACTGGAGGATAATGAACCCCACCAAGTCCGGTTGCCCTGCTCCTGCCCTCAGGAAGCTGATGCTGGCTGGCCTCAGGTCACCGCCACCACTCAAGAATTTCATGCCCTTCCACTCGATCGCAGCGGCGAAGGCAGGATTAGTGTCCCTCAGTTTCAGGATGAGCCTGAGGCTGCATGGATCCTATGCTACACGTGGCTGGGTCTGTACCCCCACTGAGACCCTCTTCCTCTTCCTCTTCCTCTACCCTGTGTGCCAGAAACCAGCTGTCAGTTTGACTGCCATTAAGTGGTTACTTACAGAACTGCACATAAAGATGGGAAGTCACCCCATAAGCTGCAATAAAATGACCTTTACCCACAACACAAGCCTGTTGGGAAAGCACAAATGGGAAACTACAGGAACAAATAAGTGCCCAAGAGAGCCGACCATGATACCAGGCTTTGCAGCCAACATGAGAACAGGAGTAAAGGATGCTGAACGTGGACTGGTCAGCCCCAGGACACTGCACGCCACCTTAGAGGATCTGCTTTCTGCAGTGTGCAGCCATCAGTAGAGACATAACTGGTTAGAGTGAGTACTGAGGACAAGGGGCTGAGTCTGATTCGGTCCCCCTGTTTAGAAGAGAGCAGAAAGAATGGAAGGGTGAGGGTGGATGCCATAGCCACTGCATTCATCATCTCAGCAGTTGTCACCTGGGCAAGGGCAAGGCAGAGAGGGGAGTGCTCTCACTCCAGAGAGAGGGGAGGTGGTGGCTACTGTGGGAGGGAGAAATGGTCTTTATGTCCCATGAACCAGTGGGTAGTCTCACACCTGAGCACATACGGACAGCACTAACTTGACCTAATGGGTTTATTAAAGGACAGAGTTGGGTGCGGGGACATGCTGGGGATGTGGGAGAAGGTGGCTGGAGATGGAAGTAAATATCATTTATTATATACATATATGACATTCTCAATAAAGAAATAGTACAATTTTCTTAAGCAAACTGAAAGAGCTCATTGAGAACAGTGACATTTAGGGCACGCACTCCTGGACTTTAATAGCAGTTGCTGACTTGTAAAGAGCAACTTTACATTAGCTATGGAAAGTCCCAGGGCTGCTAGGTCCCACAGAAAGTACACATGCCATCTATTCTGTCTCCCTGAGCACAGATGCCAACCCCGTGCACCATAATATGGCCTGCTCTCAAGCACACTGTCTAGTCAAGAACAGCAGGCAGGTCTAGGCAGAAGGTCACAAACACCTGTGCTGCAGTGTGCCTGCCTTTGCTGAAAGCCCCAGCCCCAGGAGTCTACACAGAGTCTGGACAGAAATGTCCAGGAGACATGGGGAGAGGAAATTCCCAAGCTCCCGGGGTGTACAGGGTTCCCTACTTCTTAGCTTCCTTTCTGATGTGCCTAAAGCCCATGGCCCCTCAATGGTGGTGACAGCAGCTATTAACTGGAGCTCGCAGATGAAACTACTTCATCTGCTCTATCAGTGTTGGCTTCGAATGTGCTGGGAATTGGACACCAGTCTTCTTAAAAGCATACAGGTCCCACAACTTCAGCTGCATTCCCAGAAGCTATGCTAGTACCAGGGACTCCAGGTAAGATCCTGGCTTATGCCTGCCAACTCCCCTTAAAGCACTCTCAATAGCTGTAAACTGTACCCCAGCCCCTGGGCTCTATATTCTGGCCCAGAACTACCTGCTTTCTTAGAGGTCGTGTAGGCAGGCACCAGAGACCCCAGTTAAGACCCCAGCCTATGCCCATCAACTCCCCTTAAAGCCTACACAAGAGCCATAAACTGCACCCCATTCTCTGGGCTACATATTCTGACCCACAACTTGAACAAAAGACCTCTGCTTTTCTGGAAGCCACACAGGTTCTTGGGACCCCAGAGGCAATGTTGGCACCCAAAACCCCAGAATTCACACGGGCCACAGAGAAGTCCATCAGAGACACCCTATCAGACCTGAAGACTCACTGGCCACTCAGGCCAGAAGACCAGAAAAGAAAACAAAACCGGGGGGGGGGGCATGCAAATATCAACAAACACCCATTCAACAAAGATAAACTCAGAAATCAGCACCTAAACCTGTAATAACCCCAAACTCAGAGGACTAAGCGTAGGAACACAACAGCCAGGGCAGTATGACACCAGAGCCCAGCAAGCCCTAGATACTCCAACACTGCTGAAGCTTAGGAAAATGACCTTAAATCCAATCTTGTGAAGGTGATAGAGGGCCATAAAGAGGAAATAAATAAATCCCTTAAAGAATTACAGGAAAATACAATCAAACAGATAAAGGAGATGAATAAAACTGTTCAAGACCTGGAAACGGGGGGGGGGGGGCAATAGGGAAACACTGAAGGAAAGCTGGAGATGGGAAACCTAGGAAAGAGACCAGGAACAATAGATACAAACACCAGCAGAACACAGGAGATGGAAGAGACCAGGAACAATAGATACAACACCAACAGAATACAGGAGATGGAAGAGAGTCTCAGGCATAGAAGATACAATAGAAGAAATTGATACATCAGTCAAAGAAAATGTTAAATGTAAAAGTTACTGACACAAAACATCCAGGAAATCTGGGACACTATGAAAAGATCAAACCTAAGAATAATAGGAATCGAGGAAGGAGAAGATTCCCAGCTCAAAGGCCCAGCAAAATCATAGAAAAAAAATCTAACCTAAATAAAATAATACCTATAAACATACAAGAAGCTTACAAAACACCAAATAGGTTGGACCAGAAAAAATCCCCTTGCCACATAATAAAACTAAATATTCAACAAAAAAAGAATACTAAAAGCTGCAAGAGAAAAGGCCAAGTAGCATACAAAGTCAGACTATTGGAATTATACCTGACTCCTCAACAGAGACTCTAAAAGCCAGAAGAGACTGAGCAGATATCTTGCATACAAATGCCAGCCCAGACTACTATACCTCTTGATCACCCCAGAGGCAAAAAGGAAGATACTCCATTACAGGACCAAATTTAAACAAATCTATCCACAAAGCTAGCCCTACAGAAGGTTCTAGAAGGGAGACTTCAGCCCAGGGAGGTTAACTACACCCAAGAAAGCACAGGAAATAAATAATTTCACACCAGCAAAACCAAAAGAAGGGAAGTGTGTGAGCACACACACACACAGACACACACTACCAACATAAACACACAAAACCCAGGAATTAACAATCATTGGTCATTAATAACTCTCAACATCAGTGGACTCAGTAAAAGGGCACAGGCTAACAGAGTGGATGCAAAACAGAATCCATCCTTCATACAAGAAATACACCTCAACATCAGAGAGACACTACCTCAAAGTCAAGGGCTGGAAAAAGATTTTTCAAGCAAATGACCCCAAGAAGCAAGCTGGTATAGCCATTCTAATATCTAACAAAATAGGCTTTTAACCAAAATTAATCAAAAGAGATGGGGAAGGACACTTCATACTCATCAAAGGAAAAAAAAAAAAAATCCACTAAGATGACATGTCAGTTCTGAAATCTATGCCCCAAATGCAAGGGCACCACATTTGTAAAAGAAACATTACTGAAGCTTAAATCACACATCAGACCCCACACATTAAGAGTGGGAAACATCAACATCCCATTCTCAGCACCGTCTGACCATGGACGGGTCATCCAGACAGAGATAAACAGAGAAATGACTCAAATGGACCTAACAGATGTCTACAGAACATTCCGTCCAAACACAAAAGAATATATCTTCTCAGCACCTCAGGGAACGTTCTCAAAAATTGATGATATCCTTGGTCACAAAGAAAATCTCAGCAGATGTAAGAAAACAGAAATAACCCCCTGCATTTTTTCAGACCACCATGGATTAGAGCTGGACATCAACAACAGAAACACCAGAAAGCCTACACACTCGTGGAGACTGAACAACTGTCTACTCAGGGGTCAAGGAAGAAATAAAGAAATTAAAGACTTTCTAGAATTCAATGAAAATTAATATACAACATACCCAAACTTACAGGACACAATGAAAGCAGTGCTAAGAGGAAAGTTCATAGCACTGTATGTCTACATGAAGAAATGAGTGAGATCTCATACTAGTGACTTAACAGCACACCTGAGAGCTCTAGAACAGAAAGAGCACCTGGGCCCAGAGGTGTGGACAACAGTAAAAATCAAACTCAGGGCTGAAATCAACAAAACTGAAACAACGAGAACAATACAAAGAACCAGCAAAGCAATGAGTTGGTTCTTTGAGAAAAAATTAAAAGGATAGCCGGAACTTTAGCCAAACTAATAGCAGAGAGAGAATATCCAAATTAACAAATTAGAAATGAAAAGGGGCACATAACAATGGACACCGAGGAAATCCAAAGAATCGTTAGGTCTTTCTTCAAACACCTGTACTCCACCAAATTGGAAAATCTAAAAGAAATGAACAATTTTGTGGAGAACAGGTGTTTGAAGAAAGGCCTAATGGTTCTTTAGACTTCCTAGGTGTCTGTTGTTATGTCCCCCTCTTCCTCTTACTAAGGTTAAAATCAAGATCATATAAACTACCTAAATAGACCTATATCTCCTATGGAATAGAGGCAGTCACTGAAAGTCCCCCAACAACAACAAAAAGAGCCCAGGGCTAAATGGTTTTGGCCTAATAGCTCAGACACTAAGATCAACACTTAGTAAATGGGACTTCACGAAACTGAAAAGCTTCTATAAGGGCAGTACATCATGAACAGAACAAAATGGCAGTCTACAGGATGGGAAAGGATCTTCACCAATCCCACATCCAACAGAAGGCTGATATCCAAAACTATATAAAGAACTCAAGAAACTAGGCATCAACAAAGCTCAATTTAAAAATGGGGTGCAGAACTAAACAGAATTCTTGACAGGAATCTCTTAATGGCTAAGAAGCACTTAAAGAAATGCCCAGCATCCTTAACCATTAGGGAAATGCAAATGAAAGCAACTCTGAGATTCCATCTTACACCCATCAGAATGGCTAAGATCAAAAACTCAAGTGGTAGCACACGCTGGTGAGGATGTAGAGCAAGGGGGAACACTGCTCCATTGCTGGTGGGAGTGTAAACTTGTACAGCCACTTTGGAAATCAATTTGGCAGTTTCTCAGAAAATTGGGAATAGTTCTACCTCAAGACCTAGCTATACTGCTCTGGGCATACAACATCCCGCAAGGACACTTACTTGCTCAGTTATGTTCATAGCATCTTTATTCGTAATAGTAACTGGAAACAACCTAGATGTCCCTCAACCAAAGGGTGGATAAAGAAAATGTGGTACATTTGAACAATGGATTATTACTCAGTTGTTAAAAACAGTGTCAGAAAATTCGCAGTCAAATGGATGGAACTAGACAAGATCATCCTGAGGTAACCCAGATACAGAAAGACAAACATGATATAAACTCATTTATAAATGGGTATTAGTCATAAAATATAGGATATCCATGCTATAATCCACAGACCAAAAATGCTAAGTAACAAAGAGGGCTCAAGGGGTGACAAAGGAAATCTCACTGAGACCGGGAGGTAGAATAGATATTAAATGTAGAGGGCGGAAGAGGGCGGAAGGAACTGGATGGAATTGGAGTAGAGATGGTAACAGCAGGTAAGGTGGAGGGAGGACCAGGAGAGGCAACTGGAAAGGGGAGGGAGCATCTCTGGGACAAGCTAGAAACCTAGGGCAATGGAAAACCCCTAGGAATCTATGCGGGTGACCCTAGTTAAGACTCCTAGCAGTGGGGCGTACGGCCATCTCCTGTAACCAGGCAAGACTTCCAGTGGAGGGACTGGATTGGGACACTAACCCAACCACAAGACCTTCAACCTACAATCTGTCCTGCCTACAAGATGTGCGGGGTAAAGGTGGAGCAGAAATTGAGGGAGTGGCTAACCAATGACTGCCCAGATTGAGACCCATGCCATGAGAGGGAGCCCACCCCTGACACTGATAATGGTATTCTACTGTACTTGGCAGACAGGAGCCTAAGATAACCATCATTAGAGAGGTTTCACCAGCCACTCATGCAAACAGATGTAGAGACCCACAGCCAAACATTAGGCGGGGCTTGGAGAATCTTGAGGAAGAAAGAGAGGAAGAATTGAAGGAGCCAGAGGAGTCGAGGACTCCACAAAACCCCCCACAGAATCAACTAACCTGGGTCCATAGGGGCTCACAGAGACCAGGGACCATGCATGGGACTGACCTAGCCCCTCTAGGTCTTCATGTAGGACTCCTAACAGTAGGAATGGAGGCTGTCTCTGACTACATTGCCTGCCTTGGGAACCCTTTCCTCTTGCTGGGCTGCCTCATCTTGCATCAATAGGAGAAGATGCACCTAGTCTTACTGCAACTTGATATGCCAAGGCTGGTTGATATCCATGGGAGGCCTCCCCTTTTCTTCAGAAAAGGGGAGGAGGAGTGGATGGGGGTGGGGAGAGAGGGAAGGACTGGGAGGAGAGGAGGGAACGGAAACTGGGGTCAGGAATGTAAAGTTAATTAATTAAAAGGGGGCACAGCACCATTCCATGCTGGGGTCCTAGACCGAATAAAATGGAGAAAGTAAGCTGAATGCCAGTATCATCTCTCTGCTTCCTGACTATGGATATGATGTGACCAGCCGCCTCAAGCTGCTGACACCATGCCTTCCCTGCCATGAACTGGGACCCAAAATACACCCTTTCTCCCTGAAGAAACAAAAAGAAGACACAACAGATCGACCGAGGTGTAACACTACATATGTTCACATAGAGCAAAAGAAAGCTGGAGAGAAGGAAGTGGGGGCATCAGGATAAACATGTCCCCCCAAAAGACAAGATCCTGTCAGAACCCCACAGAGTCAATAACATACAGCAGCAAGCTGGCTTCTAAATGAGTTTTAAAATAACCCAGCAACATACCAACCCACCAGCATCTGAAAAGTTTAATAAAATTATGACAGAAATCCTGGGAAGACTTTCTCCAGAGAGATGACTGACTAGCGAGGAACCTGGGGAGCAGAATGAAGTTTGAGCAACTCGGTCTTAAGATCTCCTCTGGGGCTGGAGTGACCTTGCAATGTGGTAAAGGCAAGAGGGGGTAGGCTAAGACATCAAGGACATTTAGCTGTGGCTCCTTAGTCCCAGTCACAATAACCTGATAGGTGGTGCTAGGCAAACATCAAAACAGAAATAAAACTTACACCGAATCCACGAAGCTCTCCAATCATTAGAGCTGGCGAATTTGACCTTAGTATTGAGGTGACTTTTATCCAGTTTCATTTCTGTGGCTGTGTTAAAACTCTGGCAAAAAACAGTGTAGAGGCTATTTCAGCTTACGTCCATCATTGTGGGGAAGTCAAGGCAGGAACTCCAACATCAAGTCACAGTACATCCACAATCAGGAGCAGGTAAAAGAATGAATGAAAGCTTGCTTGGCCCAATTTACCCATCTCTAAACAGTGGGGAGTGTGCTGCCTAGGGAATGGTGCTTCCCGCAGTAGGCCAGGTCTTCCCATATCCGCAGACTTAAGACAATTCCCATAAATATGCTCATAGGTCAAGCAAATATAGACAATTCCTCTTTGAGACTCTTTCGAGGTTGATTCTAGGTTCTGTCTAGTTGACACAAAAGTTTAGTTAACCAAAAGTTTGTGTCTAGTTAACCAAAAGTTTGGAAATAACTCTGGGGCTGTGGTTTAGAATGTACATATACACATGCATATGTGTGTGTGTGTACATACATATACACATGTATATATGTATACATATACACAGTCTGTATAAATACATAAAACCTGGAAACACGCTTTCAGTAACATCTAGCATGTCTCCTCCGCCTTCCATTATGGCTCTGTTAAGACTGTACCTCAGTGAGCCAGCATCCACCCACTCAGCATGTACAGAACACTTTAAATAAATAGCCCAAATGTTGATGAGAGACACTGCCATCCTATAGACCAGCCCTCGGGTCCTCCCAGGCTCACAGCTGCAAGGCAGGGTCTTTGTATAGACTATTCTGTGGAAGGTTCTGGTTCTCTGATATCAACTTCAGCTTCTCACATAGCAGCCCAGCACGAGAAACATCCCTGGGCCCTCTAGCAGTGGCAGGAGCTTGAAGGTGGCCAGCCTTGTCAGTGTGCAGCCAGGGCTGTAAGAGCCAGTGACTGGTTTGCTGGCCATTCAGGGACAGATCCAAGCCTGCGTATCAGAATGGACTATGCTGACCGTCTCTACAGGCTTCAGGGAATTGAGTCAATAAACATGATTCCTAGGAGCCCCCATGAAGCTTGGGAAAAACTGCCTCTACCCAGCTGTGTGTGTGTGTGTGTGTGTGTGTGTGTGTGTGTGTGTGTGTGTGTGTGTGATGTCCATATATGTGAGTGTATGTGATGTGTACGTATGTCGAAATGAGTATGTGTGAGTGTGTATGTTATGAGTGTATGTGTGAGTGTGTATGTTATGAGTGTATGTGTGAGTGTGTTTGTGTGTATGGTATGTACATATGTGTTAGTGTGTAATGTATATGTATGTATGAATGTGTGTGTGAGGTGTGTGTGTGAGTGTGTGTGTGTGTACAGGCCCTGGCTGTGGTGTTTGTTTATGACTGCTAATATCTTTGCTGAGCTTATGTGGCAAAGAGAAGCCGAGGCACTTGAGCATCCCTGACAGGCCCGGGCAGTGCCAAGAGACAGGATGCACCAGAGGCAGCCCAGGGGCTCTGTGGTACTTGTTCCACACACACACATCACACAGGAGGATTATTTTTAATTCTTTGGGCTTCAGGTCTCACAGGTACAAGTAAAAACAAGCAAGTAACTATGACAACTCTACTTCACAGAGTTAAATTTCAAAAACAGATCTCGCCATTCAGCCCTTCTGCCAGCCTCTTACACGCTCGGTCTTCTCAGCTGCGTTTTCATGTGTCTTCAAAGCTGTTTCTCTTGAATGTTTCTCAAGACATGGTCGCCCTCTCTCTGCCATCTGTTGCCAGGGTGGTTTCTGAGGAGAGACACCTGGTGTATGGCATGGGCCAGTCCCTCTCCTGCCTTCTATTATGTGTTGTGGGGTGCATTCTGGGTCTTCCCAGAAGCTTCTCTGGCAACTGTGAAGGTCTCACCTCGTGTTAGCCCACACTGCTCCATGTAAGGCTCCTGTGTGCCTCGTGACCTCCACAGGATGCTGACTGAGAGCCTCTCGGATGGATGGAGAATTTTCACACAGTCTTGCAGAGCTGCACTGGAGGCGGGGTGCATGGGAGGCTCCCCAGAATTCATTTAGAGTTTTATATTCCTCACAAAAGCATGTGAGGCCCCTAAATAAGGAAATGAGCTGAAAGAAATCTGGAGATGACCCCAAAAGCGAATCACCCATGTCCGAGTGAGTGCTCTGTTGCTGGGAAGAGACACCATGATCATGGCAACTCTTACAAAGGAAAGCATTTAATTGGGGTTGCTTTATAGCTGCAGAGGTTTAGTCCTTTATCATCATGGTGGATAGCATGGCAGAGTGCAGGCAGGCATGGCGATGGAGAGGGAGCTAAGAGTTCTTTATCCCTATCCATCCATCGGCAGGCTGCAGGAAGAGAGGAACCTCTGGGCCTGGCTAGAGTGTTTAAACTCCAAAGCCCTCCCCCAGTGACACATTTCCTCCCAGAAGGCCACACCTACTCCAACAAGGCCACCTTTCTCATATTGCTACTCCCTAAGCATTCAAATAGATGGGCTTGTGGGGGCCATTCTTATCCAAACCACCACAGCAGGCTCAGTCAAGGACAAAAGAGGAAAGAGTAAACAGGCAATCTCCACGCCCTCAGCCACCAGAGAAATGGAAATCAAAGCTACACTGGGATTCCATCTTACCCTGATCAGGCAAGGGCTGCAGAGAGTGGAGCACTGGCTGCCTTTTCAGAGGACCCAGGTTTGATTCCTAGCAACCAGATGACAAGTTCCAAGGGATTTTGAACTTAATTTCCAGGGGACGTGATACCATCTTCTGGCCTCTATGTGCATGCATGCATACATAACACATACATACACACACACACCCACACACACGCATGCATGCACAGAACACCCATAGACATGAATTAAAATTTAAAAATAAAAAGAACAAGGTGTGGGAAGAGGAACCTTAAACTCTCTCTCCTGTGGGAATGTGAAGTGGGATTGCCGTCAAGGGAGTCAGCGCACAGGCTCCTCGTGGCCCTGAAAAGAGAACGGTCACGTGAACCAGGCAAACTTCCCTGGCTGCAGGCCCACGGGGATCTAAATCTGCACGCCAGAGAACCTGCATGGCCATGCTTATTGCTGCTGTTCAGGACAGCAGGGAAAAGGAGCAGCCCAGATGGCTGCGGCGGACGGGTGACACAATGGGGTTGCACTCAGGCTGAGAGGAAGAAGGAGGGGATAAAGTTTGCGGGAGAGTGGGCGGAAAGCTCATCATGCTGAGTGACGTCAGCTGGCCTCAGAAAGACAACTATGGTGTTTTCTCCCATTTGTGGGATCTGACATGAAGGCAGAAGTGGAGCTGTGACAGGAGGTAAGAGGTCCGTGAGGCTCAAGACAGTAGCTCCTAGCACTGGGGCCAATGGGGACAAGGGACACAGCCTGTCTCTGCATGCTTTTGCAGACCTGCTGGCAGCAGGCTGGGAAAGCACACTTTGTTTCAGCTAGGCATGATGTTAGCAATCTTCATTCTTTCTTTCCTTCCCTTCCTCCTCCTGGCCTCTCCTGGCCTCACTGCTCAGCCTAACTGGACTCCAGCTTTTCTGTCATGTCTGCACCAAATCTACTCAACCAGAAGCCATAGACGGCAAGATGGGGGCCTCATGTTTTCCTTTCTACCCACAAGACTCAATTATTTTCTAGATGAAATTTATCCACAGTCGCTTCCTCCTTCGCTAGAGTCCGACCAGGTCTCTCAGCTCTCCACAGCACAGGACTACACTAAGCGCTTAGAAACTAAAGCAAGGGTCTCCATGGCGACAGCAGGTGATCATGGGATGTGGTTGGAGTAATTCCTGCCCAGAGAGAACATTCCAGGTAGTAGCTGTCATGTGTGTGTGGCAGGTGTGAGGACTTGGTTCAGAAGAGGTAAGGTAAGGCACTAGAGGTAAGGCACTTCTGGGTAGACACTGTATACTTGAGCCACAGTATTGTAGCAGGCTGGCCCTGTGACAGGGAAGGTATTGCCTCTGTGCTCAGAGTCAAGGGGATATGTGTGAATATGTCTTTGTGCTTGTCTGTGTATGTATGTGTACATACGTATGTGTATGCATGTGTGTGCATGTGTATATATGTGTCTTTCTGCTTGTCTGTGTGTGTTGTATATTTGTGCATGTGTGTGCATATATGTGTATGTATATGCATGTGTGTATGCACGGGTCCTGCATATGTATGTGTATGCATGTGTATGGCTTTCTGCTTGTCTGTGTATGTGTGTACATATTTGTGCATGTGTATATGTATGTACATGGATGTTTATATGTGTATGCATGTGGGAAGGGGAAGGAGGAGAGTTGGAGGGAGAGAGCAACTTGTAGCCACTTCTCTCTGGTCTTGCCTGTGGAGGGAGGGAGGGAAGCTGTGGAGCGACCGACGTCAGGTCATCAGGCTAAGTTCAGCTCAAAGCCTCCTCCTTTGCTCAGCTCACCACTTCACGAAGGGATGGCCCTTAATGCTTCTGTGCTGTTTGGCCACTGTGTAAGAGCAGTGCGGAAGTCCTCCTCTCCCCCTGGTTATAATGTGAGTCCCTAAAATCATTCGTAGGAAGTATGGGGACTCCAAGCTCGAGGAGTTCTCCGATAAGTTCTCAAGTCCAAGGCCCTCAGCGTATCAGAGATGGGCAGGAAGGACACACTGCATGGGTGAGGTGGCTCACAGACTGGCACTTAGGAAGTCTGGCCTTGTTGGAGACAATTGCGGGAGCGGCCTTTGAGGTCTCAGAAGCTCAAGCCAGGCTTAGTGGTTCACTGTGTCTTCTCGATACCTGCCAATCCAGATGTAGAACTCCCAGCCTGCCTGCCTGCCTGCTTCCCGCCATGATGATAATGGACTGAACCTCTGAACTGTAAGCCAGCCCGAATTAAATGTTTTCCTTTGTGAGAGTTGCTGTGGTCATGGTGTCTCTTCACAGCAATAGAACACTGACTAAGGCATCAGCAAATATCTTGTAGCCCTTGTGGGGTTAAACATCTAAATAGACCTTGGGGAGGGGGAGGAAAATCTGAGTCCCTCATGGTATAGAAGCAGAGACTCCATTTCAAGACCCCTGGGTAGCTCTCTGCACTCTTCAGATGAGGCCAGGGTAGGCCATGGGGCTTGCATTTGAAGATGGGGAGTGTGTTGTATATTGACTCTGGGTAGAGGGGACACCAGCTAACTGGCAATCTTCATAATCTTAACAACAGACTCACTACATGAACATTTTAGTGAGTGACTGCTTCTCAGTCCATCACAAAGTTGTCACCTCAGTGAGCTGTGGGCCTTCTGAGCCACATTACACCAGACAACTGCTGTGACAAGACCGTGGTTGTGACCAGCAGTGGGTTTTGCTCATAATTTGAGCAGAGACACCTTTGCTACAGAGAATGCATGGCACCCACAAGTGAGGAAGGGAGACAGAGGGAACATTACAGGGTGGGCCTGGTCCCCAAACTTCTTGGAGGAGCCTACATGCACAGAACACTAAACATAGGTGGGATTTTAATACAGACTAGAAGTTCTTGGGTCAGAGGGACAGGAGTGGAGGCCACAGTGGCCAAGCTGGTGGCTAAGCCCGAGTCCTGCCCTTCTCAGTGTGGGCCAGGCCCCACCCTCATTCGGGGAGGCAGGTAAGAGAGGCCAGGAGATAGGTGCACAGCCACAGGAAGCCAGAGTCAGCAATGTCTGGGCCCGGGAAGCAGCTTGAGTGCTTCCTGGGTGCAGCAGGAGGCAGGCACTTCCATGATGCTCACCTTACCTCAGGGACCTGCTCAGAAACTGCCTAGATACTTGGGCAGCGAGGGAAGCCAAGTGAGCCCATAGGGAATCAAGTCCTCTCTGGCACTGTTCTGTCCTCCAAATGTCACCTTAAATGTCTGTGTCTCTAAGGGGCACTGAAATTTCTTCCCATTAGCAAAACTCGGAGGAAATTAGGAAGGAAAACTGGAATTTAAGTATGTTTTTGGTTTACATGATTAATGTTGTCAGGCACCAAGTAGTCAGGATTTAAGCCTGGCTCTGACTACTGGACTGCCAAAGTTTCCATGTTCCCTGTGATTTTGGTCCAGGGTCTTGATCAAATGCTTACAGCCTTTTTGGAAATATCTGACAGATGACCCAAATGAACAGCCCTTATGTGAGACTTACCCTCCCTCCCTTAGCCAGGACTACACACTGAGGACTTTCTTTGGGGTGACTTTGAGGAAGGTTGTCTGCAGAAGAGGGGTTTTCAGCTCAGAGCAACAGGGCAGCTGTCAGCTGACTAAACATGTATCATACGTGACTGGGAAAGACAAGGAACAATGGTAGTGTGTGAGGCTCTGGAGGCTCACAGGGGCAGCTGACCACACAGTAAAAGAACTTCCCAAGAAAGGCTTAGATTGCTCTCCATATATACATAGTTAACTAAAGCAAGGCTTGGAGCCTCTGGGGAACACTCAGCCCCCACAGTGATGTGGAGATGCTGAACTGACCGGCATCCTTTGCCTGCTGGGTCCTCAAGGGGACCTAGCTGAAGAGTGGTAGGGGAAGAGGTGGGGATGCTGGTGTCCCTGTCATGACAGGGCTTAGGATCTGGACTAGGGACCTGTGATCACCAGGTGGCCTGTCAACCACATGTCCCTATTGGAAAGCACTAGACACTTGAACAGAAACGTACAAGCTGTCCTGAGCTGTGTCTCCTCCAGTGGGCGGAGTCAAGGCTCTGGAGAAGCTCTGCTTTGTTACACAGAGGGACTAGGAGAGGGTATGACAGACCCAGCACTCTGACAGGAGGAAGGGGGGAGACTCCCTCTTGATCTAAGTGGGACGCCCGGGGAGGTAGGGTGGCTGACTATCTGTTCCATGGTCCTCTCACATGTCTTAGTGGCATAGGGTTAATGAAGGTTAGCCTTCTTGACAGCCTCAGGGTGGAATCCTGAAGAACCACCCCAGGCTCTGCCTGACTGAGCATCAGTTTGATTTGGGTTCAGATGTAAAAGCTGTCTGAGGAGCCCCAGCTCCCACCAAAGGCGGCAGAAAGAAACAGATTTCTGAGCACTGTGTGCGTCCTGTTTTGCCTAGCCTTTACACTGTTCAAACTTGCTAGTTTTTTTCTCTTTTGATGTCTAATTTGCAGCCAACCCCAGCCTGTGTGCTTTTCATCTCAAACACTATGGTTTTTATTTCTGGAAGTTTTCATTTTAAAAGCATCTTGTGTGGCTCTCCAGACCTTTTGCACATGCGCATGGTGCTAACTTGTCTGACCATTCTGAAGTCTGGGTTGCTGCTGGCTTGGTTTCCCTCCTTTCTGCATCGTTGATGACATTTGTTGCCAGGAGATGAGGACTTAGCTCCTGACTGCTTCTCTTGCATTGTCTGTCTGGGGGATGCAGCTGACTCACTGGAAATATTCTCATTCTCTGGGGCTTGCTGCTTCTCTCTCCTTTGCTAGGGCTCTGTCCAGAACCAATTTCTCCCCATCACTGGCCAGAAGTACTATGTGTTCTACTTGACACCAGTCAGCACAACAGGAGACCTGGTTCTAGGTGGGCACTTAGACACATGTCCTGTGAATCCATGCCATAGTCCCTAGCCTGCCCCACGGGTGTAAGTGAGTCCTGCTCAGTGCTCAGTGGGCTGTAGTGGATCCTAAGCTTCCTATCCGCAGCTGTGTCCTGAGTCCCTGATACCTTGATGACCCTCTGCTCTGTGCTCTCTGCTCAAGGGCGCTGCTGCAGGCCAGGCCACGTTCCCACAAGCTGTGGCCTTTGCCTGCTTGCTTGCTTTTCACCTCTCAGGGGCCACTAGCTGTCACTGTCAGTGTCTGGTATCCTGTTAATTCCTCTACCTGCTCCGCCCCTCCTCTTGGCTATTTCAACAGGTCAGTCTCGGCTGTAAAAGTCCATGTTGGCCAGAAGCAGACTTTCTAATGTTAATTTATAACACTCTACTTCTCCACACCCACCTAATGTCTTCCTGTAATGTCTCCCCTAGAGCTGCTACCTGGGAGGTGTCAGTTCTTGGATTCTGTGAGCAGTCCTCAGCTTATGGTATGTTTTAATGTTATCCAGAAGCACACAGACAACAGCATACAACCCCGACACAGAGGATGTGTTTTTCTTCCAGAGATAAGGATTAATTAACTTCCCTAAAAGGCCTAAGGACCACTCTTGAAAGCTGGTAGCACTCTCAGAATCTCGATTTAAATTATTCATGAGATCTCTGCCACCAACAAATCCAAATTAATGTCAAGCCTTGGCCTAGAACCCACGGCTATAACAATGGTGGCCCAGAAGAAAAAAATGTCATGGATCGGAGTGACTAGCTCTCGTGGACTGCTAGGGTTTATAATGAGAAGTGTGGTCATCTCCACCCCAGGCTTCCACTCATGAAATAGCAAGACAACAAAGGCTCAGATTACAAGCTGCCTCTGTCACAGCCACATGGCTTGGGGACCCTGGGCTCAAGGCTTTGCCTGCTAAGAATTCTGGGTAGACTACATGAATTTTTAGTTGGCTATGTTGCTCCCTGCACTGCCCCTCACCTCGGCTCAGGGGCCCATCTTCCAGGGGAGCCAGAGAAAGAGAAGTGGGGTATCCTAGGAGAGAGAGAGAGAGAGACAGAGAGACAGAGAGAGACAGAGAGAGAGAGAAAGAGAGAGAGAGCACTCCTCGCAGCACATGGTGCTTAGCAAATGCCCTGGAAAGCCCCATTATTAATCTCTACACAGACCAAGAGGACAGTGAGCAGACAGACATCCTGCACGCAGTCCCTGCCAGTTTTCAAGAGTGACATTATAGCACCTTGTTAGGGACTTGGTGGCAACATTTGCACGTGGATTTTGCTTTAAAAAGTATTTGTCTTATCTGACCCAGTACTCAGGTGATTCCCAGCCATTAAGGATAGAGAAACAAAACATTGGATCAAAAGATCAAACTTTAAGGAATGCCCACAGGATCAAAGCTTCTCCTCACGGCTGGCTGCGGGGAGTGTCTGGCAGAGGCAGAAAGTATACCTTTGGAGAAATACTCTTTTCAAAGAAAGATGAGAATCCACCCCTAAGGAATGGCTGAGGGACGGGCGGGGAGGAAGGAGCACAGGCATCCGAAAGCTTTGGGGTTCTTGTCCTGACAAGTTGAGGTGTGCAGAGCAGATGCTCTGGTGCTCCAGGGAGCATCCGCTGGCTGTCGAGCATGGTCAGACTCTTTCCTCACATGTGCAGGGGCCAAGGTGACAACAGATCTGCTATGACCCTAAGACTGGCCTAGCTGTCACTGTAGGTACCTGAGAGGAGCAGGTGGCTTGTGCGCTGTCCTGACTGGGCCTGGATCTTGTCCAAGGCTGAATTAGAGGCAGTGGCAGAGTAGGACATCAACCCAGAGGAAGGAGACTCTGCACCATTTCCTGGGACACTGTGTGGCTGGGAGACTCCTGTAGAGCCACGTGGGCCTGACTTAGGAGCACCCCAGGGAGAAGGGGTGCTGGAGATGTCCTCACAAGCCTCAGACTCTGCCACAGTGGCTGGTCTCAAGCAGTGGTTTCTCTCCTATGACCAGGTTAGACCTTCTGAGTCTCATGGTTGCTGGTGGTGCTGGGGGTACACTAGGCTTGTAACCGAAGACTTCTTTCCCAGAGCTTGGGGGAGTTCAGTGATTTAGTTCCCTTTGAAGGAAGCTCTTCACTTCAGAGCTGATCTCCGGTGGCTGTTGTTTGCTTGGTCATCTCAGGCCAGAGCTCCAGCTGTTGTGTCACTCATTTGGCTGAGAGGTGTGTGTGTCAGAGGATGATAATCACAGGTGACATAAGTGGAAAAGGTCAAGGCATGCTGGCCTGAGCCTGACCTCAGAGCTCAGCAGTTATTCTTCAAAATCAGACAGACAGAAACCTGATACCATAAAGTCAAATCCCATGTGTAAGCAGCCAGTGTGAAGAAAACCGAAGGCTGACAGGGGCAGCTGCAATGGCTGTCACAAAGGTTCCACAAAGTGATCACAGAAATCTGGAGTATGAGATCAATTCAACAAAGCAAGGACAGCCAGAGAGCAGCCAGGATGGGGCTGTGCACAGTACAGTCTTGCTATTGACTGAAACTTGAGAGACAGACTTAAAGCTGGAATCCTGTCAAATCCTAGGAGAATATCCTTCTTGGGACCTTGGTTTGTTGGACATGTTGGTGGACCTGGCTGAATGAGGGGCTCTTTCCATTTTCAGAGATAAATACCTAACAATGCCTTGTAAGGTTAAGGAGGGTGCTTTACAGCCTGGGAATGCCTCTAGACATTAATGCCTGTATTCTTGTGAGACCCCAGGAGGTGGGGTCTCTGCTTTTCAGAAGAGGAGTGCATAAGGTAAGGCCGCGGAGTGAAGTCTCATGAATGAGGCTGGCAGCTCAGTGACTTAGGACTAAATCTTTAGGTCTGTCCAGGTTTGATTCCAAGGCTACAAACCTGAGTCAGCTACAGCAGAGCCCCCAATGTCCATCTAGGAGCAAACAGAGGAGAAGGCAGGGCGCAGCAAGAGTCAAGACAGGGAAGATGTTTCTTCAGAGCCCAGGAAACACCCAAGGGTGCAGACATAGTCATGGCTTAGGAGAAGGGAGGCTGAAGGCTGGGGAACACAGGTGGAGTGGGGCTCAGGCTTCCTGCTGAAACACAGGGTACCTTCCTTCAATTCCATGCTCCAGTAAGCCCATGAAGGCTCCTTTCTTCAACTCCCCAGTCTGCAGCTTGCTTTCTCTCTGTAAGACCTTCTCGTGACAGTGGTGGGTATCCAGGAGGCAGGAGGCAGACTACCTCCCAATGGATGTCTGCCATCTCCCACAACTGCTCTTCACAAGGGCCACACACCACACCTTCCTGGTGGTAGGATGCTGTGTTGTGCTGTGTGCTGTGCATGCGGACTGTTCACTGAGGCTGGCAGAGGGGATGGTGCAGAAGGCTTTGACACATCCCCTAGTCTCAACCTAGGGTGCCTGGCAGCAACCAATGGAGTCGAAAGGTGAAAATGTCCAGGCAAGGGCTGATGGTGAGGCGCTTAGAGGGCATGCCCAGAGCAGGAGCCAGGCCTGCGGAGGGCTCAGCTGGTGAACTGATAGCCTTGTTGGTACGAAGGCCTGACTTTGACCCTGAGGACCCACATAAAAGGGGTGGGTATGGTAGTGCATGCCTGTAATCCCTGCATCAGGAAGGCAAAGACAGGTGGATCCTGGGCGTGCTGATCCGGCAGCCTAACCTAAGCAGCAAGCTCCAGGCTCAGTGAGAGACCCTGTCTCAAAAAGACAAGGTAGATGGTGTCTAAGGAGGACGAACATGAGTTGTCCTATGGTATACATACATGTTTTCTCTCTCTCTCTCTCTCTCACACGCGCGCGCGCACACACACACACACACACACACACACACACACACACACACTGAGATGGGGACTGTTACCCAACAGGCAGGCCCTGGATTGCCTGAAGGCTGAGCAAGTACAGGACTTAGGGACTGCCCCCTTCTATCAAGCAGGAATAAATAATTTCTGCTTAATTTAGTCAAAGGAAGGAAAACAGAACTCAGGGCAGACAGAGGGATTTGGTTTCCTGCTGGCTAGAGAACTGAAGTGTTGAGCGGGCTCAGCTTCCATGGTTGCACCCCTGGGGTACGGGCTTCAGCTGTGAACGGAGCGGGATGCTTATCTTGATATTGATTTTTCTTGGTCCAAAACTCAGAAACAAAATCAGATCAAACAGGGCCTCCAAGGGGTGAAATTTGGTTGTGTGACTTTGATCTGCAAAGAGCAGGGTTTATGCCAGGACCAATGAAGGACAGCCTCAGTTCTCCTTTCACCCTAGGGCATGGACACTCTGGGGCATCTTAGCGCACTTGATGTTGATAAAACAAAATGCGGGGCATAGGTGAGTTGTGGAGAACCAGGTTTATGTCTCTCAGCTCTGGAATCTGGAAGTGCCAAGGAGGGGAACCTGCCACAAGCAACAACAGCCCTTCCTGCTGCTACTCTCAGAGAAAGATGGGAGGGGTGGAAGGAGGGGGGGAGGGACAAGGGAGGGAGGGGGAGAGGGAGGAACGTAGGAGAGGAGGGAGTCGGGGAACAGTATCCATGTCTCATGAGCCCTCTCTGTGATAAAGCTCTCCCCAGGGGCAGAACCTTGGTGACCCAAACACCTCTCAAAAAGATTCCAGCCCCTAACACTGCTGCCTTGAGGATTAAACACCTCCTGAGCTCTGGGGACAAGGTCCAAGCCAGGAGAGCTAGTTTCAACCACAGAGGAGCCTCACCTCCTCCTAAGATGACATTGTCATTTTCCAGAGTCCATGCAGGTGAGTGTGAGTGTACAGGTGAGTGCACAGCTGTATGTACATGACAGCGTACAGGTGTGTACAGGTGAGTGCACAGATGAGTGAACAGGTGAGTGTACAGGTGAGTGAACAGGTAAGTGTATAGGTACATACAGGTGAGTGAAACAGGTGTGTGCACAGGTGAGTGAACAGGTGTGTGAACAGGTGAGTGAACAGGTGAGTGTACAGGTGAGTGAACAGGTGAGTGTACAGGTGAGTG
>JADRCH010000127.1:3007941-3021335 GCA_019843965.1 Rhynchomys soricoides | reverse complement strand
TGCCTGCTGCCTGCTGCCTGCTGCCTGCTGCCTGCTGCCTGCTGCCTTCATTAGTGAGGGCAGAGCCCAGCAAATGGGAAGCAGTCAGCATGCTGAGGGTGAGTCTGCCTGTGGGCAGAACGTTTGACTAACATAACCCGACAACACTGAATTTCATCTTAAACAAAATCCTGTTCCATCTTTTAAGATTAGGGGGAAATGTGCATCTGGGCACAATGGCATAATTGGAGTGGCCAGAATGTTTCTGGAGCCCACGGACCCTCTAATTAGCTCTAAGCTGCACACCGTGAGTAGAGAGGACTTGAACTGTGTAGGCAGCTGAAAAGATTTCACACCATCCTGATTTATTTAAATTTCAACCAGACGGTAGGACAGCATCAACTCACACTGTGGAGTGAGCGGCACATCACTGCTTCCCGTGGAAACAATTTCCAGTGAGACGTGAACACATGCCTTCACTTTAAGTGAGGAAATCGAAGCATCTCTACTTAAGAAACCCAGTCAATACAAAGAAATAGGAGAAAGCATCACCATGAACTCAAGGCAGGGAGGGGACCTCTATTCAGTGCACCCCACCAGATGTGCCACATATGGTGCTGAAGATGCGGATGCTAACCAGGACAGGGCCTGCCCAAGAAAACGAAGTCAGTTCCAATCTATTAAGTCTGCAGCACTGAATCCTGCAGGATTGGCCCTGGTCACTGTAGTAAAACTTAGTTTAAGTTTCTCAAATACATTTGTTGATTTCTAAACATTTCTGTGATTTGTTTGAAACCCCTGGAAATAGATAAGCTGAGCACAGCCCCCCCAGACCCCAGAAAGTCAATACAATGAGAAAAACAACAAAACGGAAGGAATTCAGCAAGGAAACAGATTTCTGAATATTGAACACCAAAGCTGGAAATGAAAACTTCAGTCCATCAAATAAAAGTTACAGAGGACGGCGTAGCCAGGCACCCAGGAGAAGCATCAGAGGGATGGGGTCAGTCACGGTGGTGAAGCGTTGCACTTCAAAACCAACAAGAAAATCTGTGGGCACAGCCACACTGCCCCCAACCTCTGGGATACAGTCCAGAGAACCCGCAGAATCCACGGGGTGGAAGAAGGGACTTAGAAACAGTTAAGGTGCATAGAATGTAAAACTGTGAGAACACACTGCCCAGGTTGAGAGAAAGTCAGACATTCAAACTCAAGAGGCATCTAGAACTTCCACGGACATGCCAAGAGAGGCGCTTCTCCTCCACAGCACAAAGTCAAGAAACAACACTCAAGACTAAGAAGAAAACTTCAACTCACCTAATGGTCAGAAATGGTAGACTAGCAGTTGATCCCTAAAAGCAAGCAAAGTGTGGAAGGATGCATCTCAAACGTTGAAAATAAATGTTTGCCAAGATTGCTGTGCTCAGCAAACTATCTTCAAAAACAGATGGAGGAGAGGTAAGGACCTTTCAAGACAAGCACAAACCAAGGCAGGCCATGAACACCGACCCAGCCCTGCAGAAGACATCTGCTTGAGTTTGCTTCTGTTGGTGTGATAAAAACCAAACCAAACCAATACAAAAACCCACTCTGACCCATAGCAATTTAGGGGCTAAAGGGATTTATCTGTCTTACACTTCCAGGCCATGGTCCATTGTGGAAGAAGTGAGGCCAGGAACTCAGTCAGGAGCTTGACCATGGAGGAACTTGCTGGCTCCCTTCTCAAGCTCATACCTAGCTAGCTTCCTTATACAGCCCAGGATCACCTGTCCAGGGGATGATGCTGCTGCCCACAGTGGGCTGGGCCTGCCTGCATTAATTAATATTCAAAACCAGTATCACAGACATACCCCCAGGCCAGCTTGATCTGGGCAATCCCTCGATGAGACCCTTTGCAGGGAACTCTAGCTGAGTCAGGTTGACAATTACAGCTAACCAGGACAGAAAATGGCTGCTTTGTGGATTTTTTAAAGGTTAGTGCGTTGTAATGACCCACTGAAGTAGCTATGTGCAAAACACCTGAATATTTAGAATCGTGTTGGGTTTCGCTGTTCATTTATTTTCTCCCCAACTATTCTTCCAAAAGTTCAGATTCCAAGTTGCAAACAGCACGGATGAAAGTGATCACGCAATCTTTAAATGAAAGAAGGCAAAACAAAGTTTTGATTCTAGTAAAGAAACTTAGACTGAGCATCTGCTGAGGGATTAGGGAAAATTTAATCATTTTGTGGTCCATGTTAGCAGGCATCTGCCTGTGGATCTACATATGTCAAATTTTAAATAAACAAGCCTAAATATTAAAAACAAAAAACAAAAAACAAAAAACAAAACTCAATAAGCTATGCCTAACTAATTCAATGCAGACAGAAGGGATTTTTTTTTTTAATATTTAAAGAGTGAGCGAACTTTTCATAAAAACGGAATATGCTGAAAGAGCCCGCAACTAGAGACTAGAAGATACAACTATGCATTTATGTCAGAACATAATCAGCACCATATTCAAATGGGACGAGGTGCCAAATTTCAAATACAAAAGAGTGAGCAGTATTTTTAAGTCGTTATTTACATTTTTAAAAGACAGCTTCACCGTTAGTAAGTTTGCTCTTCAATGATTTTGACAAATTTCTCAGCACCCCAAAGTCTGCCTTATTTTTAATAATATTTAAAGAGCTTCCAGCTCATGAGCTGATCGGGATATTGTAGTCTGCCTGAATTAAGATTAAATCATTGAAAGAGTCAGTGTGAGAAGTAAAACTCCTGGGAGAGTATTAACAATTTAGCATTTCCAGCCTGCACTGGAGTGCTAATTCCACTTTCCAGAGAACACAAGAGAAGTGGCATTCATTCAAATTAAGATCTGGTGGCCGCAGCCATGCACATGACATGTGCACAGGCATGCCAGGAATAACAGGCAAGCCTCCCCAAGGACCCAGTCAGCTTGGTTCCTCTGTCTGTCTCCATATAGTAAAATACAGATCGCTAACTGTCAATTATGCACAGTGGACGTGGGCTTCTGCCTGATTGTCTGCAGGGTCCTCTGGGATGAGGGGGCTTCCTAGGCGTGGACATGCATAGCCTGAGGATCCCAGCTGCACACTGTCTGAATGGCTGTTTCCTTTGGATGCTCCAGGCCTTAAGTCAGAGCTACTCTGGGAGCCAGCCCTGGGGATACACCTGTGCGACAGCCTTAGCTGTGTGAGGACCAGCCTAGAAGAGCGAGCGACTGGGGTTGAAATTGGGAGCTGCAAGATATAGAGATGGGAGATGCTCAAGGCTCCCCAAGACTCCTCACAACACAAAGAGGAAATGCATTACAGACCAAGTTCAGACAGGTGGCAGGAGCCTCCTTCCTCCACAGCCTGTACGGAGGGTGGGAGCATGGCTCTGATGGCGCTCGCCCTGTTCACTCTCAAAGCATGGGTATATTATAGATGAGGCAAACTAGCAAGGCCAGAGGATCCCACCTCCACCTCAAGCCCTCTCAGGCAAGGATGACACTCTAAATGGACCGCCGTGTCTTTCTGCCATTCCTAAGCTGAAGCACTCAGATTTTGCGTAGGGGAAAGGGCAGCCCCTGAGAATGAAAACAGCAAACCAGGAGTGGTAGCTTATGCCTGTAATCCCTGAGGCAGGAAGAGACACCTATGAGTCCAGGGCCAGACTGAGATATGTAGCCACCCTGGGCTAGAGAGTGAGACCTTACTTTTAAAAAGGATACAAACCCCAGAGGGATTTCCCTCACGTACAACAGTCTTAGGCTGAAGACAGAGCAGGCACTATGGACAGATAAAACCATAGCCCAGGTTCCTTACTAGGAAGAACTAAAGAAATAGCTCAGGGGGCCATTCTTACAGCACAGGGGAGCTGTCAGGTTATCAGGGCTTAGGGAAGACACCTTAGAGGCGGGGCCCTTGCCTAGCAGTCATCAGGATAGTTCCCAAACTGTCCAGAGACCCACTCACTGGTGTGTGCCCAAGTAAATGAAGCACACACACAGACAGTCAGGGCTTATTTACAACAGCGCAAATGGTGAGCGGGCTGTGGGTCGGGCTCCTGGGCTGGCGCAGCTGCAGTCAAGTGCCCTGGCCCTGCGTGTTCAGTGTTAGCTCACTGATCTCCTCCTCCTGCCAATGGCACTGTATTGACCTTACAACTAATGGGTCCAGCCAACACTGCTGTGCCAGGGAGGAAGGTGAATTATTAATGAGTTAAAAGGCAGACATGGCTCTTAACTTTTCAATATTCTCTCTTGAGAAAACCCTAAGGGGGTAAGTGGAGGGCAGAAAAGACACACATGGAGAAAATGACTTTTTAAGTGCTTTCCTCCCATGGTGTTGCACGACAGCTGGTAACAGGTGGGCCCTTTCTCTGGTGTAAACAGCTTATGATTCTCTCCGTAAGCCCAGCCTCCACACTTCAGGGTCCCGTTGCTTTGAACCAAGCTCTCAAATTAGCCTTTAAAAACTGTCCTTTTAAATAAAAACAGGGAGCTGATTTTGGCTTTAATTCAGTAGAAGCCATATCTGGATTTTTGGAAGAAATGTCACAGTGAAGTTTTGTGTTTTGGCCACATCTTCTCTGGAGTTAGAAGACTATGCCAAGCACTATGTGTGTCTGAGGGTATGGGGGTGGATATCTAGGGCCTATGGCCAAGGGAAATCCTGAGGACTGGGGCCAGCCACAGGGGTCACTCCTGAGGGACGGGAGGAGGCAATCAGCACTTCCTTAGGTCAGCTCTGGTGAACAGCTGTGTCACCGTGCAGCCTACCATGTCTGTCTTTCGATGCAGGGATCTGAACAGTGATGCTCCCATAACCTGGAGAACATGAAGGCATATCAGCACTCACACACAATGCTTAAAGGAATGCTAATCCAGATTTAAAAGTACTGTGCAGTAGTGGTGGCAGCATCATGAGTTACGCCAGGGTGGATTCTGTGGAAGAAAGTCTGAACAGTTCCCAGTGACAGCAACAGAACCGTGGAGATGAAGGCTGGAGCTGCAGTCAGCACAGACTTACAGGAGCAACTGTGGAGTGCGTTTGCAGGCTGCATTCTTCTCCCAGGAGTGTGCCACCACAGATGAGTGTAAGACAGACTTAGACCAGCAGTCCCTGATAGCCTTAGACACATGGTCGAAGCAAGATACCACTGTGTCCGTCTGGCTAGGGTGAGGGCCGCTGTGCTGCCATATTCGTTTACAAACATCTGACATCTCTGTTCTTGTCTGCTACCTTCCTAGACACTGTGCATCATGTCAAGTAATACAAGAAGCACACGAACTGTTCATGCCATGATTAGAGACAGGGTCTCTCGTAGCCTAGACTGGCTCCGGATTCATATTTCAGTGTATACATGTAAGGAATTCTCAAAAATAAAGAAAAACTACCAACCACCACCACTACCAACCCAACCTAACTCACCAGGGTGCAGCCACACACCAGTGACCCAGAACTGTGGGGAGGGGGCTGCAGCATCGCCGGGGCTTGCTGGACACCAGTCTAGTTCTGGGTTCAGCAAGAGACCCATCTCCAAGGAATAAGACAGAGAATGATGGAGATCCAGGCCTCCAGATACATACCCACATGCCAGCGAATGCACATGTGCACACATATGCACACATGGGGGTGAGGTGGGCAGATTTCTCAGAAAGATTAAGGGAATGTACTTGAAGCATATATTTGGCTCCTGAGCTGTCAATGAGGGAACCATCATTGTGACATCATCTAGGGAGCCCTGTGGTTCCCTACAGAAATGCCCAGGAACACCATCACGAACATGGTCACTCATGGCTGTCAACTGTTAGGTCACAACACTTTCCAGAGATACTGTCTCACTATGTAGCCAGGCTAGTTTTGGACTCACAGTTCTTTTGCCTGTACCTCCCAGGTACCATGACTGCAGGTGCGTGTCACCATGGTCCAAGTCATAACGCCACCTCCAGTGGCAAAGAGAACAACGGGAATCCCCTGGAGCCCAACCTGCTTGCATGGGCTTCACCAGAGTCTATGGAGCTGAGGAACCTTGCCTTGTCCAGAGCCTTGGCTGGGCATCGAGAACAAATCTGGCTGCCTCACTGATCCTGGACAAGAGTCCTCAGCTGGAAGTGTCCTCCTGAAGTGACCCTGGGGATACCATCCTTGAAGTAAGGTTCAGGCTGCCCTGGGACAAGTCTTCAGACAGAATAAATTAAATATTGCTGCCACTTTTAAAGCCTGGAAATTAATTGCCAGGTCTCCTTGGCTCTTACTTTTCTATTTCTCTGTTATAAAAAAACCCCAGAAAGATGTTTTCTCCCAGACCTCACATGTCCACTAACCACTGCGTGGTCTTTCCAGAAAGAAGGTGTTAATTAGCATATAATGTTCCCGAAACCACGGCTAGTTCTCAGAACACTCAGTGCTGCTGGAAGCTGAACACGTATATGAGAGACACCAGGCTTTAAAATCTCCACTCAGCTCTGTCTTAGGCCCACAGCACTCAGTGAGGCTGGACTGGTACTACATGTTAGTCTTCTACAAAACACTTCATTCAATATCACTCCACCATGATTAGAACTGGTCTGAGGGTCACACAAAATGGCTGACTGTCAGGATTGCAGAGAGAGGAAAAGCCCCCAGCTCTGTTCTAGACCATAAATCTGCACCTTACAAAGCTCTCTGCAGCCCCTGTGGGCTCACAAAGCTCCCTGTGGTCCCCATGGACTCATAAAGCTCCCCATGGCCCTGTGGGCTCACAAAGTTTCCTGTGGTCCCTGTGGGCTCACAAAGCTCCCCAGGGTCCCCATGAGCTCACAAAGTTCCCTGTGGTCCCCATGAGCACCAGGGCTTCAGAGCCACAGGCACAGAAATGATGCCTGGTCAAGTGATCAAGCATTAAGAGTATACTTTGCCAAATACATCTCAGACATATTAAAACTATATTGCTTACAACTGCTTCCTTCAAATTAGGCAAACCTAAATATAGTTGAGAATCAAGGATTTGCGTGCCAGACCTGAAGTGAAAACAAGAGTGTGTGGTCGTGGGCTAGTCTGTGACAGTGGTCAGAGAGACTGCTCAGCCAGGGTCAGGGGTTAGCCTGTAGCAGGGGTCAGGAAGACTGCTCAGCCAGGTCCTAAAACAGAAAGGAAAAACCCAAGGTTGAGATCTTTCCAGTGACTGAAGGATATGCTGTGGGTAAAGCGAGCATACACATTCATCATCAAGATGATACCCGCCATCTTTGTATCCAGGCATTGATATCTATAACACAGAAGCAGTGCATGCCAGCCAGCCAGGAGCAGCTAGAAAGCCAATGGAGGGAGGGCAAGAGATGCAAAGGGAACTCCAGAGCCCCACAACACTTACGAAGAAGGCAAGTTACAGCCGCCATAATGATACAAATGCCCACTGGTGATGGCCTAAGACCCTCTTGAGCCACCGTAGAGAATTTAACCTGGTGGAAGTCCTCAGCAAAACAACCCAACAGGAACTGGAGGATGTGCGTCTCTGCCCTGAGGTCCAGCAAGCCTGTGTGTGGATTTCTGTTCTAGAGACAGAGATGGCTTAGGCACAGAGCAACAGGGGAAGAGTGCCAAAGTGGAGTGCTTGGTTAGAACAAAGTTACAAAAGACAAGGTGTCAACAAGTTAAATTACAAACAGGACGTATATAAAAGCTGTGCCCCCCCCTCGATCCTACACAAGAACACACGTATGACAGCTGCATGCATATCTTTTTAAACTCCACTCACATTGTAAAATGAATAGATGTATGTGTTAACACACTAGAACCTGTGCACGTCAAGGAGTAGACAACTGTGCACTGCCATATTGTATAAGACGACAATAGTCTATAGTACTGCATAGCATCTGCCGCTCAGCAGCTAGACTGGCTGTAAAGGCATCTGAACAGTCACTGGTTCCTCCCAGCCCCTCCCACATGCCGCTCCCACAGGCGTCTGTACCCGGGGTCATGGGTAGAGGAGGCAGAAGGGGGCTACAGAGAGGGCTGAGCCAATAGCCAGTGACCTCACAATTACTGCCATTTGAAAGACCCATGGAACTGAGAGACTCTAGGACAGGAAAAGAGAAAAGTAGAAGACATGGTTTTGAAATATTTCCCGTGTGAGCAGTATAGTAGAATCATTGTCTGGGTTCACAGAACAGGGAGTCGGCAGAGCTTGCCCCTGGATCTGGCAGCATCGCCACGGCTTTGCTCTGAGGAATGGCTGTCATTGCAGTGTGAGTCCCAGCACAGGCTTCCCACAGCACAGCTGCTTCAGCTGGGACCTTAGCTGCAGCAGCCAGTCCTTCCTCTCTCTTTAATTCAACAAGAAGGCTCTGGGACTCTGCTGAACTCAAGAGTATACAAGGGACTGGAAAGATGCAGGCCTCGAGGAGAACACCCCAGCAGTGGCCATTAATCAACTGTCTGCAGAGTAAAGACGCTGAATCCCCTGAGAGGGCTGCTGAACACCTGCTTCCTTGAGTTTGGACTTTTCCAAATTCAGTGCAATTACGGAGTGTCTGCTCTGTGCGCCAAAGCCCAGATACTGCACAGGGTCTGCAGACGCTCCCCAGAGCTGCAGAAAGGGACTGAATCTTGTTTTGACAGAGAGGGGAAAGGTCAGTAAAAAGCTACAGTCCAGTCCTAACACAAGGACAAAGGACCTCTGCAGGTAGAGGGGAAATGGACCAATGAGGGGGCAGCCGACATGGCGGGGCTGACTCAGCTCCACAGCCGTTCTCTGTGCCTCTGCTGATAAGTGGTTTTCTCTCCCTCCATTTCATACAGGCATTTTGCACACCGTGGTCCCTGGGAGAATCTCAATTGGCTTTCTTGCTTCTGCCCAGCATCTGTCAGTGGTTGAGGGGGAGGGATACTCTCAAATGTCTCCTCAGAAAGTGTTATTACCTATGAGACCTCGGGTGCCTGGCAGTGTCTCCAAGGTACCCAGCCCCACAGCATCATGGACAGCAGCAGAGCCCTGGGCTGGGGCAAGGAGGCCCGTTCCACTCGAGAGAACACCTCTGGGGTCCTTAGTCACAGCCTACCATCATCTGATGGTTGGAAAGATGTGTTTTTCATTAAAGCCCAGCTTGACCTCATACATTCGGGTTCTAGAGATGACAAGGTGTGAGAGGTGAGGCCATTCCCCGGGAATTCCCAAGGGTAAGCTTACAGAAGCAACCCCTCAGTGCTCAAATGTGGATTCTTCAAAGTCAGGTTAAACACTAATTTAAACTGGAAAGGGGTAGTGAGATGGCCCATCCGGCGAAGGTGTGAGCTGCGTGGCTCTGATAGCCTGCCTGCCTCCCGCCCACAGCGGGAAGAACGCCTGAGACATCTGCATGTGCCGTAGCATGTGTGCACCTGCGCACATGTGTCCAGATGCAGTAATAGAAACAAAGAGGAACTTTTTAAAGTGAAAAGGAAAGAGGACTTCATGGTTTTATTTTTAATCCAATGCTTATCCATTCTAGAATATATGTCACTGGCCTGGTTGGAAACATTTCTAAGATTTTTTTTTTTTAATGTAAGTACACTGTAGCTGTCTTCAGACACACCAGAAGAGGGCGTCAGATCTCATTACAGGTGGTTGGGAGCCACCATGTGGTTGCTGGGAATTGAACTCAGGACCTCTGGAAGAGCAGTCAGTGCTCTTAACCACTGAGCCATCTCTCCAGCCTGGAAACAGTTTCTAGATACACTAACATGGGAGCTGGAGCGGGGGCTTAGTGCTGGCCTAGCCTGTGTGACGCCCTGGCTTTGACCCCATGTCACGCTGCATAAGCCAAGTGTGGTTGAACATACCATTAATTCCAGCGCTCAGGAGTTAGAGGCAGGAGGATCAGGAGTTCAAGGCCCTCCTAGGCTACAAAGGGAGTTTGAAGCCAGTCTCTACATGATCCCCTGCCTCTAACAAACAAAATCCAGACATGGAAATCACAGGCGAGACATTCTTGGTCCTGAAGAAAGGCTTTTTATACACAAAACACCTGTGGTATGAATGGATTCTATGCATATGTATTCATGCATGTATTTTATAAATTAACTTATACATATGCATAATGCACTTACACACATGTAACAGTGCAAAACAAGGTCTCTCTCATCTTCTGGGAAGAGTGGCTGCACAGGGCGATGGTGTTGCTGCCCCCACTAGCTGCCACTATGGGCCTTGGCATGTATGGGCTGTGAGTGTGGGAGATATCTGTGGCTCAGGCTCCCAGAAAGAGATGCTCTGCACTGCTCTGTCTGCAGGCAGCAGATCCAGCATTCTGGTTCTGAGAACACCATTATGTCTCACAAATCAATACAGACAAATCTTGGAATATGATTCCTGAATACACATTTGCAGTTAATTCATTATTAACTAAAGCACAAGTTAAGAGTGCCGATGGAATGGTCTGCACGACAGTCCCCAGCTCTCTACTTCATCGGTCGGCACTGGTTGGCAAGGGTACTTACTCACTCTGGGAAGGATGTTTACATTCTTGGTAGGGTGATGTCACCACACTACCCTCTCTGTGAAGAGTCAAGGAAAGATACTGGGTGGAGTCTGTCTCAAGGCCAAGGCAGCTGACAGGATACAACGTAGATGGTTCCCAGGCAAAGGAAAACTGGCCTGGTAGATGGAGAGTTTATTTCAAAGCCATTCAGAAAGGCCTCTGGGAGAGCATATGTTTTGGGTTGGGGGGTAGGCATGGTAAAAGGCCCAGAAGACAGGGATACCATAGCCAGACAGCACTCAGTAAGAGCAGGCATGCCCCCTTCCCGCCTCCCAGGAGAGGGTGGCAGGGCCCTGGCAGATGCTGTAGGTGGGAGCTCCAACAGACGGACCAGGAGAGACATTGTAAGCCAGGTCTGCTAACACTGCATGTGGGTGCTGGGTTTCTGCCTGTGGTTTACAGGGTTTTGGTGAGGTGAATGGTACAGGGTCTTAGATTTAAGGGTGATTCGGTTTTATTTTATTTCCTCTGGGGAGATGAACAGAGAATAAATAAAAGGAAAAAGAAGGAGGAGGAGGAGGAAGAAGAAGAGGAGGGGGAAGGGGAAGGGGAAGAGGAAGAGGAAGAGGAGGAGGAAGGGGAGGAGGAGGAAGGGGAGGAGGAGGAGCAGCAGCAGCAACATGGAAGGAGGGAGAGGTTTCTATGCAGAGAAGACAAGGTCAGTCTTGGCAGCCTCCCTTGACTTTTATGCTCAGGAGCATCCTGGGAAACGTCCTGCTGGAGAAAGTCCCCAGGGCACTTTGTCTAAGAGCAAATTGCAGCAAATGCTGACCTGCTAGGTTTACCTCACGGTACCAAGTCCATCTCAGTCACAGCAGACCCAAGGTCACTCAGGAGGCCATACCCTACTTTCCTTGGCGGGGTTCCCACACCCTCTGTATTCTCCCCCTCTCTAGGACGGTCCAGCTCCCTGCCTCCTCTGTGGTCTCCAGAAGTCACACTCCCTCCACCACTGACAGAAGCAGCCTTAGGATCCCTATTAATGTAATTAACACCTTTGCACTCTAGAGCAGGCCCCGCCACCACCGCTTTCAAGTATAGCCAATGTGGAAATCAGAATCCAGATGTGTGGCGGTTGCATCATAATACAGACTCATTCTGTGCCAGAGGCTGCCCAGGGTTGCCAGCCTGCTTAAATACTAGCGGTGCTAATTACCGTGATGTGTGTTTATGTGGCGCCACCCTGCCCCAGCCACCTCCATAAGCACCAAGGCATGCAATTAACCACTGAGTATAAAGAGCAATAGCTAAGGACACAGAGGAGTTTTCAGAAAGGAACCAGAGCCAAGCTTAATGCATGGCGGCTCTTCTTTCCTCGGGGAACGGGCTGTCCCGGTGAGTCACAGCTGAGGGTTCCACTGAAATCTGAGCATCTCCCTTCCTCAAGTCTTTTGTGAAGTTGGACTGCACTGCCAACTTGAGTGAAGACTCAGCATGCCTGAGCTTGAACCTGGAAGAGCAAGGTATGCCGATGTCAGAAGCCTGGGGCTGTGGGGGATCTGGACAGACCGGGCTGGACAACCCTAGGAAGACATCCGGAATAGGAGGGCTGGAGCACTCCATGGTGAGGAGTGAAAAATGACCTCCTCCCCTCCGCTCCCGGGAACAGGAGGAAGATAGGGAGCTACAGAGCAAGTGTGACTACAGAATCTAAAAGCTTGGAGCCTGGAGGGATAGGGGTGGGATGTGACCATCAACAGAGAACCCGGATCAGGCCCACAGAAGGGCCGCCATGTGCTCTGTAGCAGGACGTTGCAGAGAACCCACTTATACCTGGATAGTGCATTTTCAGAGGGATGCTGGCAAGTGAGACAGTGGGCAAGAGGTCAGAACAGGGGACGGTCCACTGAGATGGACCGTGATGAGGAGAGAGAGAGGCAGGGACAAGGGCATGTCAGTCAGCTTCCCTGTTCCTAGGACTGGGGAAGGTAGTAAGTACATCCTGACAGCAAGGGGCAGAATCAGGGAAGGAAAAAAACAGGAGGGGCTGGAGCTGGACTGACCGCTCTGACTGACCACTCGGAGGCATGCACCCAAAGACCTAAGACCTCCACCAGGCCCCATGGCTTAAAGGACCACATCACATCTCAATAGCACCATCAGGGATCACACCCACAGCACATGGGCCTTTAGGGGCCATTTGGGATCAAACTACAGAGCAGAGTCACAGAAGAGGGACTGAGATACTATGTGGGGGCACTGGGCAAAATGAGATCTCTCAGATGGAAGCTTTGTCTTCATAAAAGGCATAAATGTAAGCCCAATTTTAAAATTTGCAGGGATTCCTGATTCAGGATTTGTTTGTGACTGTTAATTCCAACTGTCCGCTTGACCGGATTCAGAGACACCCCGTGTATTGACATCCAAAGGTGTGTCTCTGCTGACCTTTCCACAGTGGCTTAATGATGAGGGAGGACCGTCCTGGATGCGGGAGGACCATCCTGAATGCGGGAGGACCATCCTATGGGTTAGAGTTGAAGACTGAATAAGAAGGGGAACGGGAATACCCCCCTTTCTCACTGAGACATGAAGATCCCAGTCACCCATTTCTACCATCGTAAACAGCGTTGTGACTTCCTCACCATGATGAACCATCTCCCCCCAGGAGTCCATGTCTTTAAATTGTTACCAGAGGGTATTGGTCACAGCATGGAGAAAGGTATTGAATGCGCTCACACAGAGACTGGACAGTCCCTTACAGTTCTTCCGGGGAGGAAATGAGGCCCTGGGCAGAGTTGATGCTGAGGCAGCTCCTGGGACTTGGCCAGGACAGTGAGCCCTACAGCGTGGGGTGGACATCTGCTCGTCGACCGGAAAACCACAGCCCTGTTCTCATGTGGCTTCAAACATGTAATCTTCCTTGGCTCATTTCACCTCCTTTCTTCTTCTTCTTGTTCTTCTTCTTCTTGTTCTTCTTCTTCTTGTT
>JADRCH010000127.1:3005589-3007931 GCA_019843965.1 Rhynchomys soricoides | reverse complement strand
TTGTTCTTCTTCTTCTTGTTCTTCTTCTTCTTGTTCTTCTTCTTCTTCTTCTTCTTCTTCTTCTTCTTCTTCTTCTTCTTCTTTTTGAAAGTCATTATTGTTTTAAATTAACTTACAACAAAACTGACCTTTTCCTGTGCACAAAACGTCCACGGACTTTAACATGGCAATCTCTCACTCGCTACCATAGCCGGGCTCAGATCTTCAGAGACCAGCTCCTCTTTCCCAGAGCACTGACAACCCCTGGGTCTCTTCTCTATCTCTGTAGTTGTGTGGTTTGGGGAACATCAGATACAGAGAGGCATAACCTATGCCACCTTTGGCGACTGGCTTCCTTCACCCAGCACTGTGGGAGCAGAGGCAGGTGGATCTCTGTGAGTCCAAGGCCAGCCTGGTCTATATAGGCACACTGTCTCAAAATAACAAGGAAATATACCACAATTGTAATGGATGTGTTACCTGGGATTGATAGGTAACTTTTCTTTCTACCCAGTTCTTTCCAAGCTAAGATGCTAGAAATAAAATAAAGTGAGCAGGACTTAATGCTATGCCAACACAAAATCACTGTTACATGGAGCTCTTGGGATGTGAGATCTTGAAAGTTACCAAGTCTTTCCTTGGAATCCACTGGAAAGTTCATAGCACCGTGTAGTCCACAGGAAGAGGTGAGTTCTTCCAATAAGCAGAGATTTTTTCCAGAAGAAAAATCAGATGCCAACACACACACACACACACACACACACACACACACACACACCTATACTTCCAAAGATAATATGCTCCAAAATCAGTAACTGCAAAGCAGACCTGGGGCCACTTCGAGTTTGCTCTATGAAGTCTATCAAGCATCCTCCATGACTTTAGGAAAACTCTAGAAAGCCATCAACTTTAGCATGAGTCACCTCCAAACATGAGTCAGCCTGATTTCATCATGGCCCCTACTAGAGGACCGCACACCCACCTTCCCATTTTCCTGGGGCAGTCGAGGTGGGAGGCGGAGATCTTAGCTGTGCAGTAGGCAGGGTCTGCACCACACTGCTCACAACTGCTCACGCAGACAATGGTGCAGGGGCAGACAGAACAGAATCTCAAGAACCTTTCTTCAAAGGCTGGGCATAGTGGCACACACCTTCAGTCCTTAAATCTTAGCCCACACACCTTAAACACAACACTCAGAAGGCAAAGCTAGGCAGATCTCTATGAGTTTGAGGCCAGTCTGGTCTACAGAGTGAGATTCAGGACAGCAAGGGCTACACAGAGAAACCCTGTCTTAGAAATGTTCTTTCTTCAGGAGCTAGTACTAACCTAGATGACCTTAGCCAGCTTTTAAAAACACTTCCAGTTTCTCATCTGGATCTCTGACACTTTCATCAAGCACCACATGATGGACCAGGAGCCAGATGGGACAGGGTGACAGCTACTTCACATCATGATTGGAGATGTTCTCTGAAGGGATCATCTCTGGTGCTATCAGAGGCAGAATAAACCACAAAGACATCCTGAATAGACACTCCACAGAGGGTCACTGGACTAGGCCACACAGACAAACCTGAACAGGAGCATGCCACCAGCTGTGTAGTCATCTCCGTGAGAACAAAACCTGCCCAGTGAACATGGCCACAACCCTTCGGCATCATGGAGTGGACTAGGGCTCTGGGGGCCCTACTTGTTTCTGTTTGTGATGGGGATCCCTCATCCTATCCTTTTTTTTTTTTTTTTCTGTGAAGATGCACAGAGAACTGCTGACTCGGGCTGAGAACGTGGATGGAAATCAGAAGTGGAGGCCCACCACTGGACAGCCATCCGCTCGGCAGTAACTAGAGCTCATGATGTCTGCAACCCACACTGGCCCTCAGTGCTCCTCCACCTTGGTGTCTGGAACTGCCTTCTGCAGCCCAGAGTCTCTCATGTGAGGGTGACCAAGGGTGGCACCACCTTCTGGAGGTCTTCTGCTTTCTCCTGTGAATGTTTTCCTGGCGTTTCCTCTGGGGACCTAGGTGAGCTCTTTTGCCGTTTGCTTTTCTGCAGCAGGGTGTGTGTGTGTGTGTGTGTGTGTGTGTGTGTGTGTGTGTGTGTGAGAAACAGGGTTGACATTCCAGATGTTTAGGAAGGGTGCAAAAAATAAGCCATGAACATTCAAACAGGCAGTGCCAGTACAGGGTGTAAAGATACAGAGGCCCCGGGACTAGAGCTGGGTCTGTCAGCTGCACCGTTGGCTGCCATGGTGCTAGAGTAGACAGTTGGTGCCACGTTAATAACACACCCACATACTTAATGGTCAGGTGTTATTTGGTGCGTCAAGATCTGGGGAGGAGGATAATGTTCCCATGACAGCCTGACCA
>JADRCH010000127.1:2995589-3003089 GCA_019843965.1 Rhynchomys soricoides | reverse complement strand
GGAAGAGCAGGATGCCTCTAATCTGGAGGAGATGTGACAAGCTCTATCCAAGAAAACCTTCAGGCTTTTGACTTGGTCTTCTGTAGCAGAAATGGGAACTAGATGTCAAGCTTCTGAGTGCAGCTAGAGGAAACACACACACACACACACACACACACACACGGCTTTGCTTACTGATGTATTTAAGAAGGTCACATTGCAAGATCCATCCAGTCCTGTTGCCCAGTGTGTGGGCAGGAAGAGGTGATGTAATGTTTTATACAGTGACTTTTAGTATTTGCATACAAGTGCAGGGCCCAGGATCATAAAGAAACATGGTGCCCACCTACACAGTGCGAGGAATCAAATCAGTTTAACCCAAAGAGGAAATGAACAAGGAAAATGCCACCGGAAACATAAGCCTGTCAGCCTTTACTCTGCCCTTAAACCTCAAACCTCTGCTGCTTGGGTCACGTTTGCATAGGTCACATTTGCATAGTTAAAATTGTTGGGAGCACATGTTTTCATTTGGGTGGCAAAATATATACCATTTCTACTGTGCAAAAGTTATTTCATGTTTGATTGGGCTTTTATTGCTTATTTTTCAAATTACAAATGACAGAAAAATAGTTCTGCTTTTCTCTTTTCTCCCTCCCTCAAATCTACTTGACCACAAAATATTCCAGTGCAAGGTTCCGACGACAGGATTATGGCCAAACCAATGCAAATACCACCATTAGGCGTGGGCGAGCCAGGCAGGAAGTGCTCGGAGCAGCCTCTGCACAGTCCCAGGGTCTCGGGCTGCTGTAAGAGCTTGCGTAGGGCCATTTTCTCCACGTTCCTTCATGCATTCATTCATGCATTCATTCATTCATTCACTACTGAGCTGGGGGAGGGGTGGATCAGCAGCAGAGTGCTTTGCTAGCACACACAGTTCTGGGCTCACTCTATCACTAGCAGAAAATAGACAGGGAACACATTTGATGAGTGTTCTTGGCTAGAACGGGGTTAACTGGGTGGCCGGGTCTAAAGTAATAGTAGCTGGCAGCATGTGGCATGGAACTTTAAGTTTAAGTTAATTAAAATTCAATGAGCCTGAACTCCCAGGCCTCAGCAGCATTAGCCATGTCTAGAGTACTCAACATGCACTATGGCCCATGGCCACTGCAGGAGCAGGCACAGAGAGAGCATACATGTCTTTCAGCATAGAAAGTGCTGAGCGGTGCTGAGCCAGACGGCAGAGATTGTTGAAAACTCTGTTCCAGTCTTCGTTTTTATTTCATGAAACTCAAGTCAACAACCCAAGCCTTGGTTTCTAAAAAGCAATCCACCTGAAACAGTACATTCCAAAGCTATCCTGATTGGATACTCCCTAAGGAGGGAAGGGCCAGCAGGGACATGCACACTCTGTTTTCTATAACTGAGCCAATGTGTCTGTATTGAAGAACCAGCCTGCCTCCATCTTAGGCTTGGAAGCCATCTCATAGTAAAGACAGACTAGGTTCATTCCGGCTTATGATCGAACCTCTGTTTCTCAAGGATTGGGCTATGCCTCATCTGTAACCTTAATTACAAATGATTCTGTACTGCCTGTTCCAGGAAATGGCACAGGAGGGACTAACTTGGTATGTTTATGTTCTGTTCCTGTAACTGTCTATTTTACCTGCCAAAGCTGCTTTTTGGAAACCCCTACCCCTGAGCTATAAAAGCCTTGTGTTCTTCACATCCAGGGCTGCTCTCAAAATAAAGCCTGCTTCAATTAGACAATTTCTCCTTGAAATTTTCAGGTTCAACAGTATAGAAAACCTTGTGTCTAGAAAAACACACAGTCACCACCCTGAGTGGAGACTTTCCAGTAGTGCACGTGCGTGTGTGTGTGTGTGTGTGTGTGTGAGAGAGAGAGAGAGAGAGAGAGAGAGAGAGAGAGGTGTCAAAGCTAAGGCTGCAGGGAAGTCACACAATGCAATGCTCACACGTGCACAGCACACAGCACAACCAATGCCAGGAACACTGAGTCTCCCCAGGCACTACTAGATTTTGAATTAGTTTTGGTCTCAGAACCTTTTACTGTCGGCAATTCTTTGTCACTCCCACACTGTTATGCAAACAGAGCTCCAGTTAGGAGCTGAGGTCTAAATCAGTTGGAACTACATAGTGCACATGCTCCTGATGAGAAGTGCTGGCTGGTAGCTGGTCACTACAGGTGACCAGTGACAAAGGAGCCAGTGAGCAGCTTGGGGCTTGAAGCTGACACAGAGGCAGACATGGTCAAGTATCTCAGAGAAGTTTTAAGTTCTTGTGCATTACCTCTCAGAGAAGAAACACAGATACCTAAATGCACAGGAAAAAATAAACAACAAACAACACAAACGACTAAATGCATAGCACTCTGAGGACCAGGGAGACAGCTCAGTTGGTAAAGTGCTTACTTCTTGCACAAGGACCTGAGATGGATCTCCAAGAGTCCAAAATAATAAACAAACAAGCAAACAAATAAGAGGACTGACAAGATGACTCAAGAGGGGACAGACACCTGCCAACAAGCCTGACCCTCACGACCCACATGCTGGAAGGAGAAAATCTCCTTCTGGGTGACCTCTGGCTTCCACACTGTGCTGTGGCGCAGGCAGGATCCACCCTGCACACAAAATAAATAAAATGCAATAGTTATGAATAAAAACTAACCAAACAGGTCTAGTAACATATGCTTGTAACTGCAGCCGGGGGAGGTGAGGACAGGTGGACACAACCTAACCTACATGGCCAGTGTCCAGTGTCCCTGAGGAACGGCACCTGAGATTGTCCTCTGGCACACAAGTGCACGTGTGCATGAGCAAATACACACACACACACACACACACACACACACACGTGCATGCGCGCACACACTCTGCACTTCAGATCTTCCTTCTCATGTTGTCTAAAAAATGAAATGTAACCTGAAGCTCCCGTAAAATGGTTTTATAATTTAGAACAATTTCCTGGGCCATTATAATTGTTGGTACTTTTGTCCATATTAAAAGTGAAGGCAGCATAGAATTTCAACAAGCACTAAGTGATGTCATTTTGGGACTGGTATTACAGGAAATCATCGTAATAAGACCTGTGATGGGAGGTGGACAATCCTCCTGATGGCCAAGTCTCCCTTTCTCCCTCCTCCAGAGTCCTGGGCTGGTGTGGGGTGAGGAAACAGAGGGGACAGTAAGCTTAGAATGAAGCATCTCTTGGTTGGGGAAGAAGCCAAAGCTTCCAGTGGAACAGAATCCCCCAGCCGCAGCCACTTCCCATTCAGGAAAGAGAATGTGGGAAGGGTCTGCTGATGCTTCCACCTGAGTGTCTGTCAGTCTGAGGCTTCTGTCTACAATGCAGCCAAAGCTGAGGGGCCTCCAAGAACGGCTGCCCTGCTGGGGTTAGTGGACGCTGAGTGAGGAACACCCGGCACCTGCTGCCTAACGGGCAGTGAAGGACAGAGTGTGCCTCTGATGGCTGACTCCTTTTCACTTGAATCCTCACAGTCCAGCCAAACAGAATGGTGCGTGAGTGTATACTGTAGAGGCTTCTCTTCCCCACCAAGCTCCACAGCGATTACTGATGGGGAGGAGTCACAGCGGGCTGGCCTGTCTTCTCCTCAGTTTTACACAAACATCCACTTCAACACTACGACTTTGTTTATTTTTAATTTGTTGGCAGGCCTTACTATGTAGCATGGACTGGGATCACACTGCGTGGTCAGGCTGACTTTGAACTCACAAGGACCCTTCTGTCCCGCCCTTCAAAATGTTAGAACTTCAGGCATGCGATGCCATGGCTGGCTCTGTACTTTTAGGCATTCAAGTAAGATTATACTCAGTTGGGCTCAGGTGTGGTGAGTCTGTGTACTTTCTCCTCCCTAGTTTTAGGTCCAGTAGCACTATGGAGACCAGTCTGGGGAGGAAAGCTCTGGTGGGAGAGCTCCTGACAGCAATATTCCTAGTCCCATTCTCTGCAACAATTAGCCAAGTCAACCCTGACTCAGCGCCCCCAGCAGGGCCCAGCTGAGCAGCCTGGAAGACAGAGACAGAACAGCAACTGTGAGGGAGGTGGAGGCCAGAGACTGGCAGTGCGGCTGGGGAGGTCAGGGTGGGGAGTAGAGCCGAGCCGCCTTGGGGCTAGCCTATGATCTTGATCTGAGGGCTTGTGGGCTGTGTTAGCCTTCCCCATGAACTGCTGTTTACAAAAAGGACACAGGGAGAAAGGGGTGTGGCTGTTGTGCGCAGGAAGCAAATCTGAACTAAAATAACTGACAGAAGGTGATGGCTGCGCTCTTGGTTTTGAAAAGAAAATCAGTCTATTGCATACAAGCATGATGCCAAAAATGATAAAGAAAAGTTTCAATTCATTTGAGAAATCTTTCTCAAGTATTTTGGGGACCCCATACTTAGCACAAGAGGGTGAAGTACTGTCTTGGACCTGAGGCCTCAGGCACAGGGACTCTGACGTTTCAAACTTCTCTAATGATTTAAAAATAACACAAGAGTTATTACCCAGGGTTTGTCTTCAAAGAATGCCACTCACAGAGTGCGGTAACTGGGACCCCTGACAGAGGAAAGGGTTTTTAAGAAAAAAAAGATTCATTCCTTTTTCTAAAGGAAGCAGGCACTAAAGAAAAGCAACCTTGCACGGCCCCAGCTGAGTTCAAAGGCTCCGTGCCACGGCTTCAAAGTTTAGCCCAGTAATCAACTCAGTTCCGAGCTATGCCTGTGTGAGCTAGCTGCACATGTGCACACTGCTTCAGAATGCAGAATGCCATTTCGTTTCTGGAAAACTATAAAATGAGGAATTCCTGTCTTGAATGCTCCCGGTGTAGAGCCCATGCAGAGTCATGCAGCCCACACCCAGGCAAACAAGTAAAGGCAGGTCCTTTGTCCCCAGATTTCAACACCTGAGGTGTGCCAAGGCCCTCCTAGGGCAGGCTCTGGGTGACCTTGCCCACTTCATTCCTTCCTTCCTGTTCCACCAACACATCATGCTGCATTCTAGAACCCCCTTCCTGTCGTGTGCTCCCCACTCTGGCTCCGTGCTGCAGTTAATGGCAGCCCCGGGATCCAGTCCTGCAGTTAATGGAGGCCCCAGGATCCAGTCCTGCAGTTAGTGGTGGCCCCAGGATCCAGTCGTTACACTTCACACTAACTCATCTCAGTGTCACTTTCTCTTAAGATGTCTCATTGTCTCCAGAGCTAGGGGTCAGATGTCACCTTTGCAGTGTCCCATCACTTGGGGTCCTGCAGGGCAGCTACACCAGGGAACTCTTACTGCATTATTCTCCTTGAGAGGCACCGGGAAGAGCCATTTGCATCACCTAGGAGATAAGCATGCTTGGGATGGGGCAAGCTGAACAGGTTAATTGAGGTAGGAGACCAGTCCATTGTGAGCGGCACCATTCCCGAGACAGAGATCCCATACTATGTAAGAGGGAGGAAGCGAGCCGAGCACTCATCACTCTCTGTTTCCCAACTGTGGATGCCATCTTGGACTGTAGCCTTGAGCTGTGAGCGGAAACAAACCCTTTCTTCCTTAAGTGGTTTTGGTCAGAGTATTTGATGGCAGGGCACCTTAGGGCTCAGGCCACCTTAAAGGTCACCACAAATGGAAAGCCACCGATACAGTTCTCACAGTGAAGACAAAGCCAGCAATTCTCCTTCTCCATACCCAGCACAATTCCTGCAGACCAGTCACACTCAGTCCTGGCTCAGAACAGGCATGGGAACCTGCTGGATAGCATATGTCTTCTAACCCTGCTCTGGGGACATTCTTAGGGAGACTGGACTACCTAGGTTGTTTCCTGAGAGCCTCTATCTGGGTCCCTTTGACTCGGGACAACTTGAACTCATGTTCCCTCTGGCCTGTATTTGGCAACATGGAATGTGTCGACCTACCACCACCTGCCCTTCGTGGGCCAGTGTGGAAAGCAGCCAATGTCACTAGTTTTGACTCCTGTAGCATGAAGTCAGCTGGAGGGTGCTTCTACCTCCTCTAGAACTGGGCTCTAGGAAAGGCAAAGTCAGCCATTCCTAAGGCCACACAACCCTTCTGAAGAGTCAGATGTAGTGTCCATCTTGCCATTACTGATATGGACACAAATGTTCCAGACTAGCTCCTGGTGTATTTCCCACGCTCGGGGTGAACACTACACTGTGATAAATGAGGTCTGTGAAAGCCATTTCTCCACAAGCACAACTCTGCCCATGTCTTATACAAACTATCATCAAATTTACACCCCCATTCTCCACACAGACTGATAACAATGGGAGCGGATGGAATCCCAGCTCATCTGTCTTCTCTGTCAACATGGGCAGCGCAGTCCACACCTGTTGTTTCTGATTTTGTTTCGCTTGATTTCTGAGTAACTGGCCCTTCTAAGAATGGAGGGTGGGGGAAAGGGTCTGGAAAGGACACAGCCTGAGACACATGGCCATGGCTGTCCCTCTCCTCTGATTTGCCTCCTGGTAACTACCTGGTCTCAGAAACCACTGACTGCCCACCCTGCAAAATGGTCCTGTAAAGCCCAACCAACTCTACTTTAAAAGAAACTCCATTTTGTGCAAGACCAGGGGCTAAACTCCAATTCCAGGAAGAAAACCACAAAGTCCACTTGAGCAAACATCCCAATAGCAGGGTCAAAGTCCATGCAGATAACCTAAGACATCCTGCAGAGAAGAGATAGATAACTTAGCCATCCTGTTTGTCAGGCGGTTTTGCTCCCATGTAAGGTTCCTGCAGAATACCCCAGAAATGCAATTTTTAAAATATTAACTTGCTGACCCATATGGAAATTACTCAAGCTTGCTGTAACCACAATAAATCCCCTGCACCTCTAGACTTGGGGCTCTCACTCTGGCCCACTGCAAAGGGGACAGAGAGAGACCTTGCTTGGGAGCTTGTGATAAAGACCCTTGTGTGTTTGAATCAGAATGGGCTCTTCTGTGGTCTTTGGGGTCCCTGCGACTTGGGCATTAACAGGACAACCACCACCATAGCTACAGAATCCCTATGCCACCTCCAAGGATGCGTGCAGCTCCCATTCTGCATCCCAGGGCACCGAGAACAAGCCCTGGCCATGGTATTTGCTGATCAAATGAGAAGAGACTTGGGGTTCAGAGGAGAAAGCAAGGCTCAAACCCCCAGTCAAGTTTGGGTGGTTCTACAGAGATTGTACCCACACTCCTGCTAGGACACTCTCACATTAGAAAGGCTTCCCCCACCCCACTTCCATCCCTTCCCCAACCCCACTTCCTTGTCTTCCCCCACCCCACTTCCACGTCTTCCCCCACCCCACTTCCATGTCTTCCCCAACCCCACTTCCATGTCTTCCCCACCCCACTTCCATGTCTTCCCCACCCCACTTCCTTGCCTTCCCCCACCCCACTTCCTTGCCTTCCCCACCCCACTTCCTTGCCTTCCCCCACCCCATTTCCATGTCTTTCCCACCCCACTTCCATGTCTTCCCCAACCCCACTTCCATGTCTTCCCCACCCCACTTCC
>JADRCH010000127.1:2960261-2990589 GCA_019843965.1 Rhynchomys soricoides | reverse complement strand
CTTCCCCCACCCCACTTCCATGTCTTCCCCACCCCACTTCCTTGTCTTCCCCCACCCCACTTCCTCGTACAGTGTGTGCTGTAAGACTGGACCCAAGGAGGGACACACGCTCCTGAAACTGAATGACTTCCCTCCTCGTATCCCCTCTCTGGATGCTTTCTTAATAGAGACTTTAAGGTAGAGAGTCTTCAGGGCTGTCTTCACAATCACCTCCTTCTGTAGGAGAGCTGTCAAGATGGTTGCTTGGGAAGCATTTCAGAAGGTCTCAAACCCAAACTCATAATCAGCCTCGTGTTTCATGCAAATAAAATGCAGCGTGTCCCAGGGCATCATGGGATCTAATCACCGAAAAACCAGGACTCAGAAAGCAGCTGCCACCCAAATCCACAGCAGTCAGCCACAGGCCACAGGCCAGCACCTCTCCACTCATCGAGCTGCTTATAAATGTATAATGATTGTGTATAAGAACATTACATTTTAATAGTTCCTGGGAATGACAGGGTAGACTGTATAAATGTTTAACTATCATTGTCCCGTAGTCCACGCTTTGTTTATCTCGTTACTGGGTATGTGGGAATGAAACAGACAAGCCTAAGATGGCATGAAAATCAGAGCAGAAGACTTGGGAACAGGCGCCCTCCGCAAACCCTTCTCTAGCCCTACGGCAATCCGGCAGCTTCTTGCAGATAAACACCTGGATCTCATTTAACTTTCTGGTACTTTTTTCCCCTTACATGTAATTTAAATTGCTTATCATTTTGACCTTGGTAAGATGAAAAATGCATGCTTTAAAATTCAGTGTGTTTCCACATTTAAGGCCACCCCGGGGACAAGCCTGTCCCCTTGGGCTCCGTGCCTAACTGCTGGTGATGTTACATGCTTTCTATAAGGAATGAGACCATCTAAGACCCATCCAGCCTTATTAGGAAGAGGTGAGGTGTGGCAATCACTGGAGTGTTTTAGACACGCAAATGAGGCCTGAAGCCTCCTTGGAGGAATACATTTGATTTGCTATCATCAAGTGTGTCACTTACTGCCTATCTCTTAATAACCCCCCCCCCCCCCAGCTCCCAATATTCAGTGAGCGTGGCGGTTCTCTTTTGACACATTTGCTCATAGAGGTCCTAAACTGTAGCACCCAAAAGTGCAGGCTTACTTCTTTTTACTAGTGTTAGAATAAGCAGGCATAAACCTTATGCCATTTACTGTAGCAAAAGGCAGCTGTGTGGGGGAAGTGTGCATTGTAAGAGTCCTGTGTGGATAGTGAGTGTCCTGGCAGGGGGAGGGCAATATGCCTAATGAGAGTCCTATGTGAGGGGGCAGAGTGACTAGTGAGAGTCCTGTGTGAAGAGGGAGTGTGACTAGTGAGAGTCATGGGGGGGGCAGTGTGAACGCTGACAGTCCTATTTTATTTCCAACTGTTTGTGAGGGTACTTTACACTTTTTAACCATTTCTGCAACACCAAACTGGTGCACCTCAAAGGTCATGTGCTGGCTATTCAGTCAGCCATCTGAAATTAAGTTTGCTAAGATAACAAATGCTCTCCAGGTCTAAGCTGACAGGACTAGGAGGGAGGGAAGGAAGGTGATGTCAGAGCCAGGAGTCCTGGGAGCCTGGAGGTGAAGGAAAGGCAGCAGATGGAAAACCCTCCCCAGACACAGTGAGGTTAGACTCTGTGAGGTGGAGTGGCCCTGGCCCAGGCTCTGGGGAGAGCAGGGACACAGGGGGCAACAGCAGCTGGGGTGTGACAGTGAGCAGAGAGCAGGGACACAGGGGGCAACAGCAGCTGGGGTGTAACAGTGAGCAGTAAGGGTCTCGAGTACACGTGGCCAAGATGATTTAAGCCCCTTATGGGGGTGTGGTAACCCCTTGCCCATCCAACCATGTCACATCTGTACTGGCTAGTTTTGTGTCAACTTGACATTTGGGAAGAAGGAGTCTCAGTTATGGAAACGCCCCATAAGGCTGGCCTGCGGTGCTTTTTCTCCATTAGTGATTGATATGGGAGAACCCAGGCTGCTGTGGGTAGTGCCTACCCCAGACAGGTGGTCCTCAGTAAGAATTAGGACTGAGCGAGCCATGGAAAGCAAGTCAGTAAGCTGCACTCCTCCACGGTCTCTGTTTCAGCTCCTGCCCTGCTTCATGATGAACTCAAGCTGTAGGTTGACATAAATGCTTCCCTCTCAAGTTGCTTTGGTCATGGTGTTTATCACAGCAGTAGAAACCCTGACCTGACAGCAGCCCATACACAAAGGCCACCCAGCCTGGAAGTCAAAGGACCCGTGTCCCAGCCGCCCAGAGAACATGAGGCCAGATGCTGGGACCTGTATCTCACTGGTGAAGAGCCACTGGGGAGGTAAAGGTGGTTTGTCCAGGCCTTCCTGGCATAGAACTGAGTCTCAGACCTGGGGCTAGTGTGAGCATTGTATTCTGTCATGAAGACCTCAGGACTAAGCATCTCCATCATAGTGCTGTGCCAAGTGTGAGAATATCTCATAGGCTGTGGGCATGACATACCTCTGAGGGTATTGGCACTGAGCTGGATTGGCAGGAAGGAGCCAGAACTGTAAGACAACTGCCCTTACAGGACGTCTGCTTCCTGAATTGTCAGCTCCTCAAAAACCTAACACTAACCAGGCTGCTGTTGGCCTCCTCTGAGCCTGGAGACTGTCATCAGCTTGCTCATCCCTCGCATGCCCAGAACAGAGCCCAGCACATAGTAGGACTCACATCCAACGCTGGCATTTGTCACTGAAAACGGCTGTAGGAGTCTGCTGCTACCAACCCAATACCACTCCTTCCAAGAGAGATGGGTCTGCAGTGGGCCTGCTAGAGCATGTACCACAGACCCAGCAGTGAGGGAGGAAAACCCAACTGGCAATCAGTACCTGCCAGGTCCTGGGCTCTGCCCCAGCTGCAGCCACAGCTGGACTCCCTGGCTTTTACATCGCTCTTTGTTCTCACAAAAGCAACTTGAAGAAGCTCAGAGTTTGAAGGTGCAGTTTATCATGGTGGGGGTCGGGGTGGGGGTGGCATGGCAGTAGGGGCAGCTAGTCACATGGCATCCACAGTCAGGAAGCAAAAAGAAGAATGCTCAGCTTGCTCTCTCTCTCTTTCACTCAGCTGGGCCCCCAGCCCATGGGAAGGGCACTCCCATCCAGGCTGGCCTAGATCCTGTAAGGTTGATGAGGGCGCTTAACCCTCACATGCTGTCCACCGCGCAACACAAGGAGAAGTCTGTTAGAGCCCTGGTCTGCTTTACAGGTGAGAGACTGGAGGTGCAGGCAGATGAACAAGCTGTCTGCACACAGGAGCCAGGTGCACACTCGGCTGTGTGGCTGTGCATCCTCTCATTCCCAGATGCCACAGCGCCCCTGCACAATCTCTAGCCACAAGCCACTCGGGAAGAGTACACTGAGCTTTGACAGTTTTTCCAGGAGGGGTTGCCCAGAGGAAGACCCAACCTAAAGGTGGATGGCCATCCCGTGAGCTGGTGGGCTTTGAAGACAGTTCAGTGCTTGAGTCTATCCAGGGAGGGGCAGGTCCAACTCTACAAAGACTGTTGTTTTAAACAGTCAATACGCTCTGTACAAGTCTGTGCTAGAGAGAACAGCAATGGGGAGACAGAGGGACAGGTTTCTTATCCTGTGTCCTGCCGGTTGCTCTGCACCAGGGAACAGCTGACTGGTGACACTCAACGAAACACCTCAGAAGTTAAAGGGAGGTAACGTGTGGGGCTGTGGCACAGAATCTTCCAGAGAGAGGACACTGCACATGCAAATGTCCCAGGCACGCATTTGTACACATGGGGATGACAGAACCCCCACAGAGGTGAGCCATGTAGATGGTAGCAAACTGTGGGGCCTTGTGGGACAGGGTGTCTGGACTCTCTCCCTAGACCGGAGTCAATGGAACAGTTGAGCAGTTTAGTCTTACATAGAACTTAAAGGGTCCCCGAGAAGAAACGGCAGGGCAGGGGAACAGGAGCAACAGAAGAGAATAGGAGGCTCCATGGGAAGGGACAGGTCAGAAGCTAATGGAAGAGGTGGGGAAACCACCAGATTCTCAGTATGTTAGAGGAAGGGCCATCATGATTTCTGGGTGAGCAGGTGAGTGAGGGAAGAGGTAAGGAGCACCCCCACCTGTTCTCACCGACCTCCAGGTAACCCTGAGGTCATCATGAGATGGAAAGACAGCCAGAATGGCCCAAGGGAACAAAAATGAGCCCCAAGTTTGAAAGTGACTTAGAAGCAGGCAGCTGCTGCGCCTCCCAGAGGCAGACAAGGCCAGAGGGGTGGGGGAGGGGCAAGTCAGCAGAGCAGACTGAGAGAAACTGGTTGAGTCCATAGGGGACACAGAGGAGGGGGCTTGGCCACTGTGAGACAGACAGAGAGGCACTGGCTGAGGGAAGATGGCAGGAGGCTTAGACACATCTTTAAAGATTAGAAAACTGTAAACTTATATTTGACAAAGAACTGATGCGGTAAGCAAAATTCAGAAAAGGATGGCCTTGGGAAGTTATCAGAAGCACTGATCGATTGATCAGTACTCCGTTCTCGGAGAGGGTTCTCTTGAGTGGGATTAGACCTGACATGGGCTATTCTCTGGGGAAGCAGGCAGTGGGACCCAGACCAAACTATGGAAAGGTCCAAAGCGACACTGCTCAAAGGACGCCCTCGCTAGTGTACTAAGTTCTCAGTACATTTCTGAGTCATAGCATGAGTGAGTTTCATAGCCTCATAAAATTAATGAGGACATATATTTAAATACATCTTACTAAGTAGCAGGTTATATGTATTTATTATTTTGTTCTAGTTAGAATTTTTGTTGTTGTTGTTGTTGGTTTTTGTTGTTGTTTTAGACAGGGTCTCATGTAGTCCAGGCTGGCCTTGAAATCACAAGTTGTTAGGTAGGGAGGACTGACTCTGAGTGGCTCCTCCTGGTTGCACCTCCGGAGAGCTGGGGTTACAGGCATGTGTTGGTGCAACAGCTCACAGGGACACTGTTTAGAACAGCATTTACTGGGCAGCGGGCTCGTCAATGTTAATCAGTTCTCTCCTGAGTGTGAAATATTCATAGATGGTCAAGTGCCTCCCCCACTGTGACTTAATGGATTTACATTAGATGCAGGTTCCCTCCATGAAATATTTATGAGGACCAAGTCTGTTTTGATGTTTTGGGGGAAGTGGCTATTTTTGTATTTACATCAGTATAAGTAAGGGCTTCAGCTTGTAGAGCATGGGTAATTGAATGAGCCTGTGCTCGCTCCAGGCTCCTGCTCCTCATGGTGTCCCCGACTTGCTGTCACCTCAGACAGTTCAAACAGCCAGGCTGAGGAGAGCCTTGCCCAGAGGACTCTTGCAGACCACTCTGCAGTGCTGCTCTTGTGAGGGCCGCAGGTCTGCTGCCTCCATTAATAGAAAAGCCCACTCTCCCGGCCTGTCATGTGATAGGACATCAGCTATGGAAGCCACAGGCCTGGAGTGTGAGCCTGGAGAAGGGCAAGCAGTGCTGACTGCAGCATGTGAAGCTGACGGCCGCTGCGTGCAGTACAAAGTTACAGGAGGGTTTCCTCTCTGTCTCTGTCTCTGCCTCTCTACCTCCCTGCCTCCCTCCTTCCCTCTGAGGAAACCTCACTTGAAAGGAAGAGGCAGAATCCCATGTTGCAACAGACCACAGGTTACAGTCCTACCTGGATAAAGCAGCCAGTGCTCAAGGACACACCCGGAAATAACCAGAGGCTCTGCCAGCTCTTCACTATTTGGAGTAAAAATTACATCATGCACTATGAAGTGATGGCTACATGTTAAGCTAAAGCTTCTGCTCAGGACACAGAGGCAGGAGGATCACAGAAGTCAGGGGCCAGCCTCGGCTAGGTAGTGAGTCTAAAGCAAGCCGGGGTAACAGAGTGAATTCAAGGCAAGCTGGGTTATAAAAACACATACATCTTATTTCAAAACACACGCACACACACATACATGCATACACACATACAAACACACACACACACATGCATACACACATACAAACACAAACACTCATACACTCACACATGCATATACACATACAAACACACATACATGCACGCACACACACATACACACACATACAAATACAAACACTCACACACACGCACACACTCACACACGCACACACTCACACACGCACACACTCTGGGTTCAAACGCCAGCTTTAGAACAGGCCTCTCTGGCCTCCTGCACACACACGTCCTTGAAACTATAAAATGGAGCTGACTGCATCCTTCCACTTGGGGTTTCTCTAGGGCTATCACACCGTCGACTTGGCTCGAGGGCCAGCATGTGTGCGGCTCTACACACTCCATCCTGTACAGCTTCGTCAAGGCTGTAAGGGGAGGGGACATTCACACTGCACTCCAGGCTCAGCAGAGCTTCCGGCTGCTGTCACTCCCTGCAGCGGAGGCCCTGGTGCAGCTGGGTCCTTCCCCAGCCTTTGTAGTGGTAATGGACTCAGTCAGCCTGTGCTCCACTGAGCAGTAGACTCCTGTCACCAAGCTGCCCATCCTTGGGATGCCCCAGGGCCACAGATGATACACTGCCAGAGGCTCCAGCTCTCCGTGGCCATGCAATTAAGCCTAACAAGGCACAAGGTACTCTCTGGGGGGCGCACAAAGATGCCCACGGTAATTGGTAACAGGCTTCTGGTTCCCCAGTTGCTGGGGATTATCTACTGGCAGCCGGGTAGGGCTGGGGAAGGGTCAGGACCTTGAGGGAGGCCAGATGGGGTCACCTGTGCTTATGCATAAGTCATGAGCTGGTAGAAGGCACTGAGCTCTCCTGAGCAAGGCACAGTGAGACTGATCCCATGCCTTTTTTGGAGAAGGTGACAAGCTCCTCTGGGCTGTGAAGCACCTGCTGGCCCACACTTCTTCGCATCTCTCTATGGCAGCAATCACATGCACAGGGCACAGCAATGATGCGCATCTCATGGTATGTTTAGCTCCCCTGTCACTGAACCCTGGGCAGAGGGGGTGTTTGAGACAGAATTGGCCCTCTACTGAGAGCCAATGGATAGAAGCATGGGAACTGCGTGGGTCACGTGACTGCCATTCCACAGTTCTTTGCTACCTACATACGTGTGTGTGAGTCTGTGTCCTCATGTGTGACTGCCCTACTTCAAGGCATGGGGACTGTGTGGGTCACGTGACTGCCATTCCACAGCGCGTGTGAGTGTGTGTCCTCATGTGTGACTGCTCTACTTCAAGCTCTGTGACAGATACTCTCACCATCTTGTCTTGTGGCACTCTGAGAGGTCCACATGGCAAAGCACCCAGTCTTGAGATGGTCACTGGTACCCCCCAAATGCACACTGGGTGAGGGACAGGGTGCGATCTGGGTTCTCCATCTGGAAGGGCTTGCCTGGGTTCAGTGGAGGCACCCCTCCTGCCCTCATTTCCCCTCTTCATAGTCACCCCAGAACTGACCAATGGCAATGACAGCTTGCTCAGTACATGCAGGCGTGCAGCATCCTCAGAGCAGCCGAGGAAAGCTGTGCTGGGGACCAGTGTATCTTCCTGGTTTATTAATTTACTCCTTTCCCGAGACTTCTCTAGCATTGCGCCAAGGTTTCCTACTGCAGATTCTCTGCTGGATCAGCTAGGCTTCAGAGACAGAAGACCCTAACAGAAACGTCCATTTGAAATGTCCTGATCATTTCTAATAGGTGGTGCTGGCAGTGTTTAAACGGAGATGTGAGCAGGCCTTCTAGAAACAAGAAGGCAGATGTCAACTTGTGTCCTGCCTTCCTCCCTGCGAACCATGGGTGCTGCATGGGAAGGAGGAGCTAGCCTGGGCTCCTCCCTTAGGCTTCTTTCCCATACACCCATCTGTGTTAGCTCCTTCTCTGCAATGCTGAAAGGGCAGGCACAGCAGACACCCGGGGGACTTCTTAAAATGCAGGGATGAGGCCTGAGGTCCAGCATTTCAAATAGGCACCCTGGTAGCCACACAGCCATAGGCCAGGAGCAGTTCTGAGGAAGAAAGGACTGGGAGGTGGAGGTGGGGTCTTGTCAGTCAGCCACCCCGTGAACAATGCAGGAGGCTGGGCCACCCAGCATCTCCTGCACTCTGGCACCCGAATCCCTATGCTCCTTGTGCCGAGTTATCAACAGGTAGAAAACCTAAATTTCCTATGAGAGCCCACGAGGGACATTTCTCCAAGTCATGGTTCACGATAACACCTCATTTGAGAGAAAGAAGAAACTAAGATTTGACAACATGTGGCAGTCTCCGTCGTCTAGAATTTTGATCAAAACTCAATAAAGCAAATTTAAAATCTCCTTCCTGTATCTGAGATGCATCTCACACCCTAATGTGCTGAATGGTGAGACAGCAGAAAGCCCTGTGGAAAGTAAGACAGCTGAAGTTGCTCTTGCAGCTACAGAATCTGTCTGTAGGAAGGTCTGTAGGAAGATCTGTAGGAAGAGAGGCTCAGGAGCCAACGGCTGCTGTACGCCGCATTCCCCAGTACAGAAGCCGGGAATGGCAGTGCGTGCTGAGACAGCGACAGGAAACGGTGACCTCCAGGTTCAGTGAGAGACCAGCTAAAGAGAGCAACAGGATAAGACACCCAGCATCAATTTCTAGCCTCCATATGGGCTCGCAGGCCTCCTCCCCGGTGCACACACAAAGGAGTTAAATTTTACCTATGCCAACAGGAAGACAACTGAATCATATGGCCATGTCATATAAACTAAAAATATCAACTAAATTAAGGCTGAACTTCCCAGTTAAAGATGTAATTACCCCCCAATAATCCTATTGCAAGGTGAATTTCTCAGGTGCCACCTGGAAGGTGTCCTGATCATGTCAACAAGGTGCATTATCCATTCCAACACACACTGCACATGCTTAGCCTCCGCCCAGAGAAAAGCCAGCATGCCAGACACTGCACAGCTCCACAGTCACAGAGGACAGGACCAACCAGCAGACTCCCCGCATCTCAGCATGACCAACCTCAGGGACACAGATGAGTCTCCAAGGGTCACTCAGCAGGGGGAGCCAAGACCTATGAATTCACCGCAGTTCCTCAGAGGGGTGACCTCTGGGTTCAGTGTGGGCTGGTCTAGTCATTTGTTTATTACAGTATTGGAAAATGTAAGGTATTTTCCCAAGGAATCGTATGCTTTGAGAGCAGAACGAAATGGTCATATTGGGGCTGGAGAGACTGCTCAAAAGTTAAAGAGCACTGGCTGTTCTTGCAGAAGACCTGGGTTCAGTCCCCTGCATCCATATGGCAGCTCACAACCACCTGTAACTCCAGCTCCAGGGGATCTGACGCCCTCTACTGGCCTCCACGGGCACTGCACAAATGAGGTGCACAGATATACATGCAGAAAAACACTCATACACATGAATACACATAAAATAAAATCAATTTAAAATGGGCATATCCATTTGGTCTGAGTAAACACAGATGGGCCCTGACTTACACTGGTTCATCGTAAGATCTTTGGATCTGTCCCTGGTGTATCACTGATACATGGGCAGTGGCATGTTCCAAGCTCCTAGCCAGCCACTGAAACACCTGGAAACAGCCCACACTCTAGGGTGTAGCTGCTGTAGGGTGTAGCGGGTCAGCTATGTAGGAAGTGCATTTTGGATCTAAGATAGTTTCAACTTTCTGTGTCTTTATGGGATGCAACATCATCAGAAGCTGAGGACGGTCCGATGTTCATTTTCTCTCTCTCTCTCTCTCTCTCTCTCTCCATCCTTGTCTCTGTCATAGGTGTAGACTGTATGTACATCAACAGTTATACTTAGTGAGTGAACAACCCACCTGCTGGGTATTTACAGGTCAGCTATTACATATCAACATACCTGTCTTTAGAATACTCATGACTCACGGTGACCATTATCATACATATATGAGTAAACAGATGTATTTATGCATGCAGCATATGCAAATTAGCCCACATGGGGAATGTGGGAAGGTGCGTGCATGCCACCACAGTGTTTAGTTCTGCCCCTTTTCACTCTATCAGGTGGGTGTTTAATTTTGACTGGTCACCGCATACTGTTCCCATGAGGGTGTCAGATTGTCTGAATCCACATGGTAAAACTCTTGGCACTTCTCACCCTATATTTAACTTTTTGCATTTATCTATTGTGCATGTTTGTGCTTGCAAGCCATGGTACATGTGTGGGGGTCCGAGGACAACTTCAGAGAGCCAGTTTTCTCTCATCATGTGAGTTCCAGGGATTGAACTGAGGTCTTTTTGTTTGGTAGCAAGCCCCTTTAGCAACAGAGCCTTCTTAGCAGCCCATCTTGTTTCTTAGATTATCTTGTGCTGGGTCTGGACCTTCCTACAAGTCCGACTTGGTCACGGCTGTAACTGAAGATAAGACTGGGGACTGGTTGCCTGCTAAACCAGTCAGTGGTTTGGGAGATCTGGCTTTGATTTCATAATGACATCTTCATACATGAGCCTGCTGAAGACCAGGCAGCCTTGCCCTACAGTGAGGGAGTGGGGCATCCTGGGCGGAGACTAAACTTGCCCTTTTCCTGTTATGGGTCTGGTGATTCTGGGAGCCTGGAAACCAGGCCCAGAGCTCAGTGACTCTTGTGTCACCTGCAGGGGACCATGGGGATGGTGGGGTGGGGACGTAAGCAGCTCTCATGTGAGGCTGGGCCCATGTTGTGCTTCATCTGAGCCCTGCTGTCCTGAGACTGGGCTTCTTTTGAAAACTATTACTACTACACGCATGTATAATGTATGTTTCTGAGCATATGTGCCAGGGTACACGTGTGGAGGTCAGAGAACAAGACTGTGGAATACGCTTTCTTCATTTTTCCATGGGTCCAAGGATCAAACTCAGATGGCCAGGCATGCATAGACGTGCATGGTGGGCACTTTAGCTTCTGAGTGTCCCAGTGGTTCAGGGCTGAGACTCCTCAGAAGCTTCATGGGGCACCTGTTTCCCGCCTGTGGTGGGCTAGGCTCCTCAATCCTGAACACACTCTCTCAGGCCAATGCTGTCTACTAGAGACTTCCCAACCCGGTGCCTTCCTGTCGTCGGTGACATTTCACACTCTGGCTCATTTTTATAGTTATTTTAATCAATTTGTGATGTGTGCTCGTGCATATTTGCATATGCACATGGAGCTCTGTGTGCGTGCGTGCATGCGTGCGTGTGTGAGTGCGTGCGTGCGTGCGTGTGTTGAGGGCCTTGAGCCCGCAGAACACGCCTCTGAACCCACAGGACACCCAGTTCGCCCCCCTTCACCCCGTTTACCTCCTTTACTCCTGATACCCCTGATCCTCCATTTCCTTGCCAGACTTCCCAAGTTAGCTGAGCTCTTTTTTTCTTTTTGCTGTTTCAATTTGTTAAAAACAAAAAACCAAACAAGCCCAACCCCACCCCACATGACACTAAGCTTAACCTCTTAAGTGTACAACTTAACGCTGCTCAGGAAACCCACGGTCTCACCATGTCTCCAGAACACCCCATCAGCTCAGAAAGAAGGCAGGCACACTGCTCACACTGCAGCTGCTGGCATCTCGTTCTGTAGCTTTGTAGATTCTGCAGGTTATCATCCATCGTCCACCTTCCATGTGACAAGAGTCAGGCCGTCTGGCTTCTGTGTTTGACTTTAGTTAATCATTTACTGCTTCCAAGATCCATCTATAAAGTTTTACACATCACTTCTTTCGATGGCCGACTGATGATGAGCTACTTCATGGACATATCGTGTTGTTTCTACCCATTGGCCAACCGGTTTGTGTTGTGTGTCCTTTGGGTTCCTGAACAGTGCTTCTGGGAACTTAATGCACAGAATGTCTGTTTATTATTACTCAATGCAAGATGCTTCTGTAAAAACTTTGAAAATTGTATTTTTCTGTAAATCCAACTTTTCAGTAATTCAGATTAACATTACTCTTACACCTCTAAAGTGTATGACATTGGTACATTCTTCAGACCTGCCTCAACATCTTCAAATGTCTTGGTGGAATGAACTAAGGAGACACCCATGTGTTAACTGACAGCTGACTGTAAGGTGACTGTCTGGCCAGTGAGCTGAGGCCACATTTGTGAGCAGTTTCTCTGGTGTCACAAGAGGAGCCTTGCTCTTAAGAACACCGAGAAAATGCTTTATTCGGTTACACAAGGCAGTCGGGAGACAATACTTTTTATACTGGATTAAAAACTGCCCAGGCTGTAAAGAGAATTTTAAAACTCCATTTTGCCCCCTGCTTGGAGAGTGGAGCCCCTTAGAAAGGGGCCGTCTACATTACATTTTCATCAGAGAGCAGCAAGGAGAAGTACAGCCTGTTGTTACAGTGCCTGGGAGGTAATGACTTCCAGGTTGCTAAGCAACGCCACAATGTTAAAGGCCCAAGTATCTGTGATCTCTAGAGACACTCAAATTTCATTAAAACCTGCCCATACCCATTGCACAAAAGGTCTGTCAGGAGTTCATAACCAGGCTGGGTTCTGGACATAATCATGATTTTTTTAAGTGGCATCAAAACTTCTGTGGTACTTAAAAATCAAATATTCTAGACCTGCGATTAATACAATCTATGTTTCTAGCTCTGGTTCCTAGACAGACAGCAAGCGCTACTGGTTTATCATAAATAAAAGTAGTTAGTGTCCTGAAAAAACCCTGTGCTGTGTGGCACTTTGAGAGCCTTTTTGAAGCAGGGATAAATATACTCCAGTATAAAGCAGAGTGAGAGGCATGGGTGACATGGAGTGAGGGCCAGTGTGATTGCGTCAGTAAGGAGCTGAGAGCAGCAGGCATTCAGCTGTGATAGAAGCCACGATGGCAGGGAGACAGAATCTTGGAACACTGGGGAAGTGGGCCCTTTAAGAAGATATTTGAGGGAGCTAATTCCCAAACCAGGAAAGCTTCAATGGGGTCTAACAATGACTTCAAGAGTAGTATCCCTAGGATGCTGGGCTCCAATGTCTGACTTGATCTATGTTTAGCCCAAGCCATCCAACTATGGGTCGTGACAGCACATGGAGCCATGGAACTGGAAGTCAGAGGTTGGAGGTCAGAGGGAAGCTGGTGAGCAACAGGCTTCTGCAGGCTTGATGCCAGATTGACACAAATCCTGCACCGTGATGGATGGGAGTGGGAGAGGTGGCCTTCCCCGGGGAAGGGAACGCCAACTGCCAAGCCAAGTGGTCGGTTCTGAAAACGTGTGCAGGTGACATGGACTCCTCAGGCTGTTTGGGAACATATATGTAATACAAATATGTGTGTGCATCCACGTAAAACAATTAGTGAAAAAAGAGGCCAGGAACTGAAGAATGGGGAGGGGTTATAATCAAATTATGACAATCTCAAAAAACAAAACAACAAACATGCAGTGCCTCAGGAAGGGGGGTGTTTGCACAACAGTCTGTGGCGCATCACTAACGTTGCTTAAGCCTTGGTTGTGCAGTGTGCAGCGTGCCATGTGCAGTGTGCAGTGTGAATGTGTGCCGTGTGCAGTGTTCAGTGTGCAGCATGCAGTGTGCCATGTGCAGTGTTCAGCATGCAGCATGCAGCGTGCACACTGTCCTATCACACAGCTCTGTGTGCTGCGGGGAGCTCCTGGGATCAGCCATGGCAAACACGGACTCAGCTTGTCAGGATCAAATCGGTCCATCTCCGGATTGTATTACATTAGAATATTTGGCTTTTAAAATTGCTGTCTGAGATTCAAACACACTTCTTTAGTGAATTCCAGCTTAAGATTAGGACAGGATTTCTGAAATGATGCTAAACACATGTCTGCCATGTAATGCATATCCAAAGAGGGCGCTTAGATCCGCAGTGACAAAACCAAGGTGCAGATGGAGCCCAGCCAATGTGGACAAAGCTCCTGGTCCTGCGTTTGCATCCAGCTGAGCTTTAACTCCTCAGGCAATGCCCGTGCATCTCATTGGTATGCAAATGCACTGCTGTCTTTAATAGGTGGTTAAGGTTGTATGTATGCCAAAGAACTGTCTTAAAATAAAATTCCTTGTGCTCTATTATCAGTAAATGTTTTCTGTGCCTATTTATACCTATGTACTCAGGGATGCATAGAAATTTCTCACATGTAAAGGAGTCATCATATGCAGGCAAGGGTTACAAACACTCACACATGCAGACATACACACATGGTCTCCAGAACATGTTCTTCTGTGATAATTAAGAATTCTAGGTAAGATATTTCCTTTCTTTTCTTTGTTGGAAAGATGTATGGAACTCATTCATGAGAATTCCCAAGGTAACCTGCAGGCTATGGCACTCACAGGCAGGAAGATCCACTCAGTGCAACCATATCCAGGCATACGTGGCCCGCGGCCCCAAGGGAGCTTCCCAGGACACTCTCCAGGGCCTCCTAGCAGAACTGCAGGAGAAGCTCCACGTCGTCTTCAACGCTCACATTCATTAAATACTAACTGGGGTAAGTGTGTTGCCCTTAACAATTTCCCTGGACTTACACCCACCCACCCCTGGTGCTGCACACCATTAATCCTAGCACTTGGGAGGCAGAGATGATAGACCTCTGTAAGTTCAAGGCGGGCCTATATATCAAGTTCTAGGACAGCTAGGACTAGAAAGACCCTGTGTCGAAAGAAAGAAAGAAAGAAAGAAAGAAAGAAAGAAAGAAAGGAGAGAGGGGGAAGGAGGAAAAAAATAGAAAAGAAGGTTGTAACCTTGAGAAATTTAAAGCAGGAGAAGGGGACCTCCTGAAGTATATTTTTATACCAAGAATAATTATTATAATAATAATAATTTTGTGGTCAAAATTAGGTCCAGTGTGAGTCTGAGTCCTCCAACTCAATGCGGTCATTAAATAGAAAAATAAGAACAAGCAAGCAAGCCCCAGACCTGCAGTCACAGAACATCTGCTGTGTTGTCTGCTTAGTGATGCTGGCCAGGGATGCTGTCATCTGCAATGTCTGAGCCACATTCACAGCCATCGTGGGATGCATGGGGCCTGGACATGCCCACGAGGGCTCAGCACACAAGGAAATGCCATGTGACAGTTAAGTTCAGGGAAGAACACCCGGTGACCAATGTTAGAACTTAGACAGGAAATGACAGGTGACTGCTTGCCACACCCTACTCTGCTCAGGGGCTTGACCAGACTCAGGCGAGGGGAGAATGAAGGAAGAACAAAAACACAGATAGAAAAGCTGTGATTGGGTGGGTGGCGCTCCGTCTGAGGGAAGGTACCAACTACACAGCAATGTTCACACACACACACCACCAGATGAAGTGTCAGCAGTCTCCAAGGCCAGGCTGCCATCAGTCACCAAGGAGCAGAGACCTGGGACTGCTAGTGTCTGTGCACACTGGTCAATCATTCTTAAACACTAAGACCAGAGGAAGGTGTCACCACACCTCTAAGCCTTACACGGAGGAAGGCTTTACCAGTTGCCATGGCTGAAGTCATTAGTGTCCATGACACACCCATGCCCTTGACAGGGTGCACATTCACCCGAGGCTTCTTGTCCCCTTCCCCCGCAGGTGCAGGACACAGAGCAGAGACTTTTCAAGGGATAGATGTTTGTGAGACTTTCCAATCACATCTCCTTCAAAGTCAGCCATGACATGGCTACTGGAATTACCCACTGCCCGTCTGACACCTTCATTGCCCCTGGTGTATCTTCTCTTGGATGCCACCTGCTCTTCCAGAGTAGTTGGCAGCTTTATTTCAGCCAATCTTAGGCCCCAGACAGTTCTGCAGTACTTCATAAGCAGTCACCATTTTGAGAGTGGGAGCAAGCTAGCTTTAATTAACAGGCATGTCGGCTAGTCTGCACCCCTCCTAGGAACACTGGGAACAACACACAGGCTTGGGAGGGGCTTGGCGAGTGCCCACCATGTTTTATAGCAGAAGGATGAAGTATGATTAAAAACCCCCAACTTTCCAGTAAATAAAAACATGTAGGTAGATCATCAGGTTCCACACTCTTCTCTGAACTTGCTAAATACAGACGGATAAGACAGAGGACCTGGGGGACGTGCTCAAGTCAATCCGCAGAAATTGAACAGCCTGGTCCTTTGTTACTGAAAATTATGGCTTCAGAAAGATTCTGTCCCAAGATTGAGACCCTAAACAGAATGCCAGAGTATTTCTTCTAATGACTACATATTCCCCACCTCCTAGATGATGGTTAGCCACTGTAGTCCAGTTGTGACGCGCTACAGGGCCTTTTGTACTTCAAGGTTACCTTCTCTGAATCCATCCAGGCTTCCAGCCCCAGGAGCCACAGGGCACACCGACATTCGGGACATTAAAAGCCATGTCCACGTGCCCCTGGCCAGCACGTACGTCTGATGATCGTGCTTGAGGTAGACCCTTGAGGGAAGCTCTTCCCTCTGTAACTTCTTACAACTAAAAGTACTTGCGAGTGTATCAGGCCTCCTAACTCCATAAGTGACACTGCCCAGTCCCTCTGTGGAACCTGACTCCTCTGGTCCAGGGAGCTGACAGGCAAGTCACAGGGACACAGGAAACCTTGGGCACTTTTCCAGTACTACTAGAGTCCCTGTCCAACATCACCATGCTTCTGAACTGGGCTGGGGACAGTGGGGAAGGTGGGAACACAAATCTTGGACTAACCAGATGCTGGCTACAGTCTGTCTTGGGCCGACTAACATCTAGGAGGCAGGAAGAGGAGGAGCCTGGAGGGCTGAGGAGACCCGAGCAACTGTTGCTGACAAAGCTTTTGCATCTTCTGAGCATCCCTGATTTAGCCCAGAGAAGCTCTCTATGTGCCCATTACAGGCCAGGTCTAATGAGCAAGCTTCATCTAACAGTAAAGACTGGTGGGATTCACCAGGGAAGCTGCTACTCCCCGGGGTGTGGGGGTGGGAATGGTGGCAGCAGGAGTCCTCAGACCCAACATTCCCTTCCAAACCTCAAATACCATGAAGACCTGGGTTTGGTGAGCCCCTTTCTGTGTCCCAGTTGGCCCCCAGTCATCCCTGGCTTCACTTGGGATACCTTCTCTTTCCTCCCTGTGTGTGATGCCTACTCATCCTCCCGTTCATGATTTAAACATCACACGCTGTGCTTGCCACCTTGCTCGGTGGGACTGCTCTGTGAGCTGCGCCCTATGAACTTGGCTGGGCCCCCAATGGCAGTGCTGACTACATTCTGACTTGTGACTAAGTGCATTGTTGATGATATCTTATGCATGCCCACACCTCTCCTGGGCACCGATCTGGGGGGCAGGAGGGCAGAGAAGCCTTGCCTTCCCACACTCTGCTTTACATGCAGCAATGGAGTGCCTCTCCCAGGTGGTTCTAGACCAGAGGTTTGCAAGTAGGTCGCAACCCCCACAGGGGGTGCATGCTAGATATTTACATCACGATTCATAACAAAATTACAGTTGTAAAGTAGCAACAAATAATGTTGTGGTTGGGGATCACTACAACACAAGGGATTGTACTTAAGGTCATAGCATCAGGAAGGTTGAGAACCACTGCTTTAAATAGACATGAGCTGAATACTTAAAAAAAAAAGGAAAAAGGAATAAAAACAAGTTAGACAGAAGGGAACATTGCTCCCTTAGAATACAACGCCAGGCAGAAGAATCGACACTTTTCCACTGTCACAAAATTAAAATATAAAACAGCACCATGCTTAACCCAAGCAATCAAAATCAGTATGCCAGTACTGTGTAGATGTCTGTCTGTCCTGAGCCTCGGGATGTGGTGGACTAGGAAGGACCATCGTTGCTTCCGAGGACTTGAAAATAGTGGGAAGGGAACATCATGCCGACCCACACTACACATCACACAGTGTGATAGTGCCCAGCTTGTGTTCTTTAAAAACATGGTAAAAGAAACAGTGTGAGTCCATCCCAGATTAAACTGAACACACTGGGTATCCTAGACCAGAAAGAAAGCCATTGAAGTCACAAACCGGGGCAGTTGGCAGAAGCAGAGTAGGTATGGCAGGGGTGTCGGAGAAGCAAACCAGTGTTAAATCACTAATTAGGACACTACAGCCAGAGAACCAATCTCTCTGTGTCTGTCCCTCTCTCTGCCCTCTCTCCCTTACTTTCTTTTTTAAAGAATGATGTCTCTTGAGTTTCTCAGATGGTTCAGAAAGACAATGTAACACATATAGAGTATAACCAATGTCACCACAGAAAATATGACCAATGTCAGCCATGTATGACACACAGGCAACATAGAGGCAACTGGGGGGCCCACGCCACACATGAAACATTTCTGGTCCCTGCCCAGTATGGTGCTGTGGGGGGTGTGGCCCTGGCTGACTCACCATCCTCTTGAGGATCCTCAGCAGAAGCTTTTGATCCTTCGGGTCCTCCTTGGTCATCAGGAGGTCAGCAAAGGTTGCCAGGTTCTCTGGGGACAAGCTCTCAGGGTTCTCTCCTCCATACAGCTGCACCAGGATGGACAGGCACTTGGATGAAACCTCGGAGATCTCAGGGTCCTCACTGGGAAGCTGGAAGCGGGCAGAGAAGGCTGTGTAAGTCCTACTGGTGTGACGCCTAGCTCAAGTCCAGATCAGACCAGCTTCACAATGAAACATGGGAGCAAGATGACAGACGCTCTACTGGCTTCATCATTTATACACGATGGTGCTTTAGTGAAGGCTGTTCACACCAAATCCAGGCTGTTCCTGTGCTCATTCCTACAGCCCTCCAAAGAGAGTGGGCCACAGCCACCAGCAACTGGGAAAGTTCTTATGTATGCCAACACACACAACATAGTAATGTATGTACAGTGGGCGGCACCAACTGCGCAGCAACAGCCTTTGCTTTCTGAGCCTCCCTCCTCACCCTCTTTGCTTTCTTTCATGAGACAGGGTCTAACTGTATAGCCCAGGCTGGCCTCAGCCTCCTTCATGCTGGGTCACAGATGTGATGCTGTATACCTCTTTGACACATGCTTACTTGTTTAGGAAACCTCTGCTACATAAAAGACACTAAGGCTAATTGTTCCTACGGCGTTTTTAAAGCTTTGTGAACACGGGACTTGGCTTGTTTCCTTCTTTGCAAGCTCACTGTGGTATAGAGACGCTACTGGCTACCTAGCTGATCCTCACTTTCTACTGTTGAGCAATATTCCACAGAGTAGATATATCAGTGTTTATGTATCCATTAAAGAAAACGTGCCCGGTTTCTGATTTGAAGCTATAAAGCTCCTGCAAATACCTGTATAAGACCTAAAAATAAACACCAATGTTTACTCTCTGGGAAGGTCAGGGCAGCTGCCAGGCTGTGCAGGGTGACTCAGATTTATCTTTAAGGAAACCACGCAAGTGTCTCCCAACAGTAGTGATGTGTCTTCTCTCAGCGCAGCTCCAACTCTGATGTATGTGGTGTGGTCCTGCCTCGTCTCACTCACTTCAGAGTTCTTTAATTGTCCCCGATGCAGCCCCTGGAGTCTGGCTCTATATTTATGGTCTCTATGGAGGAACACGCTCTTTTTGTCAACTTCACAAAATCTTTGGCATAAAAAAAAAAAAAATCCTGATGAAATTCAGTTAATGGTTTCCTGTTCCTAGGAATGGTGCTGTGCTGTCAAATCTAAAACCTCTTGGCTACACCTTCCATCCTGAAGGTCTTATCTTGTATTTTTTTTTTTCTAAATTTATTATAGTTTTGTATTTTATACTCAAATTTCACTTAATTTGGAGTTGACTTGCATATAAAATGTTAGGCTTTGGAAGAGGATTTTGCCTCTTGTGAGCCCCACCCCCACCCCCACTGAACTTCCCGTTATTCTAGACTGCTCCTGAAAATGCCTTAGTTTACAAACATCTGGAAGGGCAAACTGGGAGAGTCCAGGCAGGCTGCTGGCCCACCAATCTCCCATACTCCCTCACTCTCTCAGCTTCTCCCTATCCTGTCCCCAGTTCAGAGCCCCTCCCCGCCCCCCAACCACACTCCCGTTACCATGCCCCAGTGTCCAACTGGGATGGAGATGTCCCCCTCTACTGAAGACAACACAGACTTCGTAGAATCCAGGCTACCCTGACCAGAAGACCAGAGAGGAAACAGAAAACAAGGAACAAAACACCCAACCAATAAGACAAACTCAGAAATTAGCACCTAGACTTACAATCTTTCCAAACCAGTACCTAGGGGCCACTGGAACACACAACAGCCAACGCAATGTCACCGCCAGAGCCCAGCCATCCCAACCACAGAAAACCCTGAACATTCCAACATAGCTGAAGCCCAAGAAAAAGATCTTAAAACCAACTTTATGAAGATGATAGAGGTCCTTAAGGAGAAAATGACCAAATCCCTTAAAAATACAAACACAAACAAAACAAACAAACAAACAACGCCCCCACCACCACCAATTTGAGGAAATGAAGGAGACGATTCAAACTGTTCTTGACCAGAAAATAGAAAACAGAAGCAATAGAGAAGCCACACAAACTAGGGAATCCTGGAGCTGGAGAACCCAGGTAAGAGAACAGGAACTACAGACTAAAGCATCACCAACTGAATGCAAAAGATGGAAGGGAGACTCTCAGGTGTAAAAGACAGGATAGAAGAAACAGACACATCGGTCAAAGAAAATGTTAAATATAAAGTGTCCCTGACATAAAACGTCCAAGGAATTTGGGACACTATGAAAAGACCAAATCTAAGAATAATATAAATGGAAGAAGGAGAAGATTTCCAGCTCAAATATTTTCAATAAAATCATAGAAGAACAATTTCCTAGCCTAAGAAGGAGATGCCTATAAACATACCATAAGCTTATAGAACACCAAACAGATTGGATCAGAAAAGAAAGTTCTTCCCATCACAAAATAATCAAAACCAAATATTCAACAAAGAATACTAAAAGCTGCAAGGGAAACGGCCAAGTAACATATAAAGGCAGACATATTAGAATTACACCTAACTTCTCAATGGAAACTATAAAGCTGGAAGGACCTGAAAAGATGTCCTTCAGACTCTAAGAGACCACAGATTCCAGCCCAGACTACTGTACACAGCAATTCTCTCAATCGCCATAAAAAGCGAAAACAAGATATTCTGTGTCAAAGTCAAATTTAAATAATATCTATTCATAAATCTTCCCCTACAGAAGGTTCTAGAAGGAAAACTCCAACCCAAGGAGGTTAACTACACCCATGAAAACACAGGCAATAAATAATCTCACAGCAGCAAAACTGAAAGCACACATACACACACACACACACACACACACACACACGCACACATGCACACACACGCACACACATGCACGCGCACATGCACGCACGCACATGCAGGTGCACACACGCACATGCACATACATGCCCCCTAAAACAACAGGAATTAACAATAATTAGTCACTGATATGTCTCAGTATCAGTGGACTCAATTCTCCAATAGAAAAAAAACGCACAGACTAACAGAATGCATGTGAGAGCAGGATCCACCCTTCTGCTGCATCCAAGAAATAAACCTCAACATCATAGACATTCCATCAGAATAAAGAGTTGGGAAAAAATTTCAATTTAAGAAACAAGCTGGTGTAGCCGTTCTTTTTTTGTTTTGTTTTGTTTTTCGAAACAGGGTTTGTCTGTATAGCCCTGGCTGTCCTGGAACTCACTCTGTAGACCAGGTTGGCCTGGAACTCAGAAATCCTCCTGTCTCTGCCTCCCGAGTGCTGGGATTAAAGGTGTGCGCCACCACTGACCGGCTGGTGTAGCCATTCTAATATTGTTGTAGATGGCTCTGTGCTGCCTACATTTTGATGTTAATTTCCACACTCCTGGGAGGGGTCATATACTCAGGTGACTTATGAACCAATCCCCTAATGAATAAAGGAGCCAATCACTGGGCAAGTAGGAGGGACTTCCAGGTTAAAAAGGGGAAGAGAGGAGGAGGAAAGAGAGAGAGGGTCTTTTTGGATGCTGACAGCATGAGAACAAGATGTAGCTACAAGTGTTTCCCGGTTTCAATGGCGGATCCATTAGGATTCACCTCCGGAGGAATTAGATTTAATTAGGCTTACAAGATTAGGTTTTAGTTGTTGGCCCCGAGATGGAGTTACCATTGTTTCTGAGCTAAGTTTGTGTGGTGTTTTTCTTCTTGCTATGGTGGCTCATCTGGGTTCAAAAGAGAAAGGTACAGCAAAGTGGCAAAGTGTGGGTTTGCCTGATGTGAACCACAAAGGCTGTGGGGACTTTGAAGCATGGGGCTGACATGGTAGGGACCTGCCAGTGGGAACCTGGCGAGCTGGGTAGAGAGATATTGGAGCTCTGAGTCTCTGAGATAAAACAGGTCAGCCATTGCCCGCCAGTGCATGGCCAGCCAGCCCATGGGGACAGAGACCACCAGGGAATACTGTAGGAACTTGTCAGTCTTTTTAAAAATATTTCCTACAACATAATATCTACCAAAATAGACTTCAAATCATAGTTAAGCAAAAAAGACAGGGAAGGAAACTTAATACTCATTAAAGGAAAAAATAAACCAAGATGATCCTTCAATTCTTAATATCTATGCCTCCAATACAAGGGTAACTGCTTTAAAAAAAAAACAAAACACTACTAAAGCTTTAATCACACATTGATTGTCATAAATTGATAGTGGGAAACTCAACACCCGACTCTGACCAACTGACAGGTCATCCAGACAAAAACTAAACAGAGAAATGCTGGAGCTGACAGATGATATGAACCAAATGGACCTAACAGAAATGAATACTGTACTGGCTGGTTTTGTGTGTCAACTTGACACAAGCTGAAGTTATCACAGAGAAGGGAGTTTCAGTTGAGAAGATAGCTCCATTAGATCCAGCGGTAAGGCATTTTCTCAATTAGTGATCAAGGGGGGAGGGCACCTTGTGAGTGGTACCATCTGTGGGCTGGTAGTCTTGGGTTCTATAAGAAAGCAGGCTGAGCAAGCCAGGAGAAGCAAGCAAGAAAGCCAGTAAGCAGCATTCCTCCATGGCCTCTACATCAGCTCCTGCTCCTTGACCTGCTTGAGTTCCAGTCCTGACTTCCTTTGGTGATGAACAGCAGCATGGAAGTGTAAGCTCAATAAACCCTTTCCTCCCCAACTTGCATCTTGGTCATGATGTTTGTACAGGAATAGAAACCCTGACTAAGACAAATACATTTCACCCAAACACAAAAGAATATACCTTCTTCTCAGCACCTCATGAAACATTCTTTAAATTGATCACATACTCAGTTACAAAGCAAGTCTTAATAGATACAAGAAAATTGAAATAGCCTCCTGCATCCTATCAGACTGCCATGGATTAAAGCTGGATTTCAATGACAGCAGAAACAACAGAAAGCCTACCAACTCATGGAAACTGAACAATTCTCTACCCAGTGATCACTGGGTCAAGGCAGAAAGAAAGAAAGAAATTAAAGACTTTCAAGAGTGCAATGAAAATGAATATACAATATACCCAAATTAATGGGACACAAGGAAAGCAGTGCTAAGAGGAAGGTTCTTAGCAGAAAGTGCCTACATAAAGAAATTGGAGAGATCTCATACTAGTGACTTAACAGAACTCCTAAAAGCTCTAAAACAAAAAGAAGCAAAAAATGCCCAGGAGGAGCAGATGGCAGGAAATACGCTGAGAGCTGAAATAAATAAACTAGAAACAGAGAACAGTACAACAATTGATGACACAAAGAGCTGGTTCTTTGTGTTGATTTTGAGAAAATCAACAAGATAGATAAACCCTTACCCAAACCACCTAAAAGACAGAGAATATCCAAATTAACAAAACCAAAAACAAAAAAATAGACATAACATTGGACACTGAAGAAATCCAAAGAATCATTAGGTCTTCATTTAAAACCTGTACTCTACAAAATTGGAAAATCTAAAAGAAATAGATAATTTTCTTGATAGATACACCACTTACCAAAGTTAAATCAAGATCAGAGAAACAATTTAAATAGACGTATAACCTCAAAGGAAATAGAAGCAGTTATTAAAAGTCTCCCAACCACAATAATAGTCCTGGGCTAGATGGATTTAGTGCAGAATTCTACCAGAATTTCAAAGAAGAGCTAATGCTAATATTTCTCAGAATAGAAACAGAAGGAACACTGCAAAATCCATTTTATGAGGCCATAGTCACCCTGATACCCAAACCACATAAAAATTCAACAAAGAAAGATAATTATAGACCAATTTCGCTCATGAGCATAGATGCAAAAATACTCAATAAAATAATTACAAACTGAATCCAAGAACACATCAAAAAGATCATCCACCATGATCAAACAGGCTTAATCCTAGAGACACAAGGATGATTCAACATATGAAAATCAGTTGATGTAATCTACCGAATAAACAAACTGAAAGAAACCCTCACAATCATCTCTTTAGATGCTGAAGAAGCCTCTGACAAAACCCAACACCCCTTCATGTTAAAAGTCTTGGAGAGACCAGGGAAACAAGGTGAATACCTAAACATAATAAAGGCAATATACAGCAAGCTGATAGCCAACATCGAATTCAATGAAGACAAACTTAAAGCAGCTCCGCTAAAGTCAGGGCCAAGACAAGGCTGTCCACTCCTTCCACATCTGTTCGGTATAGTACGTGAAGTTCTAGCTGGAGCAATAAGACAACTGAAGGAGATCACGGGGATACAAACTGGAAAGAAACATGTAGGGGCTGGAGAGATCGCTCAGGGCACTGGCTGATCTTCCGGAGGTCTTGAGTTCAGTTCCCACATGGTGGCTCACAACCACCTGTAGTGGGATCTGATACCCTCTTCTGGCACACAGGTGTACATGAGCTAGATCTCTCAAACATTAAAAAAAAAAAAAAAAAAAAAAAGGAAGGAAGATGCCGAAGTATCATTATTTGCTGATGATATGATAGAATATACAAGCGACCCCCAAAATTCTACCAGGGAACTCCTATGGACACCTTTAGTGAAGTGGCTGGATAGACAATAAACTTAAAAAAAAAAATCGGTAACCCTCCTATATATAAATGACAAATGGGCTGAGAAAGAAATCAGGGAAACAAAACCTTTCACAATAGCCTCAAATAGCATAAAATATCCTGGAGTAACTCTAATCAAGCAAGTAAAAGACTTGTGTGACAAAAACTTCAAATCTTTGAGAAAAGAAACTAAAAAAAGATAGCAGACGATAGAAAGATCTCCCATGCTCATGGATCGGTAGGATTGACATAGTGAAGATGGCCATCCTACCAAAAGCAATCTACAGAGTCAATTCAATCCCCATTAAAATTCCAACACAATTCTTTACAGGCCTTGAAAGAACAACACTCAACTTCACATGGAAAACCAAAAACCTCAGGATAGCTAAAACAACCCTCTACAATAAAAGCACATCTGGATGCATCACCACTCCTGATTTCAAGCTGTACCAAGGAATCAGGGGAACGAAAACTGCAGGTATTGGCATGAAAACAGACAGGTTGATCAATGGAATCAAATCAAAGACCCAGATGTAAATCCACACACCTATGGTCACCTGGGTTTGGTAAGAAGCCCAGAATACACAATGGAAAAAAGAAAGCATCTTCCACAAATGGTGCTGGTCTAACTGGATGTTGGCAAGTAGAAGAATGCAAATAGATCCACATCCATCACCCTGCTCAAAACTCAAGTCCAAGTGGACCAAAGACTTTAGTATAAAACCAGATACACTGAACCTGTGATGGCTGTTCTTGGTTGTAACTTGCCTATATATGGAATGAATTACAATCCAGAAATGGAGGGCACACCTGTGATCTGGATCTTGAGGCACACTTTTAATCTGGGCCACACCTTCTGCTGGAAGCTTGTATAAGGTCCTCTGTCTGCTGCCTCACTTTGCATCCATCGGGGCCTACTTCTTCAGGATTCCATCTTATACAGAAGACCAGATAAGACATCCAGGCTCATGGGACTGAGAAACTACTAGATTTTTGGGACTTTCCATTTGCAGCTGCCTATTATTGGACCAGTTGGACTGCAGCCTGTACATCATTCCAATAAATTCCATTATATATATATATATATATATATATATATATATATATATATATAGAGAGAGAGAGAGAGAGAGAGAGAGAGAGAGAGAGATATTCAGTCCATAAGTTCTGTGACTTTAGAAAACCCTGAGTAATACAGAATCTAACAGAAAAGAAGTTAGGAAATAGAATTGAATGCATTGGCAAGGGAGACAACTTCCTGAACAGAAGACCAATGGCTCAGGCACTAAGATCAACAATTAATGAATGGGATCCCATGAAACTGAAAAGCGTCAGTAAGGCAGAGGACACTGTCATTAGGACAAAATGGCAGCCTACAGATTGGGAAAAGATCTTCACTAACTCCACATCATATAGAGAGCTAATATCCAAAATATATAAAGAACTTGAAAAACTAGACATCAATAAACCATATAACCCAATTAAAAAAGGGGGTACAGATCTAAACAGAGAATTCTCAACAGTGGAGTCTCTAATTAAGAGAATAAAGAAATGTTCAACGTCCTTAGTGATCAGGGAAATGCAAATCAAAACAACTCTGAGATTCCATCTTACACCTGTCAGAATGGTTAAGATAAAAAACCAATAGTGACAGCTCATGCTGATGAGGATGTAGAGCAAGGGGAACACTCCTCCATTGCTGGTGGGAGTGTAAACTTGTATAGCCATTAGGGAAATCAATCTGGAAATTCCCCAGACATTTGGGGATCGATCTAACCCAGCTACACCATTCTTGGGCATATACCCAAAGGACGCCCCATCCTACCACTTGCTCGGCTATGTTCATAGCAGATTTATTCATAATAGCTAAAAACTGGAAACAACTGAATAATGGACAAAGAAAATGTGGTACATCTACACAATGGAGTATTACCAAGCTGTTAAAAACAATGATATCTTGAAACTTGCAAGCAAATGGATGAAACTAGAAAACAAATCATCCTGAGTAAAGTAACCTAGACCCAGAAAGACAAACATAGGACATACTCACTTATAAGCGGACATTAGCTGGTAAGTAAAGGATAATCATGATGTAGTACCACAGACACTGAGAGACAAAGAAACAAAGAGGTTTGGGGGTGGTGGATGTCATGTATCTCCCTGGGAAGAGGAAATAGATTTTGCAGGTAGACTGGTGGACAGGTGGGGATGGGAACAGGAGTGTTCAGGTGCTGGAGGAGGGTATGGGGGGATCGTACTAGGAGGGATGACTGGAATTGGGGGCATTCAGCGGTGACGAAGAAACCTAGGGCTGTAGAAGCTCCATGAATTCGATGAGGGTGACCCTAGAGAAGTCTCCTAGTAGTTGGTGGATATGGAGCCCGCACTGGCCACTCTCTACGATCAGGCAAGTCTCCCAGCAGCAGGACCAGGACATCAACTCAGCCACAGAACCTTCAACCTCCAACTCATTTTATCTACAGGATGTGCTGGGGTGATGGTGGCAAGGAACTTATAGGAGTAGCCAACTAATGACTAGTCCAACTTGAAACCTGTGCCAAGAGAGAGAGTCCATACCTAGCACTGAATTGAGGGCCAGGAGCCAGAGGCTTGTCAGTCCAGAGACACTCGATAGAACCAAATATGACCAGAAAGAAAAGCCAATGAAACGATTCCTAGTGGTGTGCTGCTGTACTCATAGATCAGTGCCTAGGCCAACTGTCATGAGAGGCACTGTCCAGCAACTGATGGGAGCAGACACAGAGACCATAGCCAAATACTAGGCAAAGTCAGGGGACTCCTGCAGAAGACGGGGAGGGAGGAGTGTAGGAGTCAGAGGGGTTGAGGACACCATGAGAACGTGGCCCCCAGAATAGACTAAGCAAGGCTCCTAGGGACCCACAGAGACAGATGTGACAAACATAGCATGTGTGTGTCTGAGCTAGGTCCTCTGCACACATGTTTCCATTGTGTAGCTTGGTGTTCTCGAGGGACCCCTAACAGTGGGAGTGGGAGATATCTCTGACTCTTAGCCTGTTCTTGGGACCCGTTTCCTACTGGGTTGCCTCATCTAGCCTTGGTACGAGGGTTTGTGCCTAATGACTCTCTCTCTCTCTCTCTCTCTCTGTCTCTGGAAAACTGAGGAGGAGTGGATGGGGGAGGTACTGAGAGGAGCAGAGGAGATTTGGGAAGCTGCAGTTGGGATGTAATGTATATAAAGAATAAAAACGTTTAAAAAAGAAGAAGAGGAGGAGGAGGAGGAGGAGGAGGAGGAGGAGGAAGAAGAAGAAGAAGAAGAAGAAGAAGAACAACAACAACAACAACAACAACAACAACAACAACAACAATGAACGAACTGGACGTGCAGGGCCAGAGCCCGGGTGCAGCGGGTGCAGCGGCTGAGAGCACTCACTGCTCTGCAGAGGACCCAGCTCGGTTCCCAGCACCCACACCAGATTCCTCACAACCACCCATAACTCCAGTTCCTGCAGTCCGATGACTCTGGCTTCCACAGGTCCCTATAAACATGCATACATGCCTCAACACAGATACACACACACACACACACACACACACACACACACACACTAATCCAGATGTGTTTTCATGGCCATCTTCCTGCATTCTCTATTCGGATTGGTCCATCTAGGTATCTATCACCCAGACGTGGTCACGTGCTCACCATGGTCACATGCTGCCCTCCTCATACCTATGGAGAACTTCCCTCCCATGGCTTTTTCTCTTCAAAATTACTTCAGCCGTTTTAGGGTGTCTGCTTTTCTTTATAAATTTTAGAATCAGCTTGCCTGTCTCCAGAAACCTGCTGACTTCCGTCAGGAATTGCCTGGCACCTGTGTGTCTCTTGGATAGAGCAAACATTTTTTACCACGGTGAACTTCCTAAGCCGCTCTCACCATCTAGTTCCGCCATCTTTGACTTCTGCAGTGTCCTGGACATGCCTGCTACTGTGTACTGTGGTGCACTTTACTCTCTTTGGAGCAATTTTACATAATGTTATACTTTCTAGTTTGAGTCTCTACACACTCTCAGTTCACACAAACAGGATTTTTTGGGTTTTTTTTTTGTTTGTTTATTTTCATTTTAATTTATTTATTTATTTATTTATTTATTTATTTATTTTTAGTTTTTCAAGACAGGATTCCTCTGTATAGCCCTGGATTTTAAAAGATGAATTTTCAGGTATAATTAGCACAAAAGCGGCAGACCCATGATGACACATTTTGATGACTTTGACTGTGTTTTCTTTATTGTGTCTGTATCTTGTAGCCTGGATGGAATGACTCAACCCTGAGGATGGTCTACACAGTCAGCTCCAGGCAGGGCTGGTTTCCTGAGAGAATGTGCGTCTTCCTTCCCTCCCTCCCTGTATCATATCAACTAAGAATGGCAGCCATGACACCGTGACTTTCCTAGTCTTAGAGAAATGGCATTGAGCCGCTCACTGTTAAATATGATGTTGGCTGTAGTTTTCATAGACATTTTATCAGCTTGAGAAGCCTTCCCATCTAATCCTAGTTTGATGAGAATTTTTATCAGAAACTAGTGCAAGACTTTGTCAACGACTTTCTCTGTATAGACTCATGGTATACCCAGTTTCTTCATAATGCCATGTAGCTGTAGGATATATTAACTGATATTTGCTGAACAAATCTGGCAGGATCCGGCTGTGCTCTGTTGCACACAGGTGTGCTCAATTCACCGGCACTACAGGGAGCACTGAGACTCTGAAGTCAGGAGAGATCCTGGCCCATGGTCTGCTTAGTGGTGGTCTGTGTGCACACACATGTGCATGAATGTGTGTATGCGTGTGGATCTTTTGGTGTTTTGCTTTCCTGATCATTCTCTGGAGTCAACAACAGAGTGACCCCATCCGCAGGAAATGGGTTGGGAAATACTTTCCTCTTTTTTTTTTATGTAAGAAATTATGTAAGACTGTTGCTAAATCTCTCTCTGGTAGAATATTCTGGTGAAATTATCTGGGTTTGAAGAGATTAGGAATTTAATTTCCTTGATGACTGCGGAACAACTCAGTGTTCATCTTGGTTGAAGTTTTGTAGTTACAAAGGAATGGATGAACTTCCTCATGAGCACAATGTTGTTGGGAGCACCCCCAGGCTCCGCTCAGATGTTGTTGGGAGCACTCCCCAGGCTCCTCTCAGATGTTGTTGAGAGCACCCCCAGGGCTCCTCTCAGATGTTGTTGGGAGCACCCCCGGGCTCCTCTCAGATGTTGTTGGGAGCATCCCCGGGCTCTGCGCAGATGTTGTTGGGAGCACCCCCCGGGCTCCGCTCAGATGTTTTTGGGAGCACTCCCCGGCTCCTCTCAGATGTTGTTGGGAGCATCCCCGGGCTCCTCTCAGATGTTGTTGGGAGCACCCCCAGGGCTCCTCTCAGATGTTGTTGGGAGAACCCCCGGGCTC